>BJBW01001603.1:0-159895 GCA_004320125.1 Scolopax mira | reverse complement strand
AGAGGAAAGGAATATGAGGCCAGCTGTAGGTGCTTCAGCCCCCAAGGGATGGGTGATACATACTGACAACCTCTCTGTACACTTCAACTCCACACAGCTTGAAACCACCAGCTGCTTTACTGAAAGACTGAGCTGTGTTACTGTAAACAGAAGACACCTGGACCGTTTTACTGATAAAATTGCCTAGACTAAAGGCAAAGGAACTTCACGCATTGCTCTGTATAAACACTCTGTGAACCATTAACTAGGAAGATGCAGTTCTGAAGCCTTTTCTGTTCTCTCGTCTCAGGGATGTAAACCCAGAATCTCAAACTTTGTACTTGATTTTTAAGATGTGATGAGAAAAAAAGGACAGCCACAGGACATAGCTGCTGGTTGTCTGTGCAAGATCCTCAGATAAGGGAAAGCTTTCACGTCTTTTCCAATATTCCAAATACTGGAATCAAGTGTTGTACTCAGTTGTGTGTGGTGGTGCTAAAAGCAAACTTCTTGTTGGAGTTTTCAGGGGTAGAATATTAATCTCTTGATTCTAGGAGTGTCTAGATAAGGGCTTTAGATTGCATGTGTCTACTGGGTACTTTAGGATCCTGTCTTTACTGTACTAGAGAAATCCTGATTTTTCCCCAGGGAATATTGCATCCTTGCTCCTGAGGCCATTTGTGAGACCTGGACCTGCTCTGGGTGAACCATCTCATTCATGCCTTGGGGCAGTGTGAAGCCCCTAGGTGCATTTAAGACACATGTCACATCTGGTAACAGCTATCCCACAGATCACTTCCCTGCCTCTTCCAAGACTGCCCAGGAATGGACTTGTGGCCAACTCCTGCCCACCCTTCTGCAGCTGGTGATATTTCTGCTGGGGGGAGCCTGTGTAGCCAAGTTCTATCCCCATCCTGCCCCTCTAAAAATCAGAGGTTTTGCTTTGTGAGACATTGCTTTTTCTGCCTCCCTGGCAGTTGCAATTCCAATTGCTTCACGTCACCACTTGGAAACTCAGCAACATGCAGGACTCTTCCCCTTTGCTTTCTGTTTCAACAGCCTCCACAAACCTCAGCCCCCCAGCACATGTGGTTCCAATTACAGAGAACCTCTGCAATGCTATGTGGATATGGATGGGGATAGGCTGACTTCTTTTATTTTATCACAGCTAGCCTGTTCCTGGGGGAGCTGACTGTGAGCTCACATTTTTCTTATTTGAGATGCTTTTGCTTCACAACTGAATTCCTGAAATCAAAGGGAGGCAGAGAGGAGCGGGCTGCAGGCAGCATGCACTGGGGGCCAGGTCTTGGTCACTTGGAGCACTCAAGCTCTTGGGAGAAGGTGACCTTTGGCTTTTACATCTTTGCCAGCCAAGGAATACACAAAGCAGATGTCCCAGAGCACAGCCTTGGCTGAGTTAATTATCCTTAGGAGACTTTGCCTGCCCCCAGCTTCTCCTCCCTTGTGCAAATAATGCAAAATAGCAGTCTGTAAGGAGACACCATTTTCTATTTATTTTGGCCTAAAATGCTGTCAGGGTAACTAACTGTTAGAGCTAGTGTGGTCTGAGGGTGAGTGGGGGGGGTTGACCTTGTGGGTTCTCCTTACAGCTCTGGAACAAACCAGCAGAGTTATGTGCTGTCTTCTGGTTTATCCACAGCACAAACTGGGGAAAAGAGTCAAAGGGGAAATAAAAGCCTTAATGTGCACATGTCTCATTGATACTGAACAGTAATAGTGGGGGGAAAATATTTGGTTCCTCCACAGAGTGCTTAATTTTAAGGCTACTGAGCCTTAAATACTTAACTGTAGAAATTGGTGTCTGTAGTACCTTTAGCCCTTAGCCTGTTTGAGCTTCCAAATCACTCATGCATCTCTGAAAGTTTTACTCAACATGTAAGTTTTTAAGTGTAAAAGTAGTTGTCAGCCTCCTTAAGCATGAAGAATTCTAAGTTTGCTTATTGCAAAATGCTCAGATTTTGCTCATTACCACTGTAATAATGGCTTGAAAGAGTTGGGGTCAGGCTTTGGCTTTTCCTTAGAAAACTTCACAAATAATTTCCTGCAAGACTGTAGCAAGATCAAACTCTAACAGATGTGAAATGTCTTAAATTCCTGGTATAAAGGAGTGGTTCAAAGTGTGCAACATTCCAGGCTGTCTTGGGCTTTTTGTTTCTTAGTTTTACAACATATTTTTCTTGTATGTATTTAACTTAGATACTGTCTTTTATCCCACTCAAGACAGTAGTTGAAATGTTTTTAGCGCAACAAGCAAGTCAAAATGTATAAGGTGATTCAGCTAGAGGAAAACTATAAGCCTAAATAATTCTCTGGGTATTTATTCTTGTGAGTATTGATTTTTCTCTCAGCTAATTTAAACTGTTTACATAGTGAGTTTTTTTCTGATTTGGATCATTTTGACTAAAATAAAGTACTTAAGCCTGCAGGCTGAGCTGATTCTGTAGCAGAGACCAGCTATAGTATAGCAGTATTGGATGCACTGAGGTGGGTTTTTCCAACAGCCAACCTGGATTTTGAGAAGAATGTGTGTTACTGGGAGTTCTACAGGACCAAAACTTCCTTCTCGGAAGCACTATATTTTCATCTAGTGGAATCACAGATGTGAAAATAATCCTTTTAAGAGTGTCCCGAGGAGGACTTAAAAATCAGAAGGCAAAATTATTAGGTATGCTGGAGAAAACTTGTCTGTAGGGGACTGTTCTTCTTTCAGAGAGGATGTGATGAGCCTTGACAACAGTGGCCATTCAGTGTTCCTGTCAAACTTTCATCCAGGAAACATTTTGATATTAATGGACAAAAGCAGATAGAGCATCTATCACAGGTGAAATGGAAATTGTCCAGACAGTGCTATAAACTGTGTGTAGGTATTACTGGAATTCCTTCTTTTGCTGTTGTATTAAAGTTTTCCTCAGCAGCAGATTTGAGGCACTTGCTTCCTGAGTCACTGCCCTCAGGTGCTTGTACAGGATGTCTCGGGTTGCAGAAAAATTGCAGGTGCTATTTCTACTCCTTCATGGATATTAGCATCTTGGAATAGTTTGTTGGAAATGTCATCCTTGATTAAAAAAGCTAAAATGAATATATAAAAAGTATATATGAAGAAATATCATAGAAGTTGCTGGAGCAACTGAAAGTTTTCAAAACCTGTTGTGGATATTCATATTTTAAATGAACTTGGTGTAGGGTTTGGCTTGGGCCAAGTTCGCAAAGCATAATCAGGGTTTTCTTATATCTCAGTTCTCCGAGTCTTCTTCTAGGCTATTCTTCCTCATTCTAGCAGTTAAGTGATACAGCGCAACTTATTACTTTTTTAGAAGTATAATCTATATTTAGTGTTGCTCCCTAATTCAAGCTGCCTTCTAAACCTAATGAAATATTTAAATCAGGAAGCTTTTTAGATTTTAGCACATGAATTTGCCTACAAATAAAAATGTCAGTGAAATGTTCTTTTTCACTTGGATTTTGTTTGTATGTTTATGTGTCTTGCAGATAGGTTTATTTTGTGAGATATATAATGTGCATTTGTATATATATATGTACTTGTTATTGGATGGACATGAAAATAAACTGCATTTGGATACGTGCTATTATGAAGCTTGTGTCATCTCATGAAGGATTCACACATGAAACCACTATTTTGGGTGGCCACAATCTGTGATAAGGCTAAATAAACAGTCCTAATTTGCTCAGCACTTGCTGCAGTGCACGGGAGCTGCTTTCTTCCCTTTAAATGTGGTTTGAAGGGTAGGCTTTTCTGAAATTCAAATCATCTTATAACGTATGCTGTGTTCAAAATCAGTAGTCCTTTAAGTGTTGAAATGAGTTCTGGGAAGTGCTTGAAGACTGACATCTTTGCATGAGAAAAATGAAGGATACTGCCCATGTTGGTGGGTTTTTTCTTTAAAATCTGCTGTGTTTAAGGCAGAAGGGCCACTTGGTGACAGAGCTGAGACTCCCTTTGTGTGTCCTGGCCCAATCTGTGCCCTTCCCCTCCTAAATCCCTGCTTGTCCTCTTAGGGTGCTGCCTGTGTAGGTGTGCCAGCTTTGCTATTGTTTAGAAGATTAGTTGTTCTGTATTCCTTAGATATTTAAAACAGCAGTGAAGGATGAAAGACAATAATCTCTTTCCCTTGTCTGCAGGGTGTTGGGTGAGTTACTGTCTTCTGAACAATAGAGCAAACATTTGAACGTTACAGTGGTCTCCTCCCCCCCCAAAATACAGAACATTGTGTCGCCTGTGGTGTGTCAGCAAGCCTGGCGCTGCACCCAAGGTTTTGTTTTTCAGGCCCAGGGCCAATGCTTTCAAAATATTGCAGTCACAATAAGCTTTAGGGTTCCTGCTCTGCAGGAAAAACAAACCAACCTCCCTCCCAAGTCATGGGACAGGGGCTGAGTAAGGTTTGAGTAAAGCTGGAAGAAGCAATTCTCCAACTGCTCTTTGCAGCAGAAAGAGCCACAGGCAGGATGTGGAAAGGGAAGACGGTTTTGGGGGAAGAACAGTGGAGCCTGTATATATGTGGCATGTACTGAGCAAGATTCCTGGATCTGACGTCTGGGAAAATCATCTATTGTCTCAGTCTATTGTTTGCTGGAGCCAGTCCTTGAGGTCTTACTTACTCTGAGTGGTTTGTGCCCTCCTGTGGCTACCAAGCTTTTCCAGGGGGAAGGTACAGAGCCAGCTGAGAACCAGCAGAGCTAAAGTACTTGCTGGGAGCTTTTGCAAACTGGGCAGTGTATGCAGGAGTTTGCTACTGTAGGGTGTTGTCCATAAGCTGACACTCTCCTTTAGTACTCATTTAAATTCAAGTGAGCAGGGGAGAAAAATAAACAGTAAAAGCACCATCAGCAAAATTTCATTTCTTTGACCTGTTCTTGTTAGGTCTCAGATACAAATACAAGAGAACTTGAGAGAGTTTTTATTTTGTTGGGTAATAGAACACTTAATATACTCGGGCCACCTCTCGGTTATTTTCTTTAGTTTCTTTTTCTTTCTCAGGCATATAGTGTAAGTTCCAGCACACATCTGAAGGTAAACTTCGATTTCATCACTGCTTGCAACAGTGAGAGCCCTCACAAACTACCAAAATGCCTGAGGTTTCTTCATATTAAGTTCTCTGGATTCTGCAGGGGGAATTCCCATAACTGGCACCCTCTGTTGGGTACTTCTCTGAAGCTGTGTTTTGAGCTTCCTTTTGACTTTGTACAGGAATAGGTGACTGAAAAGAAAATAAATAAAGTGAGGGTTTTGACTAGAACACCTGTAAAACTTACAGACTTGCTTGTGATTTCATGGGTATTACTGAAGAACTAATACGAACTAAAGGACAAGTTGTTTTCTTTTTTTAAATAAAACTCATTCCTATTTAGAAGATGAGCTCATGGGCCTTTTTCAAATCCAGAACACATTTGCTGGGGGCAAGGTGCGAGTTCTCTTAAAAACAGTCTGTCTGAGCCAGAGAGAAATGAAAATGATGC
This sequence comes from Scolopax mira, assembly GCA_004320125.1. Lineage (NCBI taxonomy): Eukaryota > Metazoa > Chordata > Aves > Charadriiformes > Scolopacidae > Scolopax > Scolopax mira. The sequence goes on along the minus strand of BJBW01001603.1, from coordinate 154,420 downwards.
TTGTTACACTCCTTCAAAAGGTGATTTATAATCATGATCAGTGCTTTTATCATAAAACTACATTTTTAAAACATAGAAGTGTTTTAAAACCTCTGTGCTCTGCTGGCACAGGACTTTGAAAATGTTGCAAATGCTATGTGAATGCTCACTATTGTGGTGCTTAAATTAAACTTATCGATCAGTCATCTAGTGAGTGGCAGCGTGCTAATGAAGGCAGCCCGCAGCAATGTGGGCTGTAGGAGAAAGCAGGCGTTCATCTTAGGTGGAATGAGTAATTGTATTTGGCAGATGGAGCTTTGACACTAGTGAATCCAGTGGTAAACTGGATTAATTTTCCCTTTAAAGAAAGTGACTAATGTGGCTGAAAAGGAGCTTTCACACTCATTGATTCCCGTAGAGATCTGTGTTGGGGAGGAGAAACTTAATCCTTTGCCAGACTCCACCTTCCCTTAAAATTGTAAGCATTTTATGTAGGTGCACACACATCATAGGTAATACCTTCTATAGAAGTACTTGGCAAGTATTGATTAAATATTGGAAGCTCAGGAGCTGAGGGATGGTGAAGTTAACAACTCAGAGGCAGATCCCAGAATGGGAGCAGGAACAGAATGACTTTTCTAAAACCAGAATTGGTCCTGAGGGCATAATCCCTCATCCTCAGAATGAGCTGAATAAGGTGTCATGTTGGACATCGTTTTTCATGGCTTTTTCTGCTTTCCCTTGAAGGTAAAGGAAAAGTTAAAGTATAGGAACAAATTTAGCCCATGTAACTAGAGCTTCTGATGCCCTTGCCAGTAATCTTGCTGCGTGTTCCATCACAGATGTGACTTCCTAACGTTGCCAACTCTGACAGTTTTTATCAGTTTCAGAATAATTAGTCTAAGAAGTAAGATACTTCATCTTGTTTCGTTTCACAGGGGAGAAAAAGAAAAAAAGTGCTTGCAAAACAGCAAAAACTTGACAGCAAACCAACTGCGCTCTGAAGATTCATACATGAAAAGCAGATGGGATTTGTGTCCCAGAAATCCCCATGGAAACTTGGTTGGGAAACTTTTTATTTGGTGTCACAGCAGACCTGGGAGTCCTTGACCTAAACACCCTAATATTCCATACCTCTGATCTTTGGGGTCAGTTTTAATTGAGTTTGAACTTCCTTGGTGAGCCTATGTATTACCAAAGTTGGAGACAGCAAAGCCAAGAACAGACACCGATTTTGTTCAGTTTTAGCAGTATAGATAGAAACTCAGAAAGAAGGGGTGACTAACGCAGTGCAGGGTGAAAACTGACTGGTCTCCTGGTCCAGGTTTTAGGGAGTTAATACACGATTTGGGTTTAATGGCGAACATTTAAAAGGCTCTGCTTCCCTCTAGTGTTTCAGCTTGGCAATTGCGTCCGCCTTTTTTAAAAAAAATATCCTTTTAAATTTTTTTTTTTGACGTTGCTATTCAAAGACACTTCATTAGCCTACTTGTACTGTGCCTTTCTTAGGATTAACCCTCTTGTTCCCAAGCTGCTCTCTTATTTATAGTGCTGAAATGCACACAAAGAACAGTATCCAGTGCTAGGGAGGAGACTCCAAGCTTGTCAGACTTACATAGGAATAAAGCGACGGGCTTTGAAGGTTTTTTGGGTGGAAATACTGCTTATGAGTTGAGGTAATAAAAGGCAAAAATAAAACCCAGGAGGTTATCTGAAATTTTGAGTGCATAGAGGATGTGGGTGTGACTTTAGTATTGACAGCTCTGGAGTGTGAAGCCATCTGTTCTTTGTGCTTAAATATTAGTGTGAAACTAACTGCCTATGTACATCTAGATGTCCCTTTCTATCAGCTACAATCTGTTCGGGAAGCTAAGCTGTTGGTTTTTCTTTGATGCTGTGAAGCAAATGAGGAAGAATCCAGCAAAATCTAAGCTAGTGACACTTGTCGGTGCAGAAATGCATCCTTAATCCTGGTCTCTAATCACTGCTGTCTGTCTTTCAGCTTCCTGTTCGGTTTGGCTGTCCGAGGCTCAGACTGAATTTAAGAGAGTGGCTGAAGAAAACGTGACTTTGCCCTGTCACCACCGCCTGGGCCTCCTGGAGCAAGGGAGCCTGGATATTGAGTGGCTGCTGCACATCTCGGAAACGGTACAAAAAGCGGTAAGTTCAGCCATTATTAGCATCCGTTGAGAAGATTTTCTTATTTGTTGGTATCAGCAGCAGACATTGATCTATAGAAGCTTCTGTGATGATCTTTGCAAGTTATTCTAATGAGGTAAGCGTTGTGTAGCAAACACAGCTGATGTATTTAGAGCGATTTATAAAAATATAGAAGTTATTTGATACCCACATGTGCTGTCTTGGAACAGGTTGTGTTACAATTGACTTTTCTGTAAATGCTGTTATTTAATCAGTCACCGTTAGATAAACTTCAGAACTGCACTTTGGGTTTTCAGAATTGACCTTGGGTTTTATAGGCCCAGTTTTTGAAACCTTGGTTTTAGGAAAAAGTATAGTAGTTTAGTACTTAGCAAAATGAAGTCTGATGTAACTTTAATTAGCTAGGCAAAACTAGCCAAAATTAAAGATTGTTTTTATATATTGTGGCATCAGCTGGTGCCTGTTTTGCCAGTAGTATAAATCAAAGAATCATTGAATGATTTGGGTTGGAAGGGACCTTAGAGATCATTTAGTTCCAACCCCCCTGCCCTGGGCAGGGACACCTCTCACTAGAGCAGGTTGCTCAAAGCCCCATCCAGCCTGGCCTTGAACCTCTCCAGGGATGGGGCAGCCACGACTTCGCTGGGCAACCTGGGTCAGGCTCTCACCACCCTCACAGTAAAGAATTTCTTTCTGGTGTCTAATCTAAATTTCCCCTCTTCCAATTTAAAACCGTTGCCCCTTGTCCTTTCATTGCACTTCCTGAAAAAGAGTCCCTCCCCACCTCTCCTGGAGCTCCCTTCAGATATTGAAGGGCCGTTATAAGGTCTCCCCGGAGCCTTCTCTTCTCCAGGCTGAACAACCCCAGCTCTCTCAGCCTGTCCTTATAGGGGAGGTGCTCCATCCCTTTGATCATCCTTCAGATCATCTAATGCTCCAATATAAATCTTTAGCGTAAATACAGTTTACATATTGCTCTCAGACTCGAAATCCAGGTTTAATTTTCCACCCTGACCCAGTGACCCTTGGCATATCACTTAACCATGCAGAACCTTGGTCTGCAGTTCCTGGAAATGCTGTGGTTTGTTGCCCCACATGAAAGTAAAATTACAGCTGGCTTATTAGTGTCTGTCTCTGCTCCTCAGGTGATCACTTACTCTGGAGGCCGTGTTTATGATGACCTGAATGAGGAACAGAAAGGGCGTGTTTCCTTCACTTCCAACTTCCTTGCTGGAGATGCATCCTTACAAATCATATCCCTGCAGTCCAGCGATGCAGGGAAGTACATATGTAAGGTTAAAAATGCTGGGCAGTACGAATGGGCCCGCATCACCCTGAAGGTTGTAGGTAAGGTCATTTTATTGTTCTTCCAAAGAAAAAAAATCGCTAGACTTGTTTCCTGGAGAGAGATTTATTTCAGCAGGGTATAAATACAGAGACATCTCACGATCAGGTTTCACTGTCTTAACTCCACATCTGCCTTTGCATTTTTTCTGGGCAAAGGATAGGACACAGGAAGAGCCTAAAGAACCGTTTGGAGGTAATTATAATCACTTGCAAAATCATATGAACCATTCTTTCCAAATAATCTCTATGATCTCATCACACAAACTAGACTGATATTCTAGCTAAGCTGAATCAGGCGATCACCCTGTCCAGATCCCCTGCTGAGGACTCTGGGTTCATGTCCCAGACTGTTCCAAGTCAGTGGAGGTGACAAATTATCTGCTGGGGTTAGCATTGCTCTTCCCTGATTTCAGAAGAAGTGCTGTGGCCTGCCAGCTGCTGTGGAGAGAAGGAAGAAATGGAGAAGTTGGGGAGGGGGGAAGGATGTTCTCTAAATAGTACCTAGAAGAGGAAGACAGTGATACAGCTCCTCTGATGCAAGTACTCATGAGGCAAACTGTCCCAGAGGATTACAATGTGTCATTTCTATGTCTGAGCCGGCCACCTCGACTTTTTAGACTATGAAGTTGCACAGGGCTGCAGCTAAAATCCCCGAACAAAAACCTCTGGTGTATTTCCTTAATTCATTCCAGAGAAGGCAGCTCTTGGAAGCTTCTTAAACTACGCATTTTGCCAAAGAAAGGGTTTTCTGCTGAGAAAATAGCCTGCTGCATTTGCCTGACCTGTCTTCTGTTTCTTCCAGAAAAACCTTCCAAGCCCAAATGCTGGCTGGAAGGGGAGCTGCTGGAAGGAAAGGAACTGTCCCTGCAGTGCCGATCCGCCTCTGGCACCGCACCCATCTCCTACCGATGGCAGCGCATCAACGAGGAGGAGGAGAGAGCCGAACACCTCCCGCCTACATCCAGAGTCAGTAAGTCAGGTCGTTTCCTCCCAGAACTCTCAGAATGCTCAAGGCCAGATAACTGCCTAGATAAACGTGTAGGGTCACGTGCCTGCTTTTTAAAAGGAGGTCTCTCGGTGGCAGTGATAGCAATGGTGTAACAGTGCCTCTTGCTGCTGCAGCTGGACGTTGTTATTTTTTTCTCATTTCAGACATTTCTAATCCCGGGCAAGTCCTCCTGAAGAATCTTACGCAGATGAGCACGGGGTTGTACCAATGCATTGCCACCAACGAGGCTGGACAAGAAAGCTGCCTTGTTCAGGTGACGGTGCAGCGTAAGTATTGGCACATAACCAGTACTGGCACCACCACAGGAGCTGCTTCTCAGCTGCCCCATCTCAGCTGGTAAACTCTCTGCCACACCTTTGCCCTTTCATACCCGAGTCACATGAAGTAGTTTTCTTATTTATTGCATTTATTACAGCAGCCCTCTGCATAACCTGAAGTGGTAAACCCATCGTTTGGGCTCAGATGTTTTGGTCTGGGGAATGACTATTAAAAGACGAAGGAAAAAATATGTGAGTTAAAAGGGTCCAGAGTCTCCATCGTGGGAGGTTCTTCTGTCTGGAGCAATTGCATGAGATTATTCTCAAGTATAAATCTCCATGTGGATGGTCCATCATTCCCAATTACTTACGTGCTGGCTCTTGATATTGTAAACTATCTAAAGGCAGGTGGAAATGGTGACTTTGGCATGAAGTAATGTGTAGAATAAAAAGCAACTTTTGACACAGATTGGTTTTAATCCAGATGTAAGAAATTCTGTGTTGAACAGAGATTAACATCAAGGTCCTACCTGATTAACCCCATCAAGGGTGTGTGCATGTCCAGCTATCTGTGTCTTTGCATATGCAAGGAAAAGGGCGGTGCTGAGCCCCAGCATTGAGCACCAACCCAAACAATACCAGTTTTCAGGTATTTATGAGCTGCTCTCATCAGCTGCTCTGATCTCTGTGGAGATCAGCAGGAGCTGGATCTGCTGTGGTAAATGGCTGCTAACAGCAGTCTCTTCTGTGGAGATTCCATAGCTTTGGAATTTTTCTGCCCAGCCAGGCCTGAAATAACTGGTATACGGTCATGTAGCAAGGAAAACCTATTTGCCTTGGGCATCTGAAGTAAAAGCATCTAGGCAGCTTTTATGCCAATTAAACTGAATTGTTTTAAAACCTCACTTTGGTTTGCTAAACCCCCCCGTAGGGATGAGCCTTAAGGAAACAACTTTCAGCTAAACCCAACCTAACCACTCTTAACACAAGGAGTTGTCATAAAGTATCATACATTAGGAAGTGTTCTCTCATTACATGTGTTATTTTGGGTGAAAAATGCCTTGCACTTGCACAGTATGGCCTTCCTTTCCTCCTTTCTCTCCACTCCCCTCAGGTCACCTTTTTCCCCAATTGAATAATTCATTCTGCAAGTGGATTGTAATCATTTCAGGGCAAGTTGAAGGGAAAAAAATCCTGATGGAGAAACATTCATAGTTCAAACACTCTTCTGCCTGTAGGAAAACTGGTGTTTTGTTTGGCAGGTGGGTTGTCCTGTCTGTCTCTGTACTTTCTGTGGTTGTGTGCTCTTGAGAGAAGGTTTTTCCTCCTCGTTTCAGTTCTGACCTGTAGCTGAAGGCATAGCACTTGGGATCCCACCCTTCCAAAGGTGATCACTTTATTCATTGTTAGCTCATGTTTAGAAACAATCCCTGAAGATAAACTGGTTCAGCTTCTCTGTGTAGACACGCCTAAATAAGCAGAATAATACATTCTGATTTATACACAGTGCTATAAATTGTAATGCGGATTAGAATCTGACCATATGACCCTATAGTGCGAGTTTATTGACTGACACATTTGTTTTCTGGGCAACAGATGCACAAAACGTCGGCATGATCGCAGGAGCGGTTTGTGGCGTGGTGCTGGGACTTTCCCTCCTTTTCCTGGTGGTGAGGCTGACAATAAGGAGGAAAGAAAAGAAGAGATACGAGGAAGAGGAGGCACCAAATGAAATTAGGTAATGCTGCCTTCTTTTAATCCCCCACCTCCTACCCTCCCTTCTTTCAGTTTCACACATCTTTTCACTACAGTTTTAAGTAACCTACATATAAGTGTCTTAAAAGGTTATTCTAAAAAGCTTGCAAAGTCTCCCTGAAGTAAGTGACAAATTTCTTGACTGTGAGAATCATCTTTGTGAAGACTTTCCAGAAAATTAGATAGATGAAAATGTCTTCTTTTTCCCCCATCACAAATTAGTCTACAACTCAACAAAATATTCTCTCTCAGGCTTGCAATTTCATCATTTTAAAGCATTTACATAATCCTTTCCAGTACTTAAATTCAACCCACTTGTCCACTGTGGTTATGAGAGGTTGGGGGGCGGAAGGTGGGTGGGGTTTTTTTTTTCAATTGCAATTTCTGTTGAGAATGCTACAAGGTAGGCAGGTTCCCACAGTCTTTCATGAGCCTTTTGAACAACTGTGCTTCTGGATTTAGCTCAGGGTGAGAAATCCCCTGTGTGCAGAGAGGAGAAGCCTGGCCCTGAGCGGGTGTACCGGGAACGCTGACGCATGTTCTTTGAGCTCCTCTGTTACACACATGTGAGGTCTGCCCCTTAACTCCCCCGAACAGAGATCGACCTCCAGCCAATCAAGCCTAAACTTCTCAGGAAGGAAAGCGCTGGAAAAAGATCTTTCCAGGAATGGGTTTTAGCTGCTCCTGCCCTTGAAGAAATCCCTTGCCTTGTTCCATCCTTCTATTTCTATTTGTAAATGACTGCCTGCCCTCACATGACATCTCTGTACCATCAGGCATCTCTATAATTCATTCAGCAGACGATTATTCTGCCTGGTGGTCAGGTTGCCAGCAAGAAGGTAGCCTCTGCTGATTTCTTCCCTTCCCTTTACTTTCAAATCTTGCGTGCCTCCTTATTTTCAGCCTGAGCTTCAGCCTCTTGTATAACCTTTCTACGCATGACTGTTACCTCTCCTTTCTCTGGACCTAGTTCTTGCACTTCTTTCACTACCCACGTCTTTTTTTAACTAGAAAAACTGGTCTCAGCTAGTCCTGTCTAGGTGATTTGTCGTTATGAGTAAGGATTACAGAGCAGACAGTTCTATTTGAACTGTTTGTACTCACACTTGGCATTCATTCCACAGACCTCAGAGCTGCACACACAGAGTCGGTCATGTGTATTCTAAATCCATCCAAACCATAGCTCCACAGAGAAACGGGGAGTTCGGTCCACAAAGTCACTTAGCATCCAATTCAGAAAACCCTGTACCTTGCTCAAATTGTTGGCCAAATCTGCCCCGGTGATTTGCAGTTTCAATAAGCAACTGCTTATTGCAGCAGCAATTCGATCTGGTAAAATGTGTGTTTCTGTTCTTCGTGGTGTTTGAGCCCTGTCATCTGTTCAATTGCAGAGAAGATGCGGAGGCACCCAAGGCCCATCTTGTCAAGCCCAGTTCCTCTTCCTCCGGTTCCAGGAGCTCGCGCTCGGGTTCCTCCTCAACCAGGTCGACAGCCAACAGTGCCTCTCGCAGCCAACGGACTTTGTCAACGGAAGCTACTCCCCATCTGACTCCTCCCCAGTACAGCCAGAGGGAGACGGAAGGGAAAGAAATCGAGCCAAAGAAAGTTGACTACAATAACCTGATGAAAATGGGAGCGACGCTGGTCATGGTGCCTGCCCAGAGCCACGCGTTCCAGACCGTGTGACTGCTCACCAACCCTCTGGAGACTCCTGCTGTCCAGAAACACTTCACATACCACCAGTCACATAGGAATTGTTAGATTAGTTGTCTTACTGGTCAGCTTAATTTTAATCACTTGTGATTATTCACCCCACAAGAAGCCCTCCCACTCAACTCTTTCTTACGTGTTCCAGCACTGAGGTTCTAATACAGAATTACTTTCTTTTTTTTTTTTAAGAAAGATATATTTGAAGGAAAAGGGAGCCTTCTTTTTAAATTATCCTTTTCTGGAAATGGAACACTGCGCATTTTAAAATTACAACAACTGGGCGCTGTGCAAATGAAATGAAGCCAAACCTCAGGATTTTTTAAAAGGGATCAGTAGAGACATAAAGATGCATAATATTCCAGAGGGGTTTTGTGGGGAGGGAAAAGTCTTTTGAACTGGTTTCGGAGGACTTTCCCAAAGATGCATTGTCCTACCTGAAGATTTTGAGGCAGACCCTCTGCTGAGGGTTGTCTGATGATCAGCCTCAAAGGGAACAGATGTTTTCTGCTTTCAGTCTTCTAGTGAAATACTTTTGGAGGCTGTAATTAAAGGAGAAATGAAAGGATCCCTCAAAAAGACATGTGTCTGAACTAATCTCTCTGCTGAAGAGAAAAGACCCTTCATGTCAAGGAAACAGAGGTGCTTTAATTGCCAGAATAAATGTAATGATGCACCTGGAGAGATACGGCCAGGAGCCTGACTCTGCTTTTATGGCCAGCACCACAAAGCCACAGTGACTTCGCTGGAGTGGTGGGATCTGTGGCGAATGAGCCTTAGTGTGATGAGGACTGGGCACTGAGTCCAGAAGGAAGGCTCTACCTCCAAAAGCGAGGGCCACCAATCTACCAAAAAGCCTGGACGAGGCATTTGGAAGATACCTTTGCTCTCGCCAGGTTGTGAATTCACCATTTTTGGGGTGAGCCATGCTGTAGGAGCCTTATGGAGAGCTCTTCCCAAGACTGAACGAACAGCATTCTTGAGCCTGACCTTCAGGCATCCAGGTAAGACTGAAGGATAGTGACAGAGCACATAGTGAGGAAAATACACCAGGGGCAGGTAAACAAACATAATGCTGATTCCATTAGAAAATATTTGTGTGCAATGTCCCACTTCTACACCAAACCATGTGCTATTGTTGAGGCTTAAACCTTAGCACAATTCTTAAAAAATAGCAAGAATCATAAAAAATATTTTCTGGGATTAGATTAGCCAGAATAAACATTTCCAAGGAATAGAAAGTCTTACACATCAATTTGAAGGCTAATAGAAAACGATGGGAGATAGGGACAGGCTTCCTCTGGAGGCAGATCTGTCTTTATATTTTCCTCCAAAGGACTTGGCTCCAGGCACTTGTAGGTTCTAGATTCCTGTATTCCTGGACTGATGATTTTCTATTTTAAAAACTGTTTTGTTTTTTTTTCCATTTGAGGGGAAAAGGACTTTCTCCAATTTGTGGAATGAGTTATCCAGAAATGGATCAGCACAGAAGAATCACAATTCTGTAATTCTTTCACTCTGGGGACTGTCATTAACCTCCTTTTCTGACTGAGACACAGAATTTTAGCTTCTTTGCTTGAGATCTTAGACATTCTGACCAAAGCAGAGCCCAGCTTGGACTACTTCTTCTGGAAAATAGTTCTCAAACTTGCCCTATAAGACCTGAGAACTTTTTTCCTTGGAGCAGTCACCCATTTACATCGCACGTACCAAAATTTCACTTGCTCTCTGTATCCCAGAGTCAACCTTTGTCCTTGGCAGGACAAAGTCCAGATCCGTTGTGCAGGAAAGGTGGTCTGGAGTCACAGATTTAAAGAGAGGAGACATCAGGTATTGGGTGTTTGATAAGTTCTACTATGTGACAGCTCCTGGTGTTGGATAGTGTGGGATTTTACCTGTTTTCCCTGGCTGCTTCAGAGGCAGCTTCCTGGACCAGCTGTGTTTTGGTGGATTTGGTAGTGGCTCTTTCTTTGGACACTGAAGGTTTTAGGCACTCCAGAACTGGGAAGTCCTAAAGAGCACGAGCAGGGCTGCTCACGTAGTTTGTGGCTCCTTCTACGGTTGCTTATTGTGCTTAATGTTACCTGTGTTGCATCTGAGGAATCTTACTCTATGCATATAAACCAGGAGTTCTTTTCTCAGTAAAGGACACATGCCTGAGCAACCAAAAACTTATTACCCCCCAAATAAGGGTAACAATTCTAACAGTTGAGCTGGCCACAGCCTGGGCACCAAATGCTGCAGGAGAGATTTGAGTCATAAGCCAGAGCTGCAATTAATTAGCAAAGAGGAGGATGCTCTGGCCACAGCCTGGGGGCCACTTGCCGCCAGTTGGGACAATTTGCCCAGAGAAGTCACACGAGTTGTCAGTCCAATGGCACGGGATGAGAGGTTTACAGACCTCAGGGAAGAGAAGTCACTCTGATTTTTCCAGCCATCTCACAGGTCAACTCAAAGTTGATTTTGCACTTCAGTTGCCAGTGTGAAGCCTAAAGGGAAACGCTTATTACTCAAGGGAAATACAAGAGATCATTTCAAAGGTATTTTATTTTCCAAGGGACATTTTCTGAGCTCCAGATGAGACCATCAGGAGTTGCACAAGGGAAGCAAATGAACTATAAGCCAAACTCTATTTTGTAAAATAGTGTACTTAAAGTATTTACTGTCATATACCAGTTATTACTAGTGTGATTAAATGCATACAATGTTACGTAGCTTTCTTTTGTTTCTCAGCAGCTAGACAACGCTTACATCTCTTCTACCTGCTATAATTGGTGTACTTGTACTGTGTCTGAACAACTCAGAGGAAAGCAAATATTTATTATTGATTCCTTTGAATCAATGATTTCATAATATTATTTTTTTTGGTTGGTTGTTTTATAAATAAATGCTGCAGCTGAAGCACTACAGCTCAACTAAACTTGTGCTGCATCTTCTGTGGTACGATGTGTTACATGCTGTCAAGCTGAATCCAAGGGAAAAAAATAGGGAGTCAAAAATACCATTTTTAAGCTAACAAGGAACTATCTATCTGTGTATTTGCGTGGGGAAGCTGGGGTAGGTTTTTTTCCAGTCTAAATTACGTGACATGGTATGAAATAGGTGAAACCTCAGGTGTATTGAAGTAAATGGTGTTTTGACTTCCATGCAGCAATTTCACCTGAGGTATTTTGGCTGAGGACGTTGGTGCTTCAAGCTTAATAAGATAAACTGTGGCGGTGCAGACACAGCAGAGATACAAACCTCCCACTCCTCCACCTGCAACCCAACTCCCAAACCACCCACTGCTTTTCAGTCCCACCCAAACAGGGAGAAATTAAACCATGAAACAATGAAAACAAATGAAACCTTGAACAACTAAGACACTTGAGACAGTTTAGATCTTCTCTGCAGATAAAACATTTCCAACTAGCTCACAGGAATCTCCGGCCAGGGAGATGTAGGTGGATTCAGGGTAACTAAACATAACTGTGGTTGGTTTCTCTTGCAGTGCTTCAGCCTTCTGTCCCCCTGGGGGTGTTTTGCGCTAAGGTCTCCCAATGTCAGCAATCTTCTTTACTGAAATCTGGGAGTAAAAATTGCGACATAATTACGCAGTATTTAAAACAAAACATGGTGGCAACACAGTGGTCTCACAGGTGTGTCCTCCTCTCTTGTCTCTGATTCATGAGGAAATGCTTTTACTGGCTCCCTCAAGTCGATGACATCCAAAATCCCGCTGAGGGTTTTGAGAGGGGTTGTGCAATTGCATCCTTTTGTACAGTATCAGGAATCTTGGGTTATTTTTAACCTGGATCAGTTTGTACTCACACACTGAAGGGGGAGAATATGGTGGGAAAGGGAAGGGACGGCCTTGGAAATGCCTGATTTTCAAACTTCAGCCAGGGTGTGTAGCTGCAAGTGTGGTGTAAATAACAAATGCTGCTGTTGTGAATAAGAAGCATGTCTTTGATAATCTACACTCTTTCCAGTTCTGTTTTAAAACGCTTAAAGGAGGAGCAGTGCTTGATCTCTCATGTACTACATTGACTTCAAAAAATAACATTGGAATTCATAATTTGAAAAATCTCCACACAGAATACTTGTCCAGCCTGCTGAGCCTTCATTTTTCTGATATACAGTAAACGAGCTACTTTTGTCCAGTATGTTAACAGCCTTCCGTTTTTGATGAAATGAGTCATTTGCCAAACTGCCCTCCTCCTCCTCCCTGCACTGACTCACTGGTGCTTTAGGCTGCCTTCACTCGCTATCAGGCTACTGTGCCAACTACGGTTGCACATCGAAATGTCACTAATTTAATTTCAAGCTGCAGGTAGCGCTATTCTTAGATCCTACTGAGATTCTGCCCATGATTTACAAAACTGAAACAAACAAAGGAAAAAAAAGCAGAGGCAATCCCTTGCTCCGTGAGACCTGGTGTGGGATGTATTCAGTGTGAATTAGCACTATGTGCCTGATAAGTAGCTCCTATGAAGGCTGGGAGCCTGTACTCTGTTTCTTTGTATGCCATACCTGATCAGATACGGGCTGATACTTTGTACTGACCACTCTTATCTTTAAAAGCACAGGCGAGCGACAGTCCTCAGCACTATGGACCCACCCCTTCCTTTTCCTGTTGCCTCTCCTGTCTCTATCCCTTTACACCCAAGTACCACCTCCAAAGCCTCCAGTTCAGGTTCCAGCCCTGTGAACGGCACAGCAAGGACTGGATCCACAAGCTGGCTCAGCACACCCACCCCATCTGCCACAGGAGCCCAGTGGCATGTGGCAGTGAGAATCTGCATATTAGTGGGCTACCAGCTGGGCTACCTGCGTCATGTTCCTTACCAGAGGTCACTCAAAATTGCCTGCAAGGAGGCGTTAACACCTAATCTGTCTGAGGGTGCAGGCACCCAACAAGGTACCACAAGCAGTCAGGCTGAAAAGAGATTTAATAATTGCCCCTTCTCAATATTGGACTTTTAAGCAGCTACCAGGAGTGCTTTTGTGGGCAGCAGTAAGAGATGTATTTTCATGGAGTTCTTGCCCTGGCTGTAGAAGTTTCCTTGCCCTTTTTCGGCCACCATGGGGTGATGGAGGCTGGCCAGGTTACACCTTTTTGTGCATCGATGCCCTGAGTGACTCCCTCTGACTTTTCCATGCCGTGTTTTACGCCATGGTAAACATTCCATGGTGTGACCCGATGTGATTCCTGACCTCCGATCTGCTCCCAACCTCTGGTGCTGAGACCAGCCAAACATCTGGTCCTCCAGCCCTCCATCTGCTCCCTTCACCCCCGAGACACCGAGTGGCCATGGCTTTCCATCCTTCAGAAATGGCCATTTCCCTTCCCGCTGAGGGCAAGCAGTTAGCAGCACCCCCATGGGGGTGTCACCCTGTCCTTAGTCTGGCACGTTGGCACCCATTATGGGCAAGAAAACCTTAGGATGGATTAAAAAGAAGGGCTGGAGATGCTGTGGAGGCCGGATGTCACTGTGGAGAAGCTTAAAACACCAGACAACATGGTTTTCTCTGCCCGAGCGGGAATGAGGTGCGGGGAAACATCAGGGAACGCTGCCTTACGCCTCGTTAAACAGAGTGTGAAGAATTAGAGCGCTTAATCGCTGAGCTCCGCATGGCGCCGCCATTTCACATCTCCCCCCACCCAGCTTCCCCTTCCCGCAGCCCACCGCCCTCTATGCAAATCAAACCGCCAGCCTCGCTATCTGATTGGCCGTTCTCTCCCCAAGCGGCCTTTCTCCCTGGCGCGCGAAATATGCAAAGTGGGCTCCGGATGCCGCGTTGCGATTGGCTACCACTGGCTCTCTCTCGCTTCCCCTCCTGCCCCCGCCCCTTCCAGCCTACGCTCGCCGATGTCGTCACCCGCATGCGGCCCCTGGAGGGCATTTCATTGGCTGCCGCGTCCGCAAAGCTCCGCCCCGCGTCCGTTGCGGCGCGGCTGGCGGTTGGGGTGGGGGAGCGGGGAAAGCGCATGAAGGTTCGAGAATACCGGCCGGCCGGCGGGCACGCCCCCTTCCGTCCTGCGTCACGGCGGGTGTGGGTTCCGGCCGACGGCCATTGGCCGGCAGGGCGGCGGTCCCCGCCAGTGGATTGGTTGGAGCCGGGAGAAGGGGCGGGTCCTTCTGGAAGGTTCTGAAGGCGTATATAAAGGCGGCGGGGCGGTCGCCCGCAAATCTCATTGAGCAGTTACTTCGGAGAAGCAGTTTCTTTTGTGCGCGTCCGGGCCTGTCCGCGCCGCTCAGGTAACGGGGCCTCCTGGCCTGGGGTGGAGAGAGAGCGGGGTGGGAGGGAGGGAGCCCTTGTCTGGCATAGGAGGTTTCGTTGCGGGAGCTCTTGACGGGTTGGGGGGGGCGGTGGAGGGCTTTCTATCGCCGCAGCGATGCGTCTCCTCGCTTTGATGAGGTTGCCCTGCGCTTTTTTCCCTTCTCAAATCCGCCTTAAGGGCGATTTTTCCCATTTCCTGCTGGAAATGGCGGGGGGGGGGGGGGGGGGGGGGGGGGGGGGGGGGGGAGGGATAGGGGAAACTCACCGTCCGCGTTATCTCCCTCCGGGGGCGCCCAGGGCTGTGTTTGGAGGGGGGGGTGGGAAGGGTGGAGCGGTGCCCGTGGGGCGACCGAGGATGCTGGGTTTTGTAGTTCCCGGAGGCGGGTGGTGGTGGGGAAGACACGACTGGAAGCAAAGAACGGACCTGCAGGACCGCGGCGCGGTGACCGTGGGCCCCAAGGGCTCGGGGAGGGAGGGGGGACCGCATGTGAAAGGAGGGGCAGCGGGGCTGGGTCTGTGCCAGGCCGCATGGCCAGGAGGGCTTTCTGCTCTCCAGGGCAGGGACTACATCTGCCGGAAGCACAAGATGTCTGCCCGGAGGTCACGTTACCCCCGGCGGCGCGGGGCATGGCGGGACGTGGAGTCCGGAGCCACGTGGCTTGCCGCCACGTGGTTGGGTACCACGTGATAGCGGGTCAAAAGGCATTAATGGCGGCGCTAGAAGCGCCGTTCTTTAACCATAAGATAGCAACAATGAAATATTTTAATATAAATCTAATTTTACGCATGATTTCATTTTTCCTCCCCCTCAGACAAGATGTCGAAGGGACCAGCTGTCGGAATCGATCTTGGCACCACCTACTCCTGTGTTGGCGTGTTCCAACATGGGAAGGTGGAAATCATTGCCAACGACCAGGGCAATCGGACCACGCCGAGCTATGTGGCTTTCACGGATACAGAGAGGCTGATCGGCGATGCTGCGAAAAACCAAGTGGCAATGAATCCAACCAATACAGTTTTTGGTAAGGCTGCAAAAACAAACCACAGTTAAAGGACAGAACCTCAGTGTGGTGATGGTGGATGTTATTGATAGTGGAGTCAAGGCTTCCTCTTGGAAATTAAGAGGAATAAAGACTGTTTGTTTCCAGTCTTAATAATACGACTAATAATTAAGTATAATTATGTCCTGGGAAAGTATGTGCCTCACAGTTCAATTTGTTGTGCTGATGGTTGTTTCTGGTAGTTAGTGTTAATTGGCCTTGACTAAGTGTCTGGGTCTAATTGCCAGAGGGCAGTGGTTTGTGCTACAGTAGCTGTAGCTCTGCTGTGGTGCCTGAATGCTGCCAAGGCAATTAACAATTCCAGGTTAAGTAATGTGTATTTGGTTTTGTGCATTCTTTTTAAAAACTTGATATTCTCTCTTGTGAATGAGGATATCTAACATGGCCGTTTCTTTTTTTTTTTTTTCCAGATGCAAAACGGTTGATTGGGCGTAGATTTGATGATTCTGTTGTCCAGTCTGATATGAAGCACTGGCCTTTCACTGTGGTGAATGATGCTGGCAGACCTAAAGTCCAGGTGGAGTACAAAGGCGAGACAAAGAGTTTCTACCCAGAAGAAATTTCTTCCATGGTTTTGACCAAAATGAAGGAAATTGCAGAAGCCTATCTTGGGAAGGTGAGGTTTTGGACTTAGGTGGAACGTAATGAAGAGTTTAGTATGCATGGGTAGTTAGTGAACATAACTGACTCTTTTTACTTGTGTTTTTGCAGACTGTTACTAATGCTGTTGTGACTGTACCAGCCTATTTCAACGATTCTCAGCGTCAGGCCACAAAAGATGCTGGAACCATTGCAGGCCTCAATGTCCTGAGAATTATTAATGAGCCAACTGCTGCTGCTATAGCCTATGGGCTGGACAAAAAGGTAGGCTATGTGAAGAACTTAGTATCTGTGATGTCCCACTAGTAAGCCTGCTAAATGAGCAGTAGAGAAATTAATTATGAAAACTGATTTCTTACAGGTCGGTGCTGAAAGGAATGTTCTTATCTTTGACCTTGGAGGTGGCACCTTTGATGTGTCAATTCTGACTATTGAAGATGGCATCTTTGAGGTGAAATCCACCGCAGGTGACACTCACTTGGGTGGTGAAGACTTCGACAACCGCATGGTCAACCACTTCATCGCTGAATTCAAGCGCAAGCACAAGAAAGACATCAGTGAGAACAAGAGAGCTGTGCGTCGCCTCCGCACCGCCTGCGAGCGCGCCAAGCGTACGCTGTCATCCAGCACGCAGGCCAGCATCGAAATTGATTCTCTCTATGAGGGGATCGACTTCTACACATCCATCACCAGAGCTCGCTTTGAAGAGCTGAACGCCGACCTCTTCCGTGGCACCCTGGATCCTGTGGAGAAGGCCCTGCGGGATGCCAAGCTCGACAAGTCGCAGATCCACGACATCGTGCTGGTCGGTGGGTCCACCCGTATCCCAAAGATTCAGAAGCTGCTGCAGGATTTCTTCAACGGCAAAGAGCTGAACAAGAGCATCAATCCTGATGAGGCTGTGGCTTATGGTGCAGGTAATGACAAATACGTATCTGAGCTAAAACTGAGTGGTGGTCTTGGCAAACTGAGTACTATCTGAAGTCCCAGAGCAGTACTAGTGTAGGTCCTAAGTCTTCCACCTGACTCAGTAAAGCTTTTCAAAGCAGTAAGAAGTCTGAACTTGGACTTGCAATGATGAATCAGGTTCCAAAGCCATTCGTAGTTTCCACCAGAAGTCTACTAATGATGGCCAAATACTTCCTTGGATGTCTGAGCGAGCCATGGGGCTAACTGTGGGGTACAGTGTATCTGTTGCAGAGCTCTCAATGGTTTTCTTCTTCTTCCAGCTGTTCAGGCTGCTATTCTGTCTGGAGACAAGTCTGAGAATGTGCAGGATCTGCTGCTGTTGGATGTGACTCCTCTGTCTCTGGGTATTGAGACTGCTGGAGGTGTCATGACAGTCCTGATCAAGCGGAACACCACCATCCCCACCAAGCAGACACAGACATTCACCACTTACTCGGACAACCAGCCTGGTGTGCTCATCCAGGTAGGTAATTACAAACACTTGGGTGGACTGCGGTGCTCGCAGTCGTAAGGCCCTGTTAGCTTTTCCAGAGGTTGATCCTTTGAAGTAAAGCTTAGGCATTGAGGTCTTGTGTCCTTATCATTAGCAAGGGGTGCTGGGACATAACCTGGTTGCTGTGATGAAAGTGATTCCAAAACCATTCGTAGTTTCCACCAGAAGTCAAAAGACTTGTGTTGGTCCAAGTACCTTCCTTGGATGTCTGAGCGACCATGTCACTGCAGTATAAAACCCCATTATGATTTAGTAATATGCGGTCAAACTTGGGACTTAATTTGATGGTTCTTTTCCCCTAGGTATATGAAGGAGAACGTGCCATGACCAAGGACAACAACTTGCTGGGCAAGTTTGAGCTGACTGGTATCCCCCCTGCTCCCAGAGGTGTACCTCAGATTGAAGTAACCTTTGATATTGATGCCAACGGCATCCTGAACGTGTCTGCTGTGGACAAGAGCACTGGCAAGGAGAACAAGATCACAATAACAAATGACAAGGGTAAGGATTGTGTGTTTCTGAGGGTGGGACGTGGTCCAGATGATGATTTGGCTTGTCAAACTCTAGCCTTCTGTCTTAATGAGTTTGTAATGGATGGGAGGATGTAATCAATCCTTCACTGAAAATGGCTAATGGGGAAACCATTACCTGTGTTCACAGGCCGGCTGAGCAAGGAAGACATTGAGCGGATGGTCCAGGAAGCAGAGAAGTACAAAGCAGAAGATGAGAAGCAACGTGATAAGGTGTCTTCCAAGAACTCCCTGGAGTCTTACGCCTTCAACATGAAAGCTACTGTTGAAGATGAGAAGCTCCAGGGCAAGATCTCTGATGAGGACAAGCAGAAGATCCTGGACAAATGCAATGAAATCATCAACTGGCTGGACAAAAATCAGGTATGACATGTCCCATGTTGGGTCAGTGTTTCCTTCAGGGGTCTCATGGCGATAAAAAGTTAAGAGGATGGAGGAGAAGGCCTGGTTGCTGTGATGAAAGTGATTCCAAAACCATTCGTAGTTTCCACCAGAAGTCGAAAGACTTGTGTTGGTCCAAGTACCTTCCTTGGATGTCTGAGCGACCACAGCTTGCAAGCATTTATTTATATGGCTTTAAATGGCTGATAACTCAGGCTGGGTAGCTTGCAAGTATGATCTTCTCTAACCCTAGATGAAATCCTGTTCCTCCAGGAGCAATGTCACTGTAGGAGTGATTTGAAAGGGTCCTAAATGAGTGGGCTGGGTTTGTTGGAACTCGACAAAGCAGAAAAATTAACCTGCATTGAGAATTTGAGAAGATGGGCTAAAAAGTAAAGTAGCTGTGGGACTGTATCCACTTGGTGAGAGCAGCAGCAACTGAGTTTTTGTGGTGGTTTTTTTTTTCCAGACGGCTGAGAAGGAGGAGTTTGAGCACCAGCAGAAGGAACTGGAGAAGGTGTGCAACCCCATCATCACCAAGCTGTACCAGAGTGCGGGAGGAATGCCTGGTGGCATGCCTGGCGGCTTCCCTGGTGGTGGAGCTCCTCCATCTGGTGGAGCTTCTTCTGGACCAACCATCGAGGAGGTGGACTAAGGCCACCAGGGAAATGCATTCCACTAGCAGTTAGTCTTGGAGGAAACACCTAAGTGGTGATTTAGAGTGAAGGACCCAAACCTGTAGGCACACCTTGGGTATATTTTGCCAGATTTAAAACTCCATAACTCAGCTGCTGTAAAAAATATTAAAAAGAAAAAAAAAACACACACAAAAAAAAAACAAGAACATTTTCTGGGCATTTTAAATACTTGAACATGTGCACAGGAGGGGAGATGAATACCATTGCACTTTACAGTACTGTAAACAGGTGGAAATGCAGTTCATGTCCTAAAGAATAAAAAACTATTTAATGGGCATCACAATGTTTGTGTGGTCATTTCTTTGTGTACTGACAAGTGGGGAAAAAATAAAGTGGAAATGAAATTCAATAAAGATGATGCATCCTGAGTGTGATGCATTAAGGCGGGCTCCAGAACCCAGTTAGGAAATTGAGGGTTTGGTGGGAGAGCAATGAAATGGGGGTGGTTTGGGGCCATGTGCCATCAACAAAACACCTTTCCCGTGGTTGTGGGACATAAAACAAAAACCCAAGCTGGTGGCATCCCTTTAAAAAAACAGTGTTTTCAGAGAGATGGCAGAGCTTAATGTAAATGCACAGCAATAGGGCATTTTTAAGATACAGTATAAAGATAGAAAGGGGAGAGATGTCCCTTACTTAGTCCCAGAAGTGTTCATCACACCGAAGTTCCCCCATCACCTCCTCCTTGTGGAAGGAGTTAGAGGTGGTTCTTCATTTGAATAATTTATTGCTGGGTGGGAGGTGGCTTTGGGCAGCTTCTTCAGGGATAATAAGCAATTCTGTTGCTTCCCATGCAATGGCAGTTTAATCATTAAGCCTTTAAACCATAACAACTGTCTTAGTTCTTATATATCCCTTAATACATAGAGAGGAATTACTCATAATCACTTATTTAAGCCTGATTATTTTTTATCTGGGTTCTTCATGAGTTAAAACACTTTACCCTGAGTTACTTTCTCAATGTTGGAGAAGAATTGAGGGATTTTTCTCTTTTTCTTCATTTTTTCAGTAGTTCAAACCTCTTTATCACCCAAAGACTCTCTTTCCTGGTCGGATGGATGGATTTAGGGGCTGATAAGGCACCCACCACCATTCTAGAAGGCCTGCTCTGGTGTCTGACCACCTCTTCGGTACAGAAATGGTTCCCAGTGTCCAGCCTGAATGTCTCCTGGCCCAGCTTGGAGCCGTTCCCACGTGTCCTCTCACTGGATCCCAGGGATCCCAGGGACACATCTCCCTCAGCAACCTCCCTTTCCATGTCCCCTCATGGAGGTCACCCCTCACTCTCCTTTTCTTCAAACCAGACAAACCCAGAGCTCTCAGCTGCTCCTCACAAGGTCGTCCATATCCTCCAGCCCCATCACCAGCTTGGTGGCCCTCCTCTGGACACAAATTCCACTGGTGTGTGACCAGAAAAGGCACCCACTACTCATCAACAACTCCCCCATGCATCCCGAACCCCAAAACACAGCCCTTCACAAGCTACCCTGGAGAAATTTAACCCTGTCCAAGCCGCAGCCGGCGCAGTGGGTGACCTTAGAGTGGGACAGCGATGTGGCAATGCAAAACTGCCCCTTTGTGACATACCACCCCCCCACCCCCCGATATCTGTGCCTGCTCATCGCAATGCCATTTGCATTGCCAGGAGGCTATGATAATTTCAGGTTAATAACTGGGGAGTAACCGAAACATTAATTACGCTTTCTCACACAATTGTAGGGGGCGGGGGGAAGTGTTAATAAAAGTTAATAAAAGTTTTAAAAAAAAAAAGTCCCAATGCTGTCAGTCGAACATTGTATTCTGTGGTTAAATGCATTTTTTTTCCCTTGGAGAATGGCCACCAGATGCCAGCAGAGACCATCAAATAACGAGGAGGCCCTTTCTCTTTGCTTGCCCCTGCCAGCTTTTGATTTAAACCCCACAAAAATATGTTTATGGCCTTTAATTTCCTCCTTAGCAGCACCTCTCATAAGGAGCGTGTGGTGCCTTTACTGCCGGAGGGGATGTTTAATGCAAATAGTTTTTGGAAAGTGGTCTTTTAGGGTGTTTTTAGAAACCAGCACTGATTTCACAGAAGGGCATTTCTGGGGACTTTTGGAGCTGTGATTCAGAATTTTCAGGCTTTTCAAGGTAAGGGATGAGGTTTTCAAGTAAAAATCACAAAAAGTGCTGAAACAGTGTGAGGGTCAGGCCATGGGGTGTGAAACCCAGAGAGGGAGAGAAGGGGCTGCTGTGGGGGTTCACAGTCACACCAACGCTTGCACAAGGGCATAGTGAAGTTTTAGGGAAATCAACTAATGAAAACAGCATCAAAATTGTGAGTTTTTAGGTTCATAACAACAAAGAAGCCCAAAGAGTTGTGTGCAGAGCAGGGGAGCTGCTACTCTGCTAATGTATGGCTACTCTGAGAAGTTCTTGAATTCAAGTTATTTACTTTTCTTTAAAAACTTTAACTTTTTAAAATTGTTATTATGTAATTATTTAAGTTAAAAAACTTAAATTCAATATTTTTTTTTATTTTTCTGCTACAAGTGTTTCTTAATTAGGTATAGATTGGGTAATTGGTTGGAATGTCCCCAGCTGTTTCTGCTGAGGCTGATGTCAAGGGGCAGGCACCTGTGGTGCAACCCCTGTTGTTGGGGGCTGGTGATGCTGCTGCTGCCCTGGGAGCACAAAATCGGGCAAAACCCCAAAACTGTGATAAGGTAAATACAACTTTATCTTGTGGATCTTTTGAGGATTTTGTATTTTTCAGATAGGTGAGATCTGTCTCTGCAGGGGCCAATGGGAGCAGTAACTCTGTATTTGATGGTGACAGCAGAGCTTTGCAGGAGGCAAACTCCCCATTCGGCTTCCAAATTTTCCCAACTAGTGAATTTTGCGGCCCAGAGCCTCTTGCAAAGGCTTTGATTTCAGGGCGCTCAGCTAAAACTATTTCTATTTTGGGGTAATATCTGCCTGGTTTTTCCCATACTCTAAGGGCTATGAGAGAGCTGACTGTGGGAATGAATCCCTTCCTTTGGTTACTGCCTTAACAGAAAGGGCAAAGTGAGTTCATAGATTATTGGGGGGTTTTAGGAGCTACCAGGGTTTCATCTCCCTAGAAGTTCTCCCTCAGGTTGCCTCTCCTGAAGGCTTTACGTTGTATTAGTCTGGTAACAGCAATTTTGGATGGGAAAGACCACTCATTTTGAAGTGAGCATTGTGGCTTCCCACCCTCGGTGGTGAGCAGAGAGCCTTTTCCAAGTCTCTCTGCTTGGTATGGAGGTCCTGAGGGACTTGTTCTCCTTTGTGGTTTCATACTGGAGCTCAGGGAGGGTCTGAAACACTGGTGTCCAGGGGCATCTCCTCAAAAATGATGGAGAGACCTAAGAATAGTCAGCGGAGCAAAGTCCAGCTAAACTGAGATCTGTTGGTGACCAGTATCAGCCAGTCTTAGAAGAAGCATTGAAAAATGTTTCAGTAAATACGCTTAAGGGAAGTTTTTTTACTCAGTATTTCACCAGAGGAGGCTGAATTTGGCTCTGTTGAGGAGGAACCCCTGACTCCCTTGCAGGTAACACGAATGTGCCGTGTAGCCTGTTCACAAGGCAGGAGTTAGCTTAAGGGTTTGTTTTACAAGCTCAGAAGGCTGCGTGGACGCTGCCAACTGCCCTCTGGGTGCCTTCACCAAGGTGAATTAAATCTTTTTTTTTCCTTTTTGAAGTGTTTTGGCATTTGCTTTCAGAGACAAGGAGTGCTGGGGGCGTTCTGTAGAACGGGCAAGGGGTACATTACTGATTTGCCCTGTAAAAGCTCCTGCTTTGGGGTGTTGCAAAATTTCTCTGTGTATGTGTGTAAGAAAGAGACAGAGTGTGTTTATTTTTTTGTAAAACTGGGATAGAGGTGTATAGCCTGAGTTTGGGTTGGAAGAAGACTCTTGCTGGAACCAGTGACCCAGCTGGGGCAGAGGGGCTTCTAAGGAGCCCTCTCTGTCCTGGTCAAGCACCTAATTCAGGTTCTTGGAAAACTACAGGGTTACAGACGGAGTCTGGCAGCAGAGGTAAGAGAAAAGCTTTAGGTTTCTTATAGAGCTTTATTATAAATCATTAAGCACTTTGCTGTTGAGGGGGGGGAACGTGTGTGTTTGTTCCGGGAGTCAGGCTCAGTTTATTTTCTACACATACTGCAAAATGCAAAGAAAAGGAGCTCTGAAGGTACTTTCATGGTTTCTTGAAGAAAAAAGCAGTATTAAAAGATGGGGTTTTGTTGGGTTTAAACACTCATGTTTTGCGAGTTTAACCCAGGTTAAAAAAAAAAAAAAAGACAATAAAAACAACTCGTGAAAAGCGAGAGCTGGGGGTTCAGTGGCAGGAGCTGGTTGTAAGGAAAAGGGCATGCATCAAAGCTGTGGTTTGGAATTGCTGTTAGAGAAGGGCTTGCTGTAAAGGCAAAACACAGCTCAACCAGGAGACCAGGCAGCCTGCTCGCTGCTGAGCCTCAGCACTTGTCTCCTCTCTCTGGTCAAGTGCCTGTTTTTTCATCACACGATTGACTCCGTGGCTGTTTTGTTCAGGCTGAAAGACAGGAGCGCTTGCTGGAGGAGGTAGTCAATGCAGAGGTCCTGGGGCCTTGAAAAAAAGCAAGGATTAATAGGTTTTGCTGCCTTTGAGCTGTGCACCCAAGTCGGCATTGAATAAAGGCTTTCGTTCGCAGATAAGCAGCCGGGGCTGCCTTCGGGGAGCCTGGCCAGGCAAGCGGGGTCCAGGTCTGGGCAACCTTCTGGGCTCTATCACGCTGGCCCTCTGGCTGCTGCAATGCGAGGGGGTGCATAGCCCATACTCCCAGTGTCTGAGCTCTGAGCAGCTTGTGGTGTCCCCCAATTCGTGTCCTGACTGTGCTTTCCAGGGGTCAGCAGGGAGCCCTATGGTGGGGTGGAATGCTCTGACGCTGCCAGCCCCCCTCATCCTGCCATCGGCTGTTGCCTTCAGTTTGCAAAACCCTTTTCACCTGCTCTCAAGGATATAACACAGCCCATGGCACAGGGATGCACAGGCACACTCATTATGGGCTGGTGTATGTGCTTCGGCAGAATATAAAGCAAATTTCTGGTCATATATGTCTGTGTTTTGTGTACTACGGGGGGTTGTTTGATATTTAAATGCAGCAACAGAGGACCTAAGCCTCGTGTCTGGGGAGCAAGGTACGACCACCCCATTTGCAGCCTCTGCCCTGGCACTGGATTCATTAATAACACTGCCTTTAATTAGCAGAGAAACGGGTACTCAGCAGCCCCCTGCTCAGCCCTCCTTCTCCCCTCATGCTTTTTTTCCTGCTCTTCTTCCACCATCCCACCTCATCACCCCTTTTCCGTCGATTGCCTGACAATGCCTAATTCTATTATTCGGAATGATTTCCCACCGGGCGGTAGTTTATTTCTGTCATCAAATCTCTGGTGAAATCTTTAAACATGAAATATTTAGCCCGATACCAACAAACCGCACATAGTGTTAACGCGTCGCAAGCTGCCTGGAGACAGCATTAGGCTGTAATTTGAAAGCGAGTGAAGTGATAATGCCATGCACACTGCTTTTGTGAGCCTGCATTAATGCATCTTTTGCCAGGGCTGGTCGTTGACGGCAAATCGACTCCCACTAATAGTATGCGGGAGGGTGGCAAAATTGGGGGTGATGCAGAAAATAAAGCATATTGACCAGCCAACTGCAGTGCCTCAGTAGCCTTTAATCTATTATTGCCCTTGATGGGGATGTTTTAATGCAACTTTACTGTCAATCGCATTTATAGTTGCACGCTCTGCCTGCTGAGGAGCACTGTGAAAATGGCAGAACTTGGATCATGCTGTTGCTTAGAGCTCATAGTTATTGATTGTGGCCGGGCTCAGGAGTCTGGGTTATAATTATTTCATTAAACCATTTAATGGTTATCAAATATGAACCCTTCTACCATTTCCATTTAGGAAGTGCAGCGAGCTTTAAGTTTTATTGCTAATCTATGTTGATCTTATTTTTCTTAAATAAGAAAAGCTCCCAAGTGGTCGCTTTTCCCCCGCCAAGGCTCTCTGCATATCGATCCCGGGAGACCTGCTCTCAGCCATGCCGGCCTCTCGTGTGGCACCTCAAATAATAACTGGACTGCCTGGTCCCCTCCCTGACCTGCTTTTGCCATGGTGGAATCAGTCCCAGTTTACTCATAGGGAAGCTAGAAAATCTGCTTTATGCTGCCAGCCCAGACTGGGGGGAGGAGGCACTCAGTCTCTTCCCTTATGGAAGACATTCTGTGCCTCAGTTTCCCCATGGCTCAGTTTCTCATTTGACCAATGGAGTTCCTTGTGGTTTTTTCACTCCCTTGGGGTTTAGGAATTAAAAGGGCCAATTACTGCAATGCGAATCCTCCCCTTATTCAAAAGCAGGCTGTTCATGTCCGTAAAGGAGGGAGGAAATTCCCCTTCCAAAGTTTTCTTGATTTTTTTTTTTTTTTTTTTTTTAATTCCCCCGCCCCCATGAGAATGAAAACAGTTCTGTTGTTTTTCTCACATAACCAGAGTATGGCTGCATCCCACTTGGTCCCAAATGTTTGAGGCAGCCTTAAAAGCACAGCAGGCAAAACACAGTCTGTCGCTGCTTCTCTGACACTGAGCATTTCCCTCTCTTCCCTGGCTGTGTTATCCTCCATGTGACACTTTACAGCACCTTGTACTGGTTTAACTGGATTGCACAGGGGCATGGCAGAAACAAGGTGAATTTGGGGAGCTCCGGAACCTCTAGAGGTGTGAGAACTGTTCCTGGCACTGCTCAGGACTCTCTCTGTGGCCCAAATCCTCTGAATTCTTCTTCATTTCACTTTTCCTTCTCGTGAGTGGAGGACTTAATAAGTCAGGGCTTCATTCCAGTAACTGGGAAGCCCCCCCAGGAAGCAGAGGAACTCTAGAAAACCCAGGGACTCTCGTTGGCTGCACTGGGGCACACTCCTGCCCACTCTCACACCCTGGTGCCTTTCAAAGGTTGCACAGAGCTCATGATTAAAATGTGGAAAAACTGGGTGAACCCAGGTCTAGGGGGATAGGGAGGCTTTGAGGAAGTATCTCAGTACACATTTGTATTCTGGATCCATTGAAAGCTTCTATTCGTTGGCACCTTTTCATTAAAACCCCGGATGCTCTGGAAAAGCTATATCTTAATTTGAACAGACTGATTCCTTTTTACTGTGGGCAGGCAGCAGAGTTTCTGCAGAGTCCTTTATCAGTATTCTGTGCTGCCTTCTAGCAGCTGCTCATTTTATGTTGCCTCAACCTATGCTGACCTCATTTTCTATCACAGAGCAGTGAAGGATTTGGTAAAAATTAGTTATATTAGTAGCTCCCGATACAGTCAGTTTATTTGTGATATGACAAATATTTCAGCCATTAGGATCTTTCCATCTCTTAGCAGCTTAAATGCACTCACTTATATTCCAAATCACTGCTTAATTTAAAAGCCTATTTGTCTAGATTGTTGCAGGCATGAAAAAAAAAGGCAGAAAAAAAAAAAGCAGAACACTTACCCTTTCAAATAGGCCTGTAGCACAACCGGAGCTGTGCCTGTGATTGGATCTCCCACCCCATAACTTTACACTCGGCGAAGCCGACGACTAATCACTTAGCACACGGCAGAAGCACATCAATTCAAGGGAGGAAGATGAGGAGGCTGCATGGCTGCCTTTTCCCCTCCCAGCAGCTATTTGCTGGCTCTGCCTCAGTTTCCCCAATCCATCCTGCTGGGATGTGGGAGGTGTTTTCCTGGCTTTCTGGAGCCCCCCAGTCGCCACCGGTGTGGGAATACTGTGTGGGAGGGCTACAAAGCCAGCCCTGGCAGTCGGGCAGGGTGTTTTAGTGCCAGCTGAAACTATTTCTGACTCCTGGGTGCTCGACAAGAGGTTTCAGCCCCATGGGGGCAAGCAGGCGAGAGGTACAGGCTGGTTTGGTGCTTTGTGTGTGTGTGTGTTTTCATGTTCCCTGTGACCCAAACACTTCCATAAAGTAAATAGTCACGACCACTTAAATAGTTGGCCACTTTTCTCAATCCTGCAGTTCAGGGAGGGAGGGAAGGGTGGAACTGCAGGGGAGATGCTGGGGTGCCCTTGATGTCCTCCAAGCACTCAAGCTGGGCCATTCCTCCAGGCTTTTTTTCCCTCACCCAGGAGGCCCAAATGCTGCTTTTAGAGACTTGCGCATTTTCATTTGTTTGAGGTGTAACACCAGGATGTAACTCCAGGGTGGCTTTAAGGAACGCGTGCTGTCTTTGGCAAAGATGACAGTAAAATCCCCAGAGCTGCTGACACTCGTGCTGTGTGAAGGTGCCCAGCTCTGTCAGGCTGCCCTTGCTCTCTCCCTACCTGGGTTTCCTGGGGGATCTTCTCAGTTCCCCTTTTGGCATTTTCCTTCCACCCGAAGCTGGGAAGCAAACCTGTGCCCTGAGTGTCTGCCTGGCCAGGGAAAAGTCGTGACAGGACCAGAGTTTTCTCTGCTGGCTCCTTCCCCCAGCTACAAGAGGAGCTGGCTCTCTCTGTACAGCTTTCTCCACTGAACAGCCTCCAGCTCTGGCACTGGTTCTAATGGACACGTTTAAATTCATGGGCAGTAGCTGTTTAAAGCTGTCAAAAGGGAGCACTGTCAAAGACTTAGTTGTTTTGGATTTTTTTCTTTTTTTTTTTTTGAAGGGAAGAGATTTCCTTTACCTGGCTGTGAAGAACCCCTGGGTAGGCTGTGTCATGATGCATTTGCTGCCTTTCCTGCCAGCCCTGCTTTATCCCCCTGGCAGCTCCCTGGACCCCAGCTCTCCCTGTTGGGGTAAGATACGGGAGACTTTTAGGAGAGGGGACTCAAAGACTGAACTTTGTTTGGGAGGAAGAAAGGATCCATAGGTTTAACCCGGTTCACCTCTGCCTCCAAGGTTCCACAGAGGGAGCCAGTTCCAAGTTTTCACCCTGTTATCCCTTCCCCTGGTTCTCCCGAGCCTCCTCCCAGGCAGGTAGATGGTGGTTCTGGATCACACCTTGCAGGGCAAACAGTGCCAGGTTTGATGAAGTGCAGAGCATTGGGAAGCAAAGGAATTCACCAGCTCAAAAAGGCAAGTGCCAGTTTGCTGTTGAGGGAAGGTTTTTTAGCTCGTTAGTCCCTTGGGCTCACAGGCATTCCCTGCTGCTGATAGTTTAGAGTTGTGAGGAAAAGCAATTGTGTTCTTGTGTAAGAAAAAGAATTTAAAAGTAAAATCGTGCTCACGTGCAATTACTGGTTCTGATTGTGGCAGCTGGGATGTTTGACATCTTCTCTAAAGGTAAATTCTCTCTGAAAAGGTATGATATTTTATAGCAGGCTATGGCAGAGGATTCTGACTAAAAATAGTTATCCCAAGGTAACTCACTCTTGATAAATTCTCCTGCAGCTTTTATAACAATTAAGGAGTTATGATGGAGACATATTTAATTGCTAGGAAAAGCCAGACGAAACCAGTGCAAACTGTAATTCTTGCTTAGTTTCACTATTCAACTTACAAGACTCTAGGAGTTCAAATGCTGATGGAAGTGTATCGATTTTCCCCTATATTGAATGCTTCCAAAAAAAAACCTCAACAAAAAAACCCCAACCCACCTCCTATGATGCAAGTCCCATGGTTCCAATTAAAATCACCTGTTAACTTAAAAAGGTCTCTTTTTAAAAAGGGTTTAAAAGATTTTCATTTAATTGATTCAATGTAAAATGCCCTTTACAATTACCACTATAAACTACTTGTTTCCCACTGAGTAAGACCCAATTTGAGATGTTTATCAAGACTTTGCACTCTTTCTACTCTTCATACTGAGTTCTTAAATTCCTTATTGACGGCTTGCATCTGTCAGCAATGGATATTTTTAGTTTGTTGCAAGAAAGCTTTTAAAAGGTTGTAATGGCTTGATTTTGTCTCTGTGGTCTCAAGCGATAAATCAGCTCTGAATGGCCTCATAAGCGTGGGCAGTGCTGGGTGCCCTTTATTTCAGAGCAGTAAAATGACATGATTTAACAAATTTCTTCTTTCCTTCCCCTGAGCATTTCCATAAAGGCAGCGCTGCTTAGTGCAAAGATCACACTCCTCATTTTTTCTTTACTTTTTTTTTTTTTGGAGGGTGTCTTACAATACATTTCACAACTAATAAACTTTGTGGCACTGCTTGGTTTCTGCAGAAGCCTCCGTGGCTGTGGTTGTGGGGCTTATCTAGAACTTTGTCCCCAAAAGACTGACACCTCCCCCCCAAAACACACACAGAGTTTAATTGAGACGAGTGCACTTTTCTTAGAAAACAACAACTTGTTGTTTGAACACATTTGCCATCTCTCTGTGCACACAGACCATAGACTCTATTTTTTTTAGGTGAGACGGGCAGAATAACACTGGCTTTGCAGTGCACAGAGTACATACGTGTTCCCTCACTGTATTTTACCTCCCAAAGTCTATCAGGGGAGAGTTTATCCATCCAGAAAGCCACAAATTGGATGATTTTCCAGGCATCCCTTCCCCCCCGTCCCATATTCTGAGAAGGGGACCCAGACCCCAAAGCTAACCCCTTAACATCAGGCAGAGAGGCCACAGAAATTCCCTGGCCACCCAGGGAGGAGGAGCAAGTGATGGAGGAGAGAAAGAAAAAAAGGTGGTAATAAAGGATTCAGAAATCAAAGCCCACCTTGGGTGTTCTGAGGAGGCCAGGGATCCTCGGTGGGTTTTGGTCTGGCATCATTCCTCTAGGGAAGGGCAGTTCTCCCCTTGAGGACTTAAAGCACCCTGGGAAACAATTCCCGTAACCACAGCTCTCTGAAACGCTAACATTTTAGCCACTAAACAAACCTTACTTTGCAGTTTTACACCACAGGACCCTTCAAGCCCTCGAGTTTCTTGCAGAGACGGGCACCAGGGAAGGGTCTCTCTGTGGAGCTGTTCTGGGAGTATCCAGGGACCTGCTGGAAACTGGGGGTTTTCCCAGAAAAACCAGAAGGTCCTCGGGGCTTGACAGTCCTGTGGGCCCTAGAGGGAAAGAGAATTTTTTTTTTTTTTCTCCCTTGCAGTCAGCACAGTTTGCATTTAGGAATTAGCAGTCCTGCTTCTGCGGGCTGCCCTAAACTCACAGCCTTCTCGCTATTAAAACCAGCCCTCAAAGCTGCTGTCTCCCAGTCCCAGGGAGCATCCATACCAGTGACTGCCAGCACCGGGTCCAACCCCGGCTCCCAGGGGTGCAGGACACACACACATACACACACACATAGATGTGTCTGGCCCCAGTTCTACAAAGCACAGCCAGGAGAGGCTTTTTTCCCCTGCAAACCCATTTGTGTCTCCATTAAATCAGGTGCTCTCAGCTGAAGGAAAGCGCTTCCATTCGGCACCGGGAGCACTTGAAATTTGTACACCTTCCCCCCCCCAGCACAGAACAGCCTGGCTGTAAAAGTACAACCACATCTCCCCTCCTTGAAACAGGGGGCTGGCATTTCAATGAATCACAGAATTTTGTGCAGTTTGGCTGGATTTCAGCCTTTTCCCAGTATTTTGGGGGTATTTGGATCTAGCTATTTCCCTCCCCCCCAATATTATTCCGAGTTAGTCTGTGGATGTGAGGGGGTTCTTTTCTTTTTGATTCTTTCTTGTGACAGAAAACAGAGCTGAAATAACCTGTTGTCAGTTCCAGGGAGCTGCAGATAGACACACAGCAGTGCCTGAGCTCTGCTCTCCTTGGCCTGGTGGTGCTTTAAGGCAAGGGGAGATTAAAACCATGGTAAAAGTTGGAAAAGCTAAACTCCCCAAGCACTCTCTATCCCCTTTGGAGGACAGGAATGAGTAGGTGGGGGTTTGCCCACCTTTTCTGATCCATCCTGCACCTTCACAACCCACGGAGGAAGGCAAATGCTTGCTGTGAACATCAGGTGTGAGGAGATACCCCTCCGACTGCTGCAGCAACTGTAAGCACTGTGTTTTTCTTTCCTCTGGGCAGGTTGGGCTTTTTTGGGCTGAGGGGGTGCGAGGTTGGGGAGATGGGGCAAAGATGGGTTGAAGCAGGGATGGTTATGTGGGCAATGCCTCCACCCCCTGAATCACTGGCCTATCTTCTTTCTCCAGGTGGGGAAACTGAGGCATGAGGAAATTTTTTTTTTTCACCCCTAAATGCAAGGAGAGAGCGAGTCACTCAGAAGTCCAAATATTGATCTGAGATCAAACTCTTCTTCCTCTCTCCTCCAGAAAGGCCATGTTTGTGCTGCTCAGCAGTAATGCCACAATTTCTCCTTAATAAAATACACTTAGAGTCACCTGGCAGGCTAAAACCCAGCCCAGTTTGCTAAACAAGGTTTACTGCTAATAAGAAAACCTCCTAAATTACCCCAATTAGGGTTTCACAAGCGGGGAGTTTGTTTCCACACTTCCAATCAAAACTCCAGCCAGACCCGGGGAGGGAAGATGTTTGCTTCCAGCCCCCGATGCAGACGTGCTAATTACAAACCACAACAGGTTAAAGTGTCCAGCACACAGGTGATAAATATGGGTGTAATTATGGGTTATTGTAGGAGCTTAATTAGGATAGCTGCAATTAGCCTATTTTTCCCGATCTTCATTTAGCAACTAACAAAAATCAAATGGAAAATATTTTAATTTAAAAGGCCTTCTCAGTATAGGGTTACCAGAAGAGACTTAATTACTCATTGATAAATATGAGGTGGAGAAATCACTTCTTTTGTGCCAGTAGTAATAAAAAGCAAGGCTGTTAGCCAAAAAAATAATACCCAGCAGGTTTTTAGGTGAAAATCTGGGAGTCCTCCCCTTGGGTTTAGTGAGGCTGAACTCGCAAATGGTCATCTAAACCCCCAGGGAAAGGTCTCGGGTCTCTTTTCTGGGCTCTTTTCTGGGGGAGGCAGGAAGAGCCAGGGGTCCCCCTACACCCCAGCTCTCCTGCCCAGGTACCTCTACCTGGTTTATAATACTCAGTTTCCTTAAGGTTAAATAAAATAACCAACTCCCTGATCACCGCCGCTGTTGTTGGAACAGGGCACAACTCAAATTCAACATATCGGGGGCTCGGGGCGTTGCTTTTTTTTTCTTTAAAGAAACCCCTCCTGCTAACATCCCTGTGGATTAGGTTGCTCATTTACTGGGCTTGAAAACATTTTCCTGTTCGCAAGCTAAACAGATGAGACTCTAAGATTCCTCTCTTTCTTGTTCATTTAGGGGTGAAAAATTGCCAGCAAGAATTCAATTAGCATCATATCTGCTTAGCCCGGACTGTGCTGAGGGCCTTCCTACACCCATACTTCCACTGTGTCGTCTTCACAATAGCAGCATCTGCTTTATTATGAGTTGCCTAATTGATTCTGACATGCCCAGTTATTATATGTTAACAATGTCCTCTAGGGTGAATAGTTAGAGGGGAAGGGAGGGGCAATCACAAAGATGTTTTTCTTCTGTTTCTTGGACCTCCTTTTAGAATGAAAAGCTGTGGCTGACCTATGGCATTGCCTTATTCACAGGAAGGTCCCTGACTTCTGGACCTAACTTAGGTTAGGTGCAAATGCTGGTGGCAGATTTTCCTCTGGAAGTTTGTTTTTGTTCCCTCCCCCTCAATTAGTAAATGCATATTCAACGATGCTAGGAAGGCTCCTAAATAGTATGGAATGGGCTGACATGTTATAAGAAAAAGATAATGAATATTAAACTCACCTTTATCATTTTCCCTGACAGCATATGGGCCAAGCTCGGCCAGGCTGGCAGTGAAAGGTAGTATTTTATTAGCTCAGCAGATACAGTTAGAAAATCTGGTCAGCCTTTGAAGCTCACAAACCTTTTCTCACAGAATTCCGTATGGAATTCAAAGCCATCACTGCTTTGGTGGGGGTATGAGGTCAGCAGTTGGAGTTCTGTTCTGTGTGAACTGTAAAAATATCCTAACTTTTCCTTCTAAGAAATTAGGAGGGCGTTGCTGTGTGCTGAGGAATGAAACTTTCTGATTAGGGTGGCAGTGCTGACACAGAGCATCTGAAAATCAGGGTGATTACAGAAGCAGGCATGGGAGGGGAATTAACAGCCAGGCTGTTGGACCAGCA
The DNA here is from genome assembly GCA_004320125.1 of Scolopax mira. Taxonomy (NCBI): domain Eukaryota; kingdom Metazoa; phylum Chordata; class Aves; order Charadriiformes; family Scolopacidae; genus Scolopax; species Scolopax mira. The sequence goes on along the minus strand of BJBW01001603.1, from coordinate 121,121 downwards.
TGGACCAGGCAGGGCACGTTTGCAGCAGGGAGATGGATTAGGGAAGCTCCTGAGCTGGTTGCCAGTCCAACTTCATACAAAGCCAGTTGCATGGCTGGAATGTCATTTTTTGGGGCAGTTTTATTGCCCTAATCTTTGCCAGTCTTATAATCTGGCTTGATTTTGACTTGTGCTCTAGTTCCTGTCTTCATTTATAACCCCTGCAGAGACACCCTTGTTCTCAGTGGTGTTCGTGGCTGAGAGAGCTTGGCTGGGTGATACAGGTATGTGCAACATCGCCCATTGCAGCCCAGGTCTGTCCATGCTCTGTTTTCTATCACATCTTTCACCCAGAGTGAAAAGCTCACTCTGGAGGCAACACACGTTGCCCTCCTTATTTGTGCTGCTGCAGAAGAGGAAGAAATCCTCCTGCACCTCATGACCCCCCCTGGTAGCTCCTTCTCCTGCGTGATGCTGTAAGGGCCTCTACACTTTGTAAGCATCACCCAGGAAAAATCAAAGAGTCAGATTAGGGGAGGACTCACAGCGATGCGATGGCAAAATGGTTCTTGCTGGGAAACGTAATGTGTGTTTCTCATGTAAGGTGGGTGTTCATGGAAGTCTGGTTCTTTATTGATTTACCTCTATGGCCCCTATGCCTCATCGTGGCAACATCCTCACTCCTCTCCTGCACCTTTCATGGCCTCATGCCTTAAGAAAGCAGATTAGAACAGCCAGGCCCAGTGTGGATCCATTTGGGTTCTGTCTCCTCCCTTTGCTTCCATGGGCCCAAAAAAGATGACACATGAAGTTTTATACGATCCTTTGTCATTTAGAGAAAGGAAGTAACGGGGGCTCCAGAGTCTCCCTATATGTTTTTTGTAGATCTTTTGCTGTGGTTTTCAGGCAACACCTATTTTTTTTGTGTGTCAAAGCTCCTGCAGTTAGTAGCCATGAAAAAGTGCTAAGAGTTAAATCGTAAGGCTGATGTTGAAAAGTACAGAGCACCCATGAGATATATGTGTATATATACTTTATATGTCAGGAAATGATGGACAGAGGCACCAAGGTATGTGAATCTAAATCCTGTTGATCAGAGTTAGACCCCTCCATCCTTTGGAGGACCCAGACCAGAGCAGCTTCTGCAGGGTCCCTTGTTCTGAAGTCTAAGAGAGACATGAAAACGAAGCTCAGGGTTCATGTACATGCCTGGCTTGAGCATCTCTAGTCCCCTGGGGATGTGACAACTGTCAACCCTCAAGGCCCAAGACCAGGTGGGATGAAGACAGCAAGCTGCCACCAGCATCTTTGGCTCACTGGTAGGCAGTGAGGTCCATTAGAGGCGCATTTTCAAGGGTGCCAATTCTCTCCCAAAGAGCAAAAGAAATGGAAACGGGCTTTGCTATAGCCCTGCAAGATGAGTCAGATGTGGTGGAGGTGGGTGAGCCTTGAAGGTGCTTCTTGCTTGAGCTGGAAGTCACGTTGGAGCCCATGGCTCGTTATAGGCAGCGCCAATTGATGCTGCTGGGCCATCGACCGGGCCCTTCCCGGGGCTGCCATGGAAAGTGTCTTGAATTTTGTCAGAGTAACTTATTAGAGAGCATTAGTAAAACTTGTTATCGTAATCGAAACAAATAGTTAAATAAAAATCAAGGCTTCAGGCATTAATGGATGTGCGTGTGGGAGAGAGAACAGCACACGAGTAACTAGGTTTCCTGTCCTTTTAGGATTGGATAGCAATAACCTTACAACGATGACAGCTAAATTAGAGAAGATGGCTTTCCATAATTTCTCCAAACAATCACTTAATGGGAGCGGTATAATTCCACGAAATAGGTGAATGGAGTACTGATCCATTTTATGGAACCATCAATAAACTAAGCCTTGTCTGCTTTTAAGATTAAACTGGAAAAAAGAAAAAAAGAGAAAAAAAAGCCTACATCCAGGGATGGGAGAAAAAAAGAGTATTTATCTTTACACATAAAATTTGTGTGCTAGTAAAGTGCAGGCAGTGACAGGAATTTCAATTATTTAATCAAAAAGAAAATGAAAGTGGCTTTAAGTGTTGTGATTTGAGCCAGTGAAATCTAATGTGGGCTCACATTGAATATGAGGAAAATGGGAAGAAAATTAAAGCTGCTCCTACTTAAATCATGTGGTTACAAATGGTAAATTAGTTTCTCGATGTTTTCATTTAAGTGTTTAAGTGGAAGGTTTTATTCTTAATGTAGTGTTGTGACACAGAATAAAAACCTTATCTGTCTCTATAGCTTTTTTTCTTCCCCTCTCTGTGCTGCTGCCTTAGAAGGCAAAAGGGGAAAAAGCTGCAGCAATATTAGACTGCTTTTGTTAAAATTAGGAGGCAATATGCTTTCACCACAAGCTCATTAAGGTAATAGATGAATAATGTCTATTAAAAATGCACTAGGCTAAATGAATTTAATGTGTGTTGGGAGGGAAATTGCATTTGCCAGAGGATACAAACTGGAAAATTCTCCTTTTTGTACTTATTTTGAGGCTCAAGTACTGATCTCAGTTGGACAGAAATGGACAGAGAAGCAGACACACAAGTGTGCACACACACATCTCTTATTTGAGACCCTGTTAGAAAGAAGCACAAGCTTATAATATTCTAAAATACCCCCTTAGCTTTGAGGACGTTTTGTATGATATGTTGTTTCCCATAATTGTGCTGCTGTTTTGCTCCATTCAAGCTTATGGCTCTTGACCTGTTGGACGTCTAGGTTTAATTTTCCATGTGTAATAACAAATGGCAAGCTAATTTGCAAAGATGGCTGTGGGCTGTTGAATGCCAAGTCTTGATCCCCCCACCCGAAGTCAAAAGGAAACAAAAGCAGATTTTGGCAGAGAACACACACTTTTTTTGTATCGGTGAGCCTGGTGATTGCGTTGCATTGATAGTTTCTAACATTAGCTTTGAAAAGAACAGATTTATGAAAGAGGAAACACCAAAACTCAGTATTAAAAATACTAGCTGAGCAGAAGTTAAATCAAGACCAAAAAAGAATCAGATTTGAGCATCCCATAAGTAAGAAATCACGGTGTGATTTCTAAGCCTGTGCAGTTTTTCATCGCATTTCTCCTGTTCTAAAATAAGATCAAACTCTGTATTTAATGATTTTTCTTCAAAACAGGGAAATCTTGAAAAACTTTTAACGGGGAAGCCTTTTTGTTGTCTAGAATGTTTAGCCCATACACAAAATGCTTTAGCACGCATACAAGATGCAAAACCGATCCCGTAATCCAGCGGCATTCGTGAGAAAGTTACTGTTCCCCTTGGAAACACCTATAGACTTTAATGAGAAATTAAAGATGATGCCATAGTGCTGTCCTATTGCTGGAGTAGCCCTGTCTTTTGGCACTGTCTGGTACCAAAGGTGCTGCCTTCTGTTCAGATAGTATTTTGGAATATTTCACTTCACTTCACAGAAGGCATACACATTTGGGGAATGTGTATGTTTGAGACTCCTAATTGTCCCACTAATTTGATTGAAATTGGCTTCTCTGCTAAAACCATAACCATGGCGAGAAAGAGGGGAGTTAGAGAGGAATGTGCAAGCTTCTTTTTTATTTTTTGCAGGAAATCATATTAAAATGAAATACCAGAAAGAGTGAGGAATAGCTAGACTGAATCAAATATCGCTGAAATAAAGAGAGTTTCTTTTTGAAGTGTGGAAAAACCATGCAAAATATTATCTTACTAATTTATTATGAGGTATCTGTCTGCATCGTTACTTGTTTCAGATGAGAATTTTAATATTTCCATTTAAAAACAATATTGACAAATGTGAGAAAGTGTTTTCTAGCATTAGAACATATTATATTACATTGCATGGCTATTTGAATACCTCATCCTTGGAAATGTACAAAACACCATTTCAAAATGCAATTTCCAGTTTTAAAGCATTATTCGAAGATGCATTTGTGAGATGCTGACTAGATTCTATCTTTTTCCCCCAGACCTGTCATCCACTTCTGGAGTGCTTAAAATAAAGCGCACAGATACAGAGTAAGCTGAAACAGTCAAGAAGCAATATAATACAAAAATGTTTTGAGTAAAGTGTGTTACTCAGATCTTTCTAAAGTACATTTCTTCCTTTATTCTGAAGGCCACAGCACAGCCAACTCTGACTAATGCAAGTAATGGAACCAATCTCTTCCTTTGATCATCAAAAAGGTTATCTTTTTTGTAAACTAGGTCCAACTAGTTTTGCAATCTGTTTGGAGCAAACATGAAAGAAAAAAAAAAAAAAAAGATTAATTATCTTTCAATAAAGAATGATTCCTTTTCTTTTAACAAAGTGATCGGCCAAGACAGCATGGGTTTGTGACCATCACCGTGCATGTGACACACTCGGTGTGAAAGAGGTATGTAATCTGTGACATATGTTTATGGATTTTTATCTCAGTGTAAGATGATATAATATTTTGTATATTTAAAGTGGGAGGAAAAACTAAGCCAGTGCATTGAGGCTTGTTCAAAGTGATTTATAAAATCTGCTCTCTAGTAGGGATTGACCTTTTAACTGAAGGCTGAATCACATTTACTAAAGCTTGGGGGAGAGTTTGTAAATAATCACAGATTTTCAATGGAGCCAGTCAAAATATAAATACAGAGGAATGGAGAGGTTTGCTAGAGATCTGGAGACAAGAGAAAGCTGCTCCTTCACCCTGTTTATAAACAGGCATTGCCTATGTATACATTGTGATGGATCAAACATAATTTAAAGAGTTAGAAAACTGGTGTTCTTATTCCATGGGATGTTTTTTCGGAGTTTGATACAGGAGTTACTGGATGAAACTCTGGTTTGTGTGATTCAGAAAACTAGGCTGGGTGGTCATAAAAGCTTCCTCTGACCTTGGAGTGCATCATTTGTGTGCTTTTTATTTTTAAGGCTTCAAAATGAGACACTTTAAAGTTGGAAAGTAAAGAGTGAAATTGAAAAAAAATCAAAGTATCTGAGTCACTTAGATTTATGTGCTCTATTGGTTTTTATATAAGTTGCTCCTGACTTACGCCAGCCTGAAACCAGACTCAGGGACTATGTATTCAAAGTATTGCTCTAAGAGAAAAAGGCATATGAGGTTTTCATGAGGAACCTGGAGCTACAGAAAGAGGATGACAAATGATCAGAGGAAAAACACAAAGAACAGTAGGAAAACAATGGGAGTAAACTAAAGGTTGAGTGGATGAGAAAGGGAAAAGGAGGATTACCCTGCCCCAAAGGTTAAAAGCAAGGACGTCGAAGGTTCATACGTCCTATGAAATTAGGGAAACTGGGTGGGAGGTTCTGGGTCATTAGTGCAAAGAAAGGGAATTAAAATGTTGAGTTGTGCAGATGATTGTTACACAGCTGGAATGAAAGAAAACAAGTAAGTGTTAATGTGCTAAGGCGACAGCAAAGCAGTGGCTACAGCAGCAAAAAATGGATTTTTGAGAGCAAAGGATTAGACAAGATCCCAAAGTACAGATGGTCTTGGATGAAATAATCACCTTCCCCTCGAGGGAGTAAACAATGCCCAATGGGTTGGTCACACAAGGAGGAGGAATTGATATGTGACCAAATGAAGACAAGACTAATTGAAAGCAGGTCCCAGGGAAACTTCTAAGCCTCCCTCACAATTTCTGATTCATTCCAAAAACAAAACATAACAAAAAAAAAAAAAAAAGAAGGAAAGAAAGAAGGAATAATGGAATAATCTTGCTGTGTTCTAGAGCAGTACAGAAAGTCCTGATGTTGTTGAAAACAAGTATTAGATAACTAAAAAGCTCCTAAAATTAGTTAATAAGAGTCACTATTTTAGGGAAGTGTTTAGACCAAACCTGTCAATGTTAATACTTTCATTCTCTTTTTGTAAGCACCCTACCTTCAGAAAATGCTCAGGATTATCAGCTAATGAGGCTAATTTTCAGTACAGAGATAAAATTTTGAATTTAGGAATGAGATCCCTAAGGCCATAGTTGGGTTTGGGAGGAAGGTACAGTCTAAGCTTTTGCTCTTTAAATATTATTTTTCCTATTATTGATGCCATATCTCTTTTTATCCCCCAAATTCGTGCAGTTATCAGTAGCTATACAAGCCTCAGAAGTACCTTCCTGGCTCAATCACTTCTTTATGTGGTCCCCTTGTAACAGCAACAATGTGCATAACAGCAACATGTCACCCCCCCATGTGCTTTTTACCTAGAACTGTAGCCTTGAAATTACTGTGATGTTTGTGGGTAGATTCAGTGATTCTGTCAGAATAATGCAAACCCAGCTTTTAACCTGAGTGTTTATTGTCTGGGAACAAAATCAACAGGCTGATTACTTCTCTGTTTCCCATTCTGCCTCCTCTTCATCTCAGCTGCAAATGAAGGAGAGTGCCCGTCCGTGGGCTGTGGGTTGACATATTTTCGAGGTGGCAAAAGTCAACTGGTGATGGCAGAGCTGTAAGCCTTGGAAGACCTGGATGGATCTTCTCCTGGTGCTACCAGTCAATCTCGGTTTAGGGGGTAAACTCTTCTGTGACACCTTCTTTCCCCTCCCACCCTCTGCCAGCCCTGTCGTCTGCACTATCCATCCTGAGACAACCTGCCAGATCCTGTTGGATTAGGCAGAACTTAACCTCAAAACCCATCCACTGAGCCCTCCTCAAACTTGAGCTGGTGCCAAGGCACACTAAAGGGTTGCCAACATTAAAATATTGTCTCTGGCCATGTTGAAATGCCAGTAAAAGCCCCTTGTGCAGACCTAACTACTGAAGAGGCTTCCTACCACTGCCTTTAGCCGCACCCTTATGGCACATCAGTTAAGATAAATTTAAAAAGACCTCTCTGACATGAACACAGTACCGTTGGGAGCCAGGATTCTCCCCAGTGATCTTGCAGGGTGGTGGGAGGCAGGGTTGGGCACCAGGTGAGCTGGGCTCAGGAGACCTGCAGAGAAACAGTGTGGTAGGCAATGGCAGAGAGGGGTGTAGATGAGGAACGCGGCTGTGGTAACGGGCAGGAGTGGTTTTCCCTTGCCAGCAGCACCCAGTGAACCTCTGGTCAGAGGCACCCCACTCCTTTGGGATGGGGAGCCGTTTTGCCTGAAGCATCTTGCATGGAACATTCTCCATTAAGCCACGCTTTGTGTTTGAAAGACCCCTCTCTATGTTACGCGTGTGGCTACTCAAACTGAGCTCTTCAGACCTCTTTTCCTGCAGCCAGGCTCCCATTTTGATCATATCAAGGCTGTCTATTTTTAATTTAACCCTTCCTTTTTGAGTGGATTTGTCTTGAAAGGCATGAAAAGGCTGGGCTCCCAAGCTACCTTACCTCTTCAAGAGCCACGGGAAGGTAAGTGCATGTATTTTCAAACTGCACCAAATTTATCCCTAATGCAACACACTGAAACAAAGCTACTAACATCAGTGTAGCTGCACCGACCTTTTAAATGACACACACACACATACACACACCCCTCAGGTTTTAGGTAAAATCAATTTCTGTTTTCCTGGGCAAAATTTCCCTCTAATAACTTCAAATGATCTTAAGTGCGCAAGTAACGACAATGGGTGTTTATGTAAGTGAAGAACATTGTGTATTCTCTGCGTTATTAAATCATTAAAGGAGTGTGTATATGGGAAGGGGGGGGGAGGATTGTGTTGCTACCAGCAAAGTTTATAAAGTTCTTTGAGCCTGTAGAAATAATTTTAACTTTAATGTTAATGAAAAAACAGTGACCAAACTCCACAGTGGCGTAGCTACCCGGACACAGAGATGTGTGCCTTTGGAGGAAGCTCTGAATCGTTTGGGGTTGCAGGCTGAGATGTTCTGCTGTCCCACAAGGTGGGACAAGACGAGGATCCAAGAACTCAGCATCGAGGGGACAATTCTGGTCTCCTCCTATGGGAAGGAAACCACTCAGTGAGTAGCCCAGCCAAAACCTGCTGCTTCTCCCTACCTTGCATGGACCCCCATATCACCTCTGCTTATTGCCCTTGAATTGGTGTCAGGCTGCAGTGTCTGAAGTGCCACTGCTTGGTTTGGGGCCGGGTTTTGCTGCTGTTGCTGCAAGATAACACCAAGAGAGCGGCTCCATGTCCCCCTCCCCAGAGGTACCCTAGATAAAGAGTGGCCCCAAAAAGCAGAGCCTCTCAACATGCCTGTCAAGCAAGCTCTTGCCCAAATCCTAAAGCTGTGATCCAATCTGGCCAAAGTAACACGTCTTTAATCTTTCAGATCTGCTTTAAATATCTATCTATCATCTCCCCCAGCGCTGAGTAAAGCCCCAGCCCTCCCAGAGAAGCAATCTCAGCTGATGAAATGGCCAGCCAAGCAGCTTACACGCCCCTGGCTGCGCTCCCCCCATTAACAAGTCGGGCATTAGACCCGTTTCATCACTGTTAATTCATTTGCTTACTCATTTGCTCCTCAGAGAAAGTTGTTAGCCTGTTGTATTTTTAAAACCCCCGGCCAAAATCCGGGGCTGATGCCGAAACGGGCGTTTCAGGAGGGGACGCTGCAACAGATATCTCTATTTATATATTTTTTTTAATTTTTTTTTTCCTTCCCCTGGAGAAAAAAGAGGGAGTTTTGCCTGCAGCACCGGGGAGAGATGCTTTTCCCCCAGCCCTGCGCCTCCCGAAGCGCTCCTCCCTCGGCGCGGCGCTGCACCCGCATCCATACTGTGCGGGCATGGCTGTACATGGAAATAGATATATATCTATTTAAATATATGGATGTCGCTTAAGCGCGTGATGAGCACAGTGGTGTCTGCCCTCCCCTGGGGCGCTACACGTGTAAAACGAAGTGTGTGCGTGGCTGCAACACGCACAGAGAAAAATCCTCCCGTGGGTTTTCCCGGTGAGACGGGGTGGGGGGAAACGCTGGTGTGTGTGTCCCTCACCCTGAGTTTTGACCCCGTGGAACCGATGAAGGAGTCACATCTGTATTTTAAAAGCTACCTGGCGTTACAACCGGTTGCTCTTCCCCCCTCCTACCCCCGTGGCTGCCCGTGCCCTCGCCCACGCGTGGCCGTGCCCGGCGGCGGCGGAGAAGAGACGGCACCGCTGGAAAACTCGGGTGCTCCGAGTTCCAGCTTCATTGAAACCCGCCGATTGCCGTTTCTATTCTCTTAAAGGTTTGGGTTTGGTTCTCCCCCCACCCCTCATCTATTTACCGTTTACCAGCTCATCCATATGGAAGGCATGGCTTACACTTGCCTGAGAACTGTACTTTTAGGACTAATTGATTCTGGTAATTAATTTGTTCTACCTGCTGGATCAGATGGAAATGCTGTCCGTGTGCCCAAGGATTAGCACTTGCCTTTCTAACATCTTTCTTAATTATCTAATAGCATGGGTTGAGCGAATTCTGGCTCTATTAGAACACTTTTACTATTAACGGTAGTGATTGGAATTGTGATGACAACTCGATTTCAACAAATTAGAGCTTAAAATCAGGAGATGAAGGAGAAGTGCCTTCTTTTAATTTCCCTGAGTTTAACATCAATAATTAGAGCAATTTTCTGAGATGCGAACCGAAATTATCTCGGCTATGATGTGGTATATCACCCTCATTTTAGCAAATTGACTCCGGGGAAATGAATGGTACAGATTAAGGAAGGGGGGGAGAAAAAAGAAAAAAAGGACAAACAGAGGAAGGACCAAAAAAAAAAAAAAAAAAAGAAAAACAAAAAAGAAAAGAAGTGTTAGCACAACATTAAGCGGGAAATGGATGGGAACAAAACCTGAGCGGAGCGTGGGACAGGTCGGGAAAACGCCGCTCGTTTCTTTTTCCCCAAGTTTTAGCCTTTCTTCTTTTTTCTTTTTCTTTTTTTCCTTTTTCTTTTTTTTTAAGAAAAATAAAAGAAAAAAAAAAAAAAAAGGAGAAAACACTCGTGCTTGGGAAAACGCCCCAAACCCACCGGTCGGACCGGGGCTGAGGGCTATTGCGCTGAGCAGCTCCGCGCCCCCTCCGCGCCGCGGCGGTGGTTTCGGTGGCCCGGCGGGCCCGTCCTCCCCCTATTCTCCCCCCCACCCCGCCCGCCCGATCGCCATTGGCTCGCTGGAGACCCCCCTTCCCACCGCGCCTCAAAGGCGCGCATCTCCCTGCGCAGCCCAAACCCACCCGTCTCGTATCCCCCGGCTCTTTCAGTTTATTTCTGGCTGGGGGAAAAAAACCCCAAACTATATATATATATAATTTTAAAATTATTATTATTTAATTTTGCTCCTTTTTTTTTTCTTCCTAAATTGTTATTTATTTATTATCATTATCTTTATTTATTATCTTCGGCCCCGGGGGGCGCAGCCGGCTGCCCCTTCTCCTCCGGCAGCCAGCGCTCAGCCCGGCTCGCTGCCTTCCCCGCTGCCCGAGGAGGGGACACCCGAAATGAACCTCAACTTCACCTCGCCCGTGCACCCCGTCTCCGCGCCCAGGCCCACCTCCTTCTTCATCGAGGACATTCTGCTGCACAAGCCCAAACCCTTGCGGGAGGTGCCCCCCGAGCACTTCCCCGGCTCCTTGGCCTCCCGCGTCCCCCTCTTGGACTATGGGTACCCCCTGATGCCAACCCCGACCCTCCTGGCTCCTCACCCGCACCCTGCCCTGCACAAGCCGGAGCATCATCACCACCACCCCTACTTTCTCACCACCTCGGGTAAGTGCAGCCCTTGGCAGGAGGAACCTGCTGAGTTTGGTGGCGTCGAGTTGGGGACACGGGTGGGGAGAAGAGTCGTCAGCCCCCGGAGGGGACACGCTCCAGCAGCGGATGAGAAGCCGCTCTGGGGCGGCGGGGCACTTTTCAGCATCCTTCACCGAAATCGCGGCTGCATCCCCCTCTCACGAGGGTCAGAAGCCTCCCGCCGCCGCCGGAGCGTTACGGGGGGAAGGAGCCCACCGCGCTGCAGCTTGTCATTCGCTCCGTTGCCCGGGGTCTTGAGGTTTTCCTTTAATTTTATTATTATTTTTATTTTTGGAGCGCTAACGTTTCTTTTTCCTTGCCTCCAGACGGTGTCCAGGCTTCGCTTTTTCCCCTCCAGCAGCACCGCCCGGGCTGTGCCCGCTCCCAGCCCCGGGGCTGGCGGAGGGTCCCCCCGTCCGGGCCGGAGCCCTTTCCCGGCCCCGTTCCTTGCTCTGGAAGGAAACCCTCCTCCAAAGTTTCTCACCGGGCAGCCCAAGTTTTGCACCGGGACGGCCGCTCTCCTCCGTCCCGCTCCTCTCTCAGCGTTTTCCAGGGATTCCCTGATTTTTCCGCCTTCATTTCGTTGCGGTTTAATTACTGGGAGGATGAAGGTTTCCTTTCCAGCCGGGCTGCTCCCTCCCGCCCGGTCTTTGCCTTGTTAGGGTGGGTTCAGCAGAAGCGATGCGCTCTGCAATGCCCCGTGTTTTCAGAACAACAAGATCCCACCCTCCCCCCCCAAATAAAAACCCCAAACCCAAACCTCGGAAACGAAATAAACGAAAAAAAATAAAAAAAAAGAGAGGCAAGGGGAGAGCCCACCCCGGGGGCTGCAGAGGGCAGAGCTCCGTCCCGGAGCTCCCTGCCCGAGTCTCTGCCCCGTGTCCCCCCCCAGGAGTGCCGGTGCCAGCCCTCTTCCAGCACCACGCTCACGCCGAGCTGCCGGGGAAGCACTGCCGCCGCCGCAAAGCCCGCACCGTTTTCTCCGACTCGCAGCTCTCCGGCCTGGAGAAGAGGTTTGAGATCCAGCGCTACCTCTCCACGCCCGAGCGGGTGGAGTTGGCCACGGCCCTCAGCCTCTCCGAGACCCAGGTACCGGGGAAGGGAGGACCCTTATCCCATGCAGCATCCTCCACTTCTTTTTTTAAGTTTTATTTCTTTTTTTTTTCTTTTTTTCTTTTTTTTTTCCCACCTCCCTCCTCTTGCTCTCCTCAGGTGAAAACCTGGTTCCAGAACCGGCGGATGAAGCACAAAAAGCAGCTGAGGAAAACCCAGGACGACCCCAAGCACCCGGGGGGCGAGGAGAGCCGAGAGCAGAGCTCCCCCGAGCCCGAGCTGCCCGAGGCGGCCGGTGCCGAGCCCCGCAAGGGCCCCCCCGGCCCTTTCCTCCTCCAGGACCCCGAGGACGAGGTGGACATCCTGGAGGAGGGGGACCTCTGCGCCGGCCCCCACCGTCTCTAGGACCTGCCTCTGCGGGGCGGCTTTGCCCAAGCCCCGGCCCCGCAAATCGCCTCGGTAGTGCCGGTGCCCAGAGGAGGGAAGGAGGTGTTGATGCGGGGCGAAGCGTTAGGTCCCCGCAGTACCCGCCGGCTTCCCCCCAGCATCGCCCCGAGCCTGAGCTTCGCCCGCAAATCCGATGGGGGAAGAGCAAAACAAGGCGAGTTTCCTTTAAGTTCCCCCCCGCCACCCCTCCTTTTCCCTGCGAAACACCGGACTTTTCGCCGTTTCCCCCGAACTTTTCCTCGATTTTCAAATAAATGTGTCCCCGTGCCAGCATGTTGTCGTTACTGGGGGAGGCGGGCAGGGCGTGCCTCGCCCCGACACCCCCAAAATCTGGCCGCTCTTTCCCAGCCGGGCTGGGGCTCGCAGCCTCCTCCCCAGTGCGGTGGGTCGGGCGGGCAGAGCTCCCGGGACACGCGTGTACTCAAAAGAACGGTAGAAACACCCTCCACAGCAACAGGTAAGACCAAAAAAATGACCGTTTATTTAAGCTGATATGGGGAAGAGAAAGGGGGGTGGGAGGGCATCACAAATAACTCGATCCTGCCAGGGCTGCTCGGAGCAAACGCCATCCCAGCGAGAGGAAGTGATTTTCCGCAGCTCGGAGAACCACCTGCATCGACCTGGGTTGATTTCTTCACGGCTTCCAGGTGTGAATCACCTTCCGGAGACTTTGCTTTTCCTCCCCAAAAGCCCCAGAGCTGGTCCCTCGTTTGGCTTCTGTGTCCCCCGCCAAACCCCTGCTTTCGCCTCTCTGTTGCAACGCCTTTTTGAGCTCCGTGTTGCAGTCACCGTCCGTGCTCGCTTTGCCTTTATCTTCCTGCCAGGGAAACGGGTTTAATTTGCAGGTAAAATAAGATTTATATATTTTCTTTTTCTTTTTTTTTTTTTTGTTTTCCTCTGGGGTGAGCTGCTGGCTGATAAATGCGATGGGAGAGTGGTGGAGGCTCTGTATCTCCAGGGAAGGGCTGGGGTTTCCCTTGGTAAAATCCTGGATGAGAAGCTGTGCTCGCAACCCGGTGCCATGTTGGTGTCTCGTTAGGTTATTTAATTTATTTTTTTTTCCTTTAACGAGAAATTAATTTGATTGTTCAGCATCATTAGCACTTTCAGGGCATTTTGGATTACAGGACATGCGGGTTTGTGAGGGCAAAATGTGTCCCTGTTTAACATATAAATACAGATGATTGAAATGCGTATGTTTGCTGCATTTTCGTGGGTTTCCCTTTATGTTTTTTACACATAAAATAATAAAGATCACATGTTGGGGGGAGGGAGAATATCCAACCATCTGTCCAGAAAATGGTTAGTTGTTTTTTACATGGTGTTTACAAATACTTTTAGGACAATAATTTTCATCAACAAGTTTTGCTAAAATGACACCTGCCTCCCTAAAAATGATAATTCAGAAGGTAAAAGAACCCAGCAGGTTATTTCCCACTGCTGGCTGGAAACACTTCTCCCAGCTCCATGGCTCTTCCCGATACCTACCCGGTGGTGGGCAGGGATGTGACAGAAACTCTCAAAAACCTTTCAATTTAATGCCGCTGTTTGTCCGTGTCCATACTCGGTTGCCCACCAAGTATTTTGTTCGTTTTGCTCTGCTCTGATTGTCAGCCTCCCCCCGCTGAGCCCACGTTTCATTAGGAACTATTACAAGCACTAGAAAAGAGCTGCTCTTTGGTAGCATTTCCGTGATAATATTTTTTTCTGACCACCTCCACCGTTGCCGGGTGCTGTGCACCGCAGCGTGCGGTGCCGATGCCCGTCTCGGAGCTGGCCTGGCCAATTGTCCTGGACACTCAGGTGGACCTGTCTTTGGTAATAGGATTGGGCAGCAAAGTATTTAGTGAGAGAGAATATTAGGATTATAAAGATGTAATCATTTAAAAACCAAAACCACCTCGCACCTGAATGAAAAGGGGTATTAAAAATCCTATTCCTTTACATTTATGTGTGATTCTTTTTACTTGTGCAAAGAATTGTTTGCTCCCTCCCATTAGTGAGGACAAAGGTGTGTAAAAATACTCTGAGCTGGAAACAACACAAAGGAATAAGGCAGGAGAAAGTAAAAGTGTAAGATTAAGACACAAGTGACAGAAGCTTTTTGGGTACAGATGTGCAAAAGCAACGTTGTCCCCTCCTCTGCGTTCACACCGCTCTTTCCCAAGGCATCCAGGGGATGTCTGGAAAAGGCTTGTGTCAGGCAGTGGGCAGTGCTTGGCTCTACCCTCCCCTCACAGACTGAGGAGTGGGAGCAGATGCTGCGTAACCCAGCACCCAGAAGTTTTTGTGTGTCTCCGTTGTGGCAGTGGGGTCAGGGGTGCTTGCACAGCCATGGGCTGGTGATGTTTATAGCCTGACCCATGGGTGCCCTTGCCTCAGGGCCATGTTTTAGCAGCCAGAGGTGCCATGCTTTCTCTGGGGCATAGAGGTGTGACAAAGAGCCTGCCCCCCCTTTCTCCACCAGTATTATTGCGCTGGGGATGAGCCAGGTCTATGAGGAGGGGTCAGAATGTGAACCAAATAACACACCAGCCTCTGCTGACTCCCCTCTGCCACTAGAGGAACTTTCTTCTTCCCAAACTATTTATGCTGATCAATCAAATCAAATCAAATCCACCAGCGCCCCCCTATCTTCACCTCTCTGTGATTCTAGGCACCTTGGTTAACATCTAAAATTACAATAATGTTTAAATCTAAAGCCACTCACCACCAGAAGCCTCAGTGACAAATACGTGCAGAAGGTGAGCACCCAACCCCAGGGAAGTTCCCATCGCAATGGTGCACACTGAATCCTGCAGGTCACAGGAGGTGGCTTTGGGACCAGGCTGCTTGTCCCAGAAAATTTGGTGCAAACAAGATACAAAACCCCTGAGATTGAGAGAGAGGAAGAAAATAATCACTACCTGAGACATCCCCTCCTTCCCCAGACAGCTCATTCCAGGCTGGGAAGCCATAGCCTGGTGACAGGAGGCTGCAGTTTCTGGACAGTCTGGGCATGCTTTTGGGGAGAGGTTGTTATATATTTGGAGAGTGGAGAGGGAAGAAGGAAGGGCTCAGAAGGCATTTTTGTGTGTTTGTTTCAGAGATTTTTCTCTTAGAATAAGTGAAATTAGGTTTTCTTCCCGAGTGCTGCCATGTTCAGTGGCTACTGCTGACTTTTTCCGACTCACCCGAAGAAGCATCACCTTAATGAACTGCCAAACTCCTGCTCGGGAGGTCTTCTCGGCTTAAAAAGTGGCTTATTTCTGTCTCAGATTTATCATGTTTTGACAGAATTAATAAGCTTATATGAAACACTTGTAGGTCCGTTGCTGGAAGCACCTTGGGATGGCTGCAGCTACTGGTGGAGTCAGCGTTCAGGCAGCAGGAGCAATAGTTTGCACTGGGTGGTAGAGGTGGGCGGGTGTGAAGCCTGATCCTGCAGTGAATTGTGGTACCTTTCCTACCTGTCACAGTGCAGAGAGTCTTTCAAGAAGGAAGCTGTTTTTCACTCAGGACAATGAGGTAACTAACCTGTAAACTAACAGGTTTCTGAAACGCTGGGGGCAAAGTCAAGCGGACAGAAATCTGTGACTCTCTGCTCAGCTATAGCCGAGAACACTCAACTTGCTTTCTTAGAGCATGTTCTCTGGTGGTGTGTGTCTTGGTGGCTTTGCTGTGACCACTGGGACAAACCCTTAAGTGCTCCTGTGACACCCAGGAAACAAGCCCTGTGGTGTTACCTGCAGCTGCCTGCTCTGCACTCACGATTATGCAAAGCTCTCGCTGAGCTGCTGGATGCTTCTTCAGCATCTGCTCTATCCATGTTCTTGGCTCGGTATCACTTCTGTTCAAAGCGGGCTCTTCTGTCCGGCAGAAGAGCTTTAACTCACACAGCTGTCACCAGTGGGGATCCACTCCCTTTACCTATCACTGTGGTTTTGTGCATCTCACACCATGGAGGTGGTCACCAGAATTGGTTCTTTCTTCCCATGATGGCTTATTCTCACACAGAGAGGTTTGTACAACATGCAAAATATAATAATAATAAAAAAGAGGCATATTCTTTGTGCTGTTATAATTTACTCTAGAAGTGATCCCTAATGGGAGATGACAATGATCAAATGCTTGGCTTGTGGGCTGCTTGGCCACTGTGGCTTGTTCATGACTATTTGAGGTATTCATTGACTATAGGAGTTAGACATAACCTCATCTGGTCTACAGTCATCATCTCTGACAGATTGTCTTTAGAGACCTAATGATCAAAGAATCACAGAATAATATGGGGTTGGAAGAGACCTCTGGAGATCATCTAGTCCAACGCCCTGCCCAAGCAGGTCCACTCACAGCAGGTTGCACAGGAACGTGTTCAGGTGGGTTTTGAATGTCTCCAGAGAAGGAGACTCCACCACCTCTTCGGGTAGCCTGTTCCAGGGCTCTGCCACCTTCAAAGTGAAGAAGTTCCTCCTCATGTTTAGATGGAACTTCTTATTTTCAAGTTTGTGCCCATTTCCTCGTCCTATTCCTGGGGACCACTGAAAAAAGACTGGCCCCATCCTCCTGACACCCTCTCTTTAAGTACTTATAGGTGTTGATCAGATCCCCCTCAGCCTTCTCTTCTCCAGATTAAAAAGACCCAAGTCCTTCAGCCTTTCCTTGTAAGAGAGATGCTCTAGGCCCCTCATCTTTCGGTAGCCCTCTGTTTCCAACAGTTGCCTGTCCTTCTTTAACTGGGGAGCACAGAACTGCAGACAGTACTCCAGATGGGGACGTAATACTCCAGGTGGAACAGGGCTTTTAGGCTCTGCCTTATTTAATGTTTTTAACTAATAAAGCAGTATATTTTTGCCAGAGTCAGCAGCCAGCTTGTTCATACCTTGTGTGAGATGGTGGTGGGGAAGGCAATGTCAGTCATCTTTGAGAGGAACATGATGCTGATGTTACTGCAGCAGCATTGCTTCCAGGTAGATCTGACCCCAGATATTTTCCCACTGAAGACGGTCTCAGCTTCTGCACTTCCAAAAATATTAAGAAATGGTGGCACTAGAAAGGGCCCGCCAAGGAAATGTTGAGAAGGTCTGTTGGGTGGTGCACACAGCCACATTGCTGCCCTGGTGAAGGCAGCCTGTGCTCAGGGCGAGTGACACTGTGCTCTGTGATAGCGGTGCTGGAGCCACAGCACTGTGGCAGGCAGGTTCCACTCCAGCTCCATCTCTCCCTGAATACTTAATGCAAAATTCAAGGCCTGTTTCATATTTAAATTTCTTGCCTTCCTAATTTGAAAGATATTAAGTTTTGGCCTTTGCTTTTAAGCAGATGGATGCTCATCATTTACTTGTATGGTCCCTTTTTGTGCCACCATATCTGTGAGGTGCAGGAAAAATTTGCATTAGTATTGAGGCAGATCAAAAGATTTTCTTTCCACATATGCAGGAAATGATGTCTTTTTCTGGGGGAAAAAAACCCCCAATATAGCCCTTTCCAAATGGTTTGAGAGATGGTCTTGATCAGTGTTTTTTAAAAAAAATCCATCCATCCCCCTAGATGTAGCATCATGTAAGTATCCACGGCTTTCAGTTTAGCATGGGTTTAATATTTAAATATTTCCTAAAAGTTCATTGTTTAATTAAAAACCCCAACCAAATGAAGCACACCACCCACCCAGAAAGATCACCCTAATTTATGGGAGCTGTAAAAGGTATCCGGATGACAGATAAGGAGGAAGGTGATCAATTAAGACATTAAGCATTTTGCACCACATGGACGCATCTGCATGTCAGCCAAATAATAAGGCCATCAGCTCATTTTCAGGGGGCTGTTGCCTACTTCAACTCAATCCTCAGATCAAAGAGAAAATGTCTGCTTGCATTTTCTAATCAGAAAAGGGATGCTAATTTAGGTTCCTTAATGTGTGGTGGTAAGAGACTTCTTCAATTAACTGAATTCTATAGCTCAGAAAATAAAAAAGGGGTATACAAAGGGAGTCAGGCTGGAAAGGCAGAAGTTCTCATTAAATCAAAGGTCCAATATTCATTACCTCCAGCATCTGGGGCTAAACACTAAACATGGAGATCATCAAAGGGGGTTTAATGGGTTAAATTGAGAATATAATCTAATTAAAATATTAGATACGAGTAAATAGCTCTTTGATATTCATCTGAAGGTTTCATTAAAATAGGTACTTGAGGTTTCTATTAAGGGGGGATTATCACTTTTAAGCAGAAACAACAAGTTGAGGTTCCCTAATCAGAAATGCTTCAAAGTGTTACCATTTGGTTTAAAAATAAAAGTAGAAAAGCAGCAACTGTCAGAGCATGGAAACATTTACCCAGTCTGGTTTGATGGATCCTATCACAGGCACATACCTACTACAAAGAGGGGCCAAACACAATGTGGTGGGAAGGAAGGGACAGGGTGGAGGTTCTCTTGTCCCTCGGGTGGGTCAGGAGGGCTTTAAAGAAAGGAATGTGTCCTTTTTCCGTGATGGAGAGATGCAGTATAGTGGTCAATTCTTCCCGTATTAGGTTGGCATCAACCAATTTTCAGGAGGACTGAGGCATCCTGAGGACTGCAGGATCTAGGTCAAACTCACCCAGGCCTCTCTAAAATGAAAGCTATTGGACTTTTCCAGCAATGTATCTCATGCCTCCATGAGGCCTTGACTTCACTGTCAAAAAATTATCTTTCCTCTGAGACATCCAGCCAAGGAAATGTTAACCCAGAAATGTGTTAAATCTTACATAGTTCTATCTTTACCTTTGACAAAAGGTGCATCTAGAAAAAGAGAAACCCCTTTCAAAGATAGTCACTCTTCTATTCTCCATTTTTCCTTTCCATTGTTAGCCTCCTTCAAGGAGACTTGAACCCTTTTCTTTGGCCCAAAGAGTAATTTTCTCTCTCCTGCCATACAAAAGGGGATGTAATAAATTGGATAAAGCAATTATACATAATCACAAGGTTATTGGTTTTGTTTTATTTTTTAACTAGCCTATTTTCTAAGAGATTTTAGTGTGTTTTTTTTTCAAAATTCCCTTGCTGTGTGTTCTAATCACATTTCATATGTTGACTTAATTCATAATTTACTAATTTAAAGAAACAGAACCATTGTAAAAAACCCATCTGCTTGTTGTCATTTTTATAGATTTAATCTGTTAAAAGCCGTTTCCTCTCAGATATGTAGCTCTCAATTATTCTTAGTTACCCAAAATATTTTCCAACTGCTTCTGGCTAATAACAGATTGTCTGCCTGACCAGCCAGTACTTGTTTTGAATTTTCTTGTCCCAGAAGAAGCTTCAAAATTTAGGTCTTGATCTGACAACTATTCACTAACAGGTAACAGAGTAACACCTGAATAATTAGTATTGTATCATTACCAACTGTTCTGGTTTTGTTCACTTTCTTCCCAGCAATGGATTAATTTTTGGCTTTATTTCTGGATAGTCTGCCAAAGTCTCCTCTGCACTTCAAAAAGAGAAACATTGTTAGTATTGAGATCATAAAGTGAAACAGATGTTTTATTTTTATAATTTTGTGGATACGCCCACATATCTGACATGTCTAAAAATGATCCAGCTGTGACAAGCCAACAGCTGATTAGTCCAAAAGGTGCAACTGCTCCATCAGTTGAAAAACAAGTGGTGACCACATTAAAATGCAACTGTTTACATTTTTAAAAGCTAAGTATAGTAGAAATGATTCTAAAATTTAACAATGTTTGAGCTTAAACCACCTTCCATTTCAACGGAATCAGTAGGTGATGGTCATAGCTCATAATTAAACAGCTCAGATGTTTTTGCCTTGAAGATAGCCCTAATAACTTTCAAATACTTATAAGATATGAAGGGTTCTGAAAGCATCTACAACTTGTTTTTCCTTCTCATGTCGATTCTGCAAAGTTTCCAAGGATGCAATTTGAGGTAAACTGTCTCCATTCAAAGTCTGTGGCAGAACCGTTTCCTCTTTCACTTCATCACCTGATTGTCTTGCTGTGAAAGTCTTCGGTTTAGGAATCTTCTTAGCATATTCCAGTGCCTAAAAAAATGAAAATTGGGGGAACTGATTAAGAGAAAACCTGACCAATACTTCCAAAAAAATTTAGATGTTTCTGTGTTGAGTCAAATTAATAATTCTCCTAATTCCTGATCTTGTTTCTGGCTGTGTTAAATACTAGATGCTTCAGGGATGACTGCAAGGAACCTTTGTGGTGGGCAAAATAACCAACCTTAAGCAGACTTAATTTCTGTCACTTACCACTGGAGGCCACCTTAAATACTGAAGCAGTGTTTTGTCTTTAAAAAAGGAAAAGCAACACAAGTCAATTAAGTTTATAAACACTTTTTTTTTCTTTTCAGCCTCATTAAGCTCTTGTCCTCAGTCATACCTTATAGCAGGGAGTTCTGCAGATTAATATGACAAGGATGGAAACCAAGTGCTTCTATGATGAATTCTAACAAATTGATGTATTGAATGGTCTAAAATGTTCTAACAAGTTTTGAAACGAAGTCTAGGTACTAGTTTTAAATTTTCCAGAACCTGACTTAATATAATCCCTTGCCAAATTCCTTTTCAGTTAATTTCAAAGCTAATGAAGTTCTGAACAATAAAAGATTCCTGAACAAGTGAGGATGGTATTAGATGTGCCAACCTTTCACTGTTTCAGTGTAAAACAAAGAACTGCCTCTCCTGGAGATCACAGGGTTCTTTTCTAACCATGCATATTCTATTGTGACTGGAGATTCCTTTAGCAGTAACACCCAGTCTGCACAGCACTCACATGTACTCTACTGAGAATAGTATGAAATAAATCACCATTCTGACTCTTTTCTGCTTCAGACACTCTAAATGTGTATATGCCTAATAAAAGCACTGTTGAGCAGAAGGAAAGGTGGGCAGTAATGGAAAACTGTGAGCTGGTTAAGCCAAGTTGAGGACAGAACGCTGCTCCCTTTCCACTTGGTACACTCTTAGGAAGAGCAAGGCAGGTGCGTGGAGTGAAGACTGCTGTTGGCAAAGAAATCAGCAACTCCTGGCACACATCTACATCCGTAACAGAACAGATGCACAGATGAGCACTTGCCCCTGAGAGTAGAAATCCTCGTAGTTATTAAAGGGAAAATCAAAATATAGAAACTATTTTAGCCTACCACAAGTTAAATTTATGCTTTCCTTTTTCTTTGTGCAAAGTTCAGAATCTCTCCCTGCACGCCTGTTAAAGGGACTTTGTTCTTACCTTCTGTCTTGACACTGATGATACGACCTGGGGTTTTGTAGGTAACCTCTGAACCAAAGTAATGTTTTTCATATTGCGTTCCTTAATTTGCCTTGCATATTCCTTCTGTTGCTTTAACTTCTCTTTCTGGCAAATGGCAAAAAGGGTATGGTTAATTAAATGACTTGGTGCATCCATCAATAAAACACTTTTTCCACTGGAGTCTTCCATTTACACCTCTGTTGCTGTTTAACCTGGCTATGCTATTGATCATTCCTCAGCAGAACACAACAGGAAGTCCCGATAAATGGCACAGCTTTTTTTAGTCACTCTTCATTTTTAAGAGCTTTCTCTTGGACCATACTGAGGATAGAGCTCGACAGAAATGCGACAGATGCATCTTTATTATGAATGTTTCAGTGTATCTGTTCAGTTCTAAAATGGCTGTGTTAATTTCTGTCAGCTTTTGTAATGACTTTTCAAATCTCTGTACTTACTTTTAAGGCTCTTTAAGGCATACTTAACTGATACTCTGTGTCTTTATATTTCCAGCAACTTTTAATTATGTCCAAATTCAGCAGTATGCTTTACTTGCCCCTGCTATCAGCCAATGTCAATTATTTCCTCTCAATGCAATGATACCCCTGTGGCATACCAGGTTCCAGAAGCATTATGATAGTGCTAAAAACACAGAATCCTGGGCTATGCATCACTCCGTCCGTTCCAATTTCAGATCTCCAATCTGTTTCATTTATGGCAAGGAGGAAGAAAATACAGAGATAACCCCAAAGAAATAACCACTTCATCATTTTTGCTGCCTGCTGTCCTACCATGTTTCTATAAAGAAGGCCATATCAAGCACCTGTTGTCAGATTAACAGGGTCTCAGAACATGCAGGATGGAGTTTGTAGCACCTCTGGTATACAGCTGCTACCAGACCCTCATTATCAGCAGAGAACAGGTCAATGAATTGTTCTGAACAATTAATCTCTATTTCAGCATGGTAATGCGTATCCAGCTATTTTTTTTTTCTTGTGTTTATACAACTTCTTCTTTTAAAAACTACTTTGAAGGTTAGGCAAACTACACTGGGAGTGACAATGCAACTCAGTATAATCTACTGATGTGCAATTAGGTCTCTTGAAGTCTGTGAACTACTTGTTTCTGGAACTACAAAATTAGAGGGTTAAAACCATCCACAATACAGTTGCCTTTCCTTCTACTTGAATCTCCCCTTAGGTTCTCAAGCTGGACCTAAAGTCAAGGACATAAAGTATCAGACAAACATGAGCTGCTTCTCAGCAGTGATTTCTTTGCCGTTCTGCCCTGCCTAAATTGACTTTGCACAACTGAAAAGCAGATGATGTAGTAGGGATTACTTACCTTCTCTTTGATTGCTTCATAGTCAGGTCCAAGGCCTCCAAGCTTCACGTTCAGATTTATGTAGGCTTTTGAGCTACATGGCTGAAAAAGAAACAGCAGTGACAGATTTTCCTTTATATGACTTCATGGAGAGCATAATAAAAGCAGTCTTGTAGTGGACACCAAGATAAGAGCAGGATTCAACTTGAGGTCTCTGTCTTACCTCTGCACGTCTCATTTCAAGGACTGTAAGTGACCAAAAAGATTGAGTTAATTGCACAAGTCAAATTACACCGTATTTCCTTTGAATCTGGGCAGCTAATTGCCAATCATCCAAATCACAAAGCAGTACTTTCTCAGTCAAAAATGATCTTTTGTGAGCTTTATTTTTAAACAGCTTAAAGTGACCCATTTGACTGGTATTAGAATGAAACTCCAAAGAAACTGTTACAAGAGAAGCAGATAAAAGTACCCGATTTTGGTAGTAAAA
Source organism: Scolopax mira (assembly GCA_004320125.1). NCBI lineage: Eukaryota > Metazoa > Chordata > Aves > Charadriiformes > Scolopacidae > Scolopax > Scolopax mira. Next base: position 97,924 of record BJBW01001603.1, on the reverse strand, counting down.
AATTAGGTAAATGTTATTAGTAATTGTAACCCTTCTTTGTTCTCAAAACTGCAATGGACTGTTCACAGACAGTTGAAAAAGACATGCCTTGCAGCACAGCAAAAGCTTTACAAGTGCATAGGGAAGACAGAAGATGAGTGATGGGTGATGCCATTTCAATGTTTCATGACATTACTACAATGACCCTAATACTTCCAGAATCTTTTAAATCTCTTTCAGGAACACTAGATTAATTTTTACAAGTGGACTACGTTTTAAAAACTTGTCAGTGGTAACTCATTATAAGCAGCTCTGTAGTAACATCAACCTCAGAGTAATGCAGAAACACCAAGAAATTTCTATATGTAAATAAAATGTGCATTTCTTCACATTAAAGTTAATGTGAAGTTAACAGTTAAGCTCAACTGACAATAAACTAATTTTATGTACTTATTTTCTACTTGATATTTCTTTGTGTCAGTTATCCCTATTCTTTTGTGAAATATTTGCACCTAACTTTTAATTTAAAGTACTCTGAAGAGTTAATCATGTATCTGTCTACAATGAAATCAGGGTCTTCTCACTTCATGCAATGAGTATGATTGCATTTGTGTATTAGGAAAAGCTGTATTTTTCTGTGAGACATAAACAGTCTTATTCTTTGTGGCATTCTTCACGTATGAAGTGTGAGAAAGCTGCTGAAAGTACAGGACAGAAACAATGGTTTGAACTCAGAGGAACAGAAAAGGAAATCTGCCCTTCAGTTACTATCATAATCCAGCTAATTCTTCTTAGAGGCATTCAAGCAGCAATACACGAACTGCCTACAAGATGAAACACATGGGTAATTATTCCAGCTTAGTTTGTCTGCCCTGAGACTTGGAGCTAACTTCTTAAACATTTAAATTGTCAGGGACACACAGAGATATCTCTATGCTGTTCCACTGCATCTGTGTTAACCTGTTACAGTATGAAACTGGACACACGGAAAAGGCAAAAAGAACCAAGTTTTAATAAGAACCAAAACGGGATCATCATGAGACTTGTAATAATGTTTATGCCGTTAACAACAAACTTAGAGGATTTGTAAAGCTGTTCAGTTTGATTGCCTTGGAAACCAAGAGATTTGAGTGGGATAGCAAATGAGCATGACCAGGATAATGGTTTGTTCAGATCTGAGGCCTGGCTACCTGCTGCTTTATACAAATAGCTTTATTCTAAATCATTTTATCACTGTGTAACTTAAAAGACAAACACTGCTCTGTGTGTTTATAGAGCTAATCAAGACTGAAAGTGACACAGAGAGAGGAGGTGGTGATCTGACTTGCTCTTTAGACCAAAATTATTTTAGTGTCTGTTTCTACCTTTGTTCCTTGTTTTGTAATGTTCTGGGCAAGTCAGCGTGTGTCAGTGTGCCCTCTGTAACAATGAAATATTCCTCAGTCCCCATTCCTTTTTATTTTTTTGTGTGTGAAGATCTTTGGATTGTTAAGAAAAAAAATACTAATCAGAGGGAGAAATAGAAATGTAAAACCACCCAATTCACATTTATTTGCTTACCTTCTTGCTGGCTTCAGGCTGGCTTTGCTTTTCCATTTGCATGAGATATCCTTCGGAGTTGCTTCGGCATATTTTCAGTCTATTTCCTTCTCCACTCTCTGGATCTACCTCTGAACCACTTTCTACCAGTGGGATTATAGGTGGAAGTAGTCTGAACAAGTGCCCGTCAGCTAAGTGAGCTTCTGTCAAATGAGTAATTTCCTGGTGATGTCGCTCCATTGCTTGTGTAAACTGTGAGGTTGCACAAGGAGCCACTGGTGAACTGTGAACAGAAGATTGAGGCGGCCTCAAAAAAGAAAGAGGGGGGGAAAGAAAAGAATCTTTATTCATATATAGCACATAGCTCAACAAGCACTCTGCACCTGCTCACAGAATATAGTAGGAACAAAAAGATGGAAAGACAGGCATTTCACAATGACTGACTTTGCTCGCACCCAAGTATAATGAAGCTGTTTAAACAAATAGAAAAAACATAGATGGGGAAATTTTCAGCCTGATGGAAAGCTAGCTTAAGACAAAAGAAACATGCCTTTAAAGCCTCCTGAAACCAAATGAAAATGGGTTTTGTATCAGAGGCCTGCTGACCTTTTTTTCAAAAAGTGAAAGAATTAATTGCCTGTGTGAAATAAAATCTTCCTTTTTATTGAGGCAGTTGAAATTCTATATAACTTTCATGTCCCTCCCCATGTGTAGCGAGCCAGAGTTGGTACTGGTTTGGCTTTGGATATTCCTCCTGCAAGGCAAGTTTTGATCTAACTCTATGGAGCTAGGAGCAGTCTTATGCACAGTGCTCTTTGCTATCTATTTTTTAAACTTCACCTTTTAGCCTTTCAGAAGGAAACTTTCCATTGTGGAATATCTGATGTGCAAGACAAACTGGAGTACGGAACTGTCCTTTTCCAGTACTCTATTTAAAAATCAATAGTTATAATGAATCTTAAGTTAGTAGTAATCGATAGTGGCAGGTTTGTAGCAAAGGCTTTAAACTTTAAAACATTTTCTTGTTAATTTCTATTTTTTCCAGGCATCACAGTGTTATATAATCCTGTTTCAACACTTATATCCTTATCACAAACTGCTGATACCCTGGTTCTGATACCTTTTTTCTGCATAAATGTGTCTTTTACAATCCTGAAGTGATACTTGATTCTTCACCAATTCTTGAAAATTGGCATTAAAAGTAGATGAAATAGTCCTCCGATTGGGATGTGCTTGACCATTGGTTCTGTCATCTCTTGCAAAAAGCTGCACAGTGGCATGGTTGTACAAATGTTGCTGGTCATGTGGAATTCCATTTGGTGAATCATGATGGTATTTCTTGTTCTCCTTGCTGGTATATGCTGGAGATATAGTCTCTGCTGGGTTAAGTTTATGTAACATTGGATGAAAAGGATACATAGATGTGGTAAAATCCTGATTAATAAAATTTCTTGAATTTGGGAAATTATTTAAGCAAGTATCTGAATTTGCTGCTGCACTAGTGTTGGGGTCAATAGAAAGACTTTGATGCAGGTGCTTCTGCTGTGTGCTGCTGTTGTCTTGCTCCACTGCCTGCAAGGGAGCAATCTGAAATGTTGGTAGTTGGTGATGCCTGTGGTGCCAAGACATTGCTTCTGCTGGTCTCCCTGGTGGTTGTAGGATATCAGTCTTTGTAGAAGCTCTCCCTTTGATACTCTGGTTGGATTTAATTTTATTTCTCTGTGAGGACTTACTTTGGTGATCCTAAAACAAGTTACCAAAAGTGGGGTGAATTTCAGCAGTTGCTATTTTATATGTTCATTAAGATCAACAATATACAAGTGTGCGTATCACAGTGCCTTTCATGTACCTATTTCTTAGAATTCTACAAATTAACTGATTAACATGTTTTGACTAGATTACACCACACTCTTGGATTCTAATTCAGGACAACATTCTTATTGTTAGCCCTGAAATAGCTGAGTAAGTTAAAGTGAAGCTGAGTTCTGAACATGTACTGAACTTGGAATATGTGTTGTTGTGGTGCCTTGAACAGGGGCTGAATGATTAAAGAGATAATCATTTATCTTTTTAAATATCACGGAAGTATGGAGCCAGACACCCCTGTTTAATGTACATTCACAACCACAAAAGGGTTATAGCAATGTTTTAGATAGCTGAATGAGTATTGCGATGGAAAATAGTTTAAAAAGTGAGCTCTTAGCGGAGAGTGAAGTGTAAAAGGAAAAGCATCTGTGTCCTGAAGTCTAGTATGGTATGGAGAACAATCTCTGTGGCATTTGTAAGGCTTTGGGTTTGGGGTTTTTGAATTAACAAACCATGCCCTGATAGAAGGGCTCTTAAAGAGACCTAGGCATGATATTGGTGCTTCATGACTATGATAACACACTTTTAACGTACTGATAGTGACCTAGGACAGTTTGCACAAATTTGATTAGACCCGACGAAATCACTCTGTGCTGCTTGTATCTAACCCTGACTGGTGTCTTGAGCTACACTAACATACTCTAAATCTGGAGCTTATTTAAGATTTATCAGTCTCCAGTTACAGCATCAGGTGTTGCCCATTTTGAGGCTTTCCTTCTAGGGAATATACAAATCCATTCTCAGTCCATTTAATCTTTGTCAGTGCTAAAATCCTCCATTTCATCCTCCTGTCACTCTAGGGTTCTTTTGTTAGCCACACTTGCAATCACTACATAGCATATGCACTCAGAATAACTACTTAATGGTAAGTATTAAATCCACATATAGAGCAGAATGTTTTGGCAAAAGCTTTAGCACTGGGGAATCCCGACTCCTGGTGCCAAGATGATGATTTGTTAGCTCGACCTCTGCTGTAACAATTAATGTTCTGGCATACTGTGCCACTAGTGGAAAGCATGAACTGCTGCCAAACTGGGACCAGGCCAACGTTTCCCCATTTAAACAGAATAAGCAGCCCTGTAAAATACCTCCTTCATTCTGAAATTCCATATATAAAGCACATCTCTCACAATAAACAGCAGCATAACATCTTATTTGTCCTTTACAGAAGTGCAGATCCCAGTCTGAAGTGAACAGCAGGGGATTTAAGCAGTCTGCCTGAATTAGTTCAAATACTTGTAATACAAAAATAGTAACTAGATTTGCCAATCATAATTCCAGTCGGCCTGAAGTTCTGGTTCTCTAGTTCTTGGTTTTTCATCAGTGATGATAACCTGGTCTCATTTATTGCTCCAAAGACTCTGCTTTGGTTTGAAAAGACAGGACAAACCAGATCTTTAAACTTACGTGCACTGAGGAGGTCAGTGCTGTTTAACTTTTTCTATTCTATGGTAACCCCTTGATGTTCACAGGGGTTTTAGAGCACAAGTAATGCAAAAGTGGTTAAGTTATAGCTCAGAATCCTCATGAACACAATTATGTACTAGCTTGCACTTTTACATCATTATCAACTGAATAATGTCCTAAATAGGTAAGATGCTTTGAGCTCAGAATTTATTGGAATTTGGGATTTATTTTGACTTAATTCAGTATATAAAACAGCATATGCATTAAATTTTGGTGATTATCTACTGATAGATATCTAGGGACTTATTGTCAGAAATTGGTACTTTAAAAGTAATGAGATTACAGCTTTAAATATTCAAACGTCAATGCTTTTACATATATATTTCAATTATTATGTTTTATTGAAAAGCAACCTTGAGCTGCTGTGATTTCAGGTACCATTTGTCTTCAGGCTTCATTTTCACAGTCTGGAGTGGTAGGACACTCTGAACTGGTTCCTCATCAACAGTTTTAGGACCTGTGACCTAAAAAACAAGAACGTTTATGGCTCCAGCTCAACCAAATGAAAGGATTTAAAAGTATTGGGGAAAGAATGAGAAAAAAATTGCTTCCTAGTAAAGCTAAAATGCTAAGGTTAAGCAGTATATAATAGATAACAATAAAAATGAATGGCTAAAATAGAAAATGAAAAAGGAAACAAACCCCCAATTAACAGTGCTGTGGTGGTAGGGAGTATTCCTTCTACTTTTAGGAAGAAGAGAGGAAAAGAAAATTGCAGGACATATGCAGCACAGAAACCTACTTATAACTCTCAAATGGCTGGGCTTCTCCATTTATAAGAGAGCCAGTGGATGTACCTAATAACAGAAAACCAACTAGACAGACATCATTGTCCAAGCAATCAGCCAGTGTACCAAGATACTGATGGATGATCCACATCATAGCAAAGACTTGAACAAGAGAGTCATGTGGAATAAGATGGCAAAACACAGTAGAATTGCTAGAAAAGTATCTGCAGAAATAAAACATCTAATCCACATAGGCTGACAACAATATCAAACAACTTGTGCGAAATAGCAAGCCCACAAACAAGCACAACATCTTCCTATAGCCACAGTCAAGTGGTAGCACAATGGCTGGAAATCACAGTTGAGCAACTTTTTTGAGGGTGGCTGCTGGCACTACAGATTTTGAAGCCAAGAGACACTCTTGTAAATATGGCAATAATTAATGGTTTTTTTTGAAAGCATCAAACTTTTTTGAAAGTTCATGAAAAGTAATGGGGTTTTTTAGTTTTTTATTTATACTTGTATTGTCCCAACTTACCTTGCTAAGTACTGTAGCAGATGTGACCTCAATTAAGTATGCAGTTAGGCATCTGGACTGTAAAGAGACTACAGCTAACTATGTGTTAGACTCATGCTTGTGATAGAAGTATCTACGCACCCTGGCTAACAGAGCAGAACTTGCACCAAGAAGACAATTGTGACCAAGAGAAAATTATAACGGTGAAATCTATGTGAGGGAAGCGTTAAATCCTTCTAGCAAGCTGAGCTTCTTGTCTTTGGGGGTGAGAGATTAGAACAACTGGGAAAAGGTAAGTAGGGTCTATTGGTGAGTTTTCAGGTGATGTCATTGCTCCAAAAGGTGATGCAGATTCTATTAGATGTGACTAGAAAAGTTTACAAATTAAAAGCTACCACACAGGTTTCCCGAACTGTGGATAGAGACAGCTTTGCAGCCGATAAGATGTTTTTGGTGGAACCAACTGACTCACTGTATTGATGGTTTACTGGGCAGGTAAAGCATACTTCTACATTATCTCTTTGAAAGAGGAACAGGACACAACCTCTGCCAGCATTTTTTGTGAACTATTCTATTAATACCAATCAAATTGAGAAAATGATCAAATGAAATTGCATTTTGAGCATCATAAGCTGTGTAATGCCTATTCTGTTAAATTGAGGCCCATAATTGCTTCTCTACTGAAAAGATACAACAAAGACAGCAATCATGGCATGTCATTATCCCAGACTAGAAAACCGGCCTTTGCTTTGAGGACTTCAAAGGCTTGTGGTTCTCGAATTGCATTTGGCTGCTATTGTTGAAGCGCAGGCAATCTTGATTAGGTGTTTACACTGAGGCAAGGCGCAGTGCACAGAGAGTCTGAGTGCCTTGGTCTAGAGCCATTAAAAAATTGTACATTATGTTCCTTGCTTTGAAGTAAGGGGCTTGTAGGTAGGAAAGCAACTCATATTGAGTACAGCTGAGCTAGATTGGGCCACTACTTCTCTCTCTTTCTCTCGCTCTCTCTCAAAGAAACTCATCATCAGGTTCTTAAAGAATCAGGCAACACTGCAAAGAACTTGATGCTTTATAAAATGCTATATAAATTAGTAAATATACAGATCAACACATTTATGGTATGTTTTGGTACATACAGCCTGCTGGCTGTATACACAGAGATAACAGCTGTAAATCTTGCAAAAATAAGGCTGCAAGTATTTTACCTGCTGTTATGTCAGTTGAAAAAAGCCATAAGCAAAGTACTTATTTCAATGTAAACACTATTTCACTACCACAGTACTTGACAGCCAACAGTGACTGTATCCATAAAACCAGCTTCAATATTCTGCAAAACTCAAATTCATCCAGTTACAGTATTCAGAACATGTCTTCAGCAGAAGACATACAGCTTGTTTGTTTGCAGACTTGCTGGTTTTGCACTTTCGCTACAGTTTTCCAGGTGAGGTGAACAAAGTTGGCTCATGGGCCAGATCTGGGCAACAAGATGTTTCCGTCAGGCCTTCTTTCACCCCTTCCAACAAGATGGAGCAATAGATGTCTTGATTAAGAACAAGAGAGGTAAGTGCTTCTTCCTATGCCAACCCACAGCAAACACAAAGCTAGCTGACAGCAGGTGGTGATGCCGTTGTGGCTGTATCAACTTGTCAAGGGAAAACCCAGACCTTTCTACCCACATGCTGTCTGGCTCCTGCTATGTCACAGTTCTGCTGACCCCACGGCTACTTCAGCAAGGTAATCTCAGAACATTGCCCTGATTTTAACAGGTGTTTTTTTTCTATTCCATATCTTCAAATAGTGTCTACACAATGAAGTCCTGATCCCTGGCTCCAATACTTACATACGAAACATTTTCAGAATTCCCCAAATAGTAAACATAATCATATCAACACAGCTTTAATTAGCATCAATCTACGCTAATTATTTTTACCATCAACCAAATTATAACTGAAAAAAACAAGTGCTCTTAATAGCTCTGCTAGAAAAAAAGCTTGTCCACCGTTACATTCATTGTAATGTAGTCAGCAGATGCCCTCTAGTGTTGTGTCAACTGTTCATTAGCCTTGGAAAATGTGTCACTTGAAGCAGAAAGTCTCTGTAGTTTTGCAAGTTAAGAATTTTCTATGCTACAACTCACGGTGTGATCAATGACTCCCATTTCCCACATAATAAGTAGCAAGTAAAAGCAACAAACTCATGTATAATGGTTCATTAGGAACTGTAATTACATTTCCACTTAATCCTTAATACAAGTTGGCTGACATTTCACAGTCAATCAAAAGAATGCTAGGCCCTTCAAATCCAAGTACTGTACATGACTAGTATCTGCTCCCTGATTTCAAATATAAGGTTTGGTCTGGTGGAGAAAGCAAGCAGAGGGAAAGGGTCATCTAACCTCCCCAAATCTGCCCCAGATTCTTGGATATTCCTACATGTGTGGCGCTAAATGACAATGGTAAGCAAAAGAGTGCATGGCTCTTGAAAGCAGTGTGACCACAATGTGTTTTCTGGTTCTCAAACTCAGTTGTAACTTCACATATACTTTTTTTTTTTTTTTTTTTTTTAATCAATGCAGGTGGAAAAACAGCATTTTAAGCTGAAGTTTTCCTACCTCGGTCAAAACACTACCTAGTGTTCTTGTGCTAGCAGAAGAAGCATTGTTGCACTGAGCAAAACTCATGTTGGCTAATCAGAGAAAAATCAGAGACAGTGAAAAAAGAACCACTGATTAATGTGCAGTGTAGATTCCATAGGAAAGACATTAGCATTTCTTTCCCACCAAGACTGAAAACTAGTGAAATATCACCTCTGTGACCATGCAGACATGCTTCATGGCCAAGCATAGATGTAGTTTAACTAAGCTTGGAACAAGGCCATCCCTGGGGTTGTGAGTACCTGAGGACTGGGCAATAATTCCATAAAGGGTGAACAAGATTCACCTATTATAGGAAATAACAACTTATCATTTGCATGATGGATTGTAAATCTACTTAGCTCCTCTGCAAACCTCATGCAGCTATTCCATTTTAACACCAGACAGTCCTCAGTTTATACCATTAGAAAACATGTGCAAGTTACCTACCTGCTTTTGAAGAATTTCTTGTTTTTTACTGTGTAATAGAAGATAGGAGTTTATCTTCTCTGAACATAATCCTAAGGTCCGCTTATTTTTTTCCACAAAGTCTTTTTTTGTTCTTTGTGGTCGATCTTCTTGACTCTGAAGGGAAAAAGCACTGCCATATGTGTTGGGACTATCTTTGAAATGACAGCCACCTGCAGATTCTTCCCCTTTGGTATTGAGCCTAAAAGGTTCATTGCTGACCACAGCAATGGCATCTGGCTCATGAAAACTTAGTAATTCTGTACCAAACTCTGAGGATGAATCTTGTGGCTTTGCCTGCTGTTGATTCTTTTCTTCTGGGGAGCCATTGGAATGGAGGTAAAATGCATCTTCTGAGAAGTCCACACTGCTTCCTCCAGCAACTTGACATACTTTTTCTGCCTCAGAAAATTCTGCTACCTCTTTTAAGTTTTTCCAATTAGGATTGTATCTCAGGTTGAAATATTTGTCCATAGGCTGTTGTTTCCTATTTAAAAAAGAAGCACAAAATTATTTATTTATAAATTGCATAAATTCTGTATTTTTGCAGTGTGCAATTTGAGCCAACAACTGTCCTGCAGATATGGTCAACTGAATTATTTGAGTGTAAACAACAGCATGGCCATTTGTGAGATTGGGATCAGAACAGTTTTACCATTTTAGTAGAAAATTAAGGCAGGACCTCCTCTTCCTTTTTAATTTTATCAGTGAATGATAAATTTGGCCTACTATTCAGACCACAGCAGAATACAAATTTTATCTTAAATTTACCGTAGAAATCATAAATACTAGTAGAATTAACTAAAAGAGGAAAAAATATAACATACTGCTTCCATTGTTTCCTTTAGAGTGATGTAGCCTACAAAAGGCAGTATGTGTTGCTCATTCTTCAGAGACTCTGCTGTGCAAAAGAAAAGTGACATTCCCAGTAAAATCCTTCTCTCAGATGTCAGTAGAACTGCCTGTCAAAGCAAGACCAGCCTACAGCTCTGTATTTTTATTTTCTTCTCATTCCTATGAAACATCATGATGTTTCAATAAAAAACTCTCTGTTAAAGACTCTTAATAAAATAACAGGCTGTAATTGAGATAAGTATAGAAAAAATAGAATTTTTTTTTGTTTTTTGGTTTTTTTTAAACAGGTGTCCAAAGCATTGCTCTGAACTACATTTATCATAACGCAAACAAACATGGTCTGCCTTAACAATACCACAATTGTTTCTGTTTATGATTTACAGCCTGATCCAACAGGACGAAAAACAACTGCAGGAGCCAAATACATAGAAATCGGCTTCCAGGAGATGTGCGGGCAGTGCAAGGAGTAAGGAGCATGGGAGAAAAAAGCTTTTAACATTGTTTTTTCTTAGCTGCAGTACAGTCCTGGTTTCTTGGACACTGACAAATGGTGAGCTTTTCAAAGTGACATTTATAGCACTGAAATCTGGTCGACTCTCCAGCCTCAATTAAAAGAAATGTACTGATCTGCTGGATTCTCCAAATTGTGGCATAGTTAGTTATATTAACATTTCCAGAAATCATTTATTCATCCTTTCTAAATTAGTTAGATACTTACATCTATATTTGAAGTGGCTTCTAATTATAAAATAACCTGTTTCACTCACAATGCTTTTCATTTCAGGTAAGTATTTGAGCCCTGCTATCCTGTATACTAGAGATTAGACGATTTACATCAATGAAAACATTATTATTCCTAGTTGTCATACACCACAGGTAAACAGAAATAGGTGATCATATTTTGAAACGAGTACAGAAATATGTGATATAATTGCAATGATTCAAATAACAGAGTATAGTGCCAAAGAGTTCTATTGTGCTGAAATGTGTGCACAGCAGCCCAATTGTATTTTGCAGGGCCAGGTCACCTCATGGGAACAAAATGAGTGTGAAGAGCTCCTTCATCTCTAATCATCTGCAGACAAAAAGTGCACCTTTTATTCCTCCCCCCCAACTTGATATAAAGGTTAGATGGACTCTGTACTCATCAACAAAAGTGTTGTATGTAGACAACAGATGCAGCGTTTCCTCTTCAAATTCCGAGGTTAGTAATGGATGTAGAGAGGGGGGTTCGTATGTATATGCTGTGATATTTGCTCCAGTTAATGGACTGTATTTGAGTACTTACTAGGCTAAGTTCAAACAAAATAAAATCAAATTTCCATTTAATGAAGAGCCTCACATTCAGCACAGTATTCAGTCAAAAAAATTACTAAAAATTAGAGCATGTTTCTAGTACAATTAACATCATTTGCACTCACAATAAAATATTCAATAACTGGCCATTTTGCCTGTTGAGGGGGTGAATAAAAGCATGCTATTAATCATTTAGCCTTCATTTGTTTGCCATTTTATTTTAAGTAGACAATTAAATTGAAACTGCACATTATTATTACTTCAGGTTTAATTTAATCCCTTTAAACTTGAGAATTATTCCCAATTTATACAGCATTAAACCTTTTATGCATATGACAGCAAATTAAATTTTATTTTATGTACCAAGTTAATGCTTTCTAAAGAACATTGAAAGGTGACGGTAACCCTGGAAATTTTAATTTTAGATTTATGCAGCTATAAGGATAAAATTGCATTGATTCAACCCAGCAATTTGTGCCTGGAAGTTTTCTTGCATTGTTTGCTCAGCACAGGTCTTTCAATAAGGAAGCAAAAAAGGATGTGTTGGTACTGATCTTTGTTTTTTCTCTGGTCCTTTTCCACAGCCCAGCTCCAGAAAACTTCTAGCTCCTGATCTCAGAGCTGCTGCACCTTCTGAAGGTCTGACAGATACAAACAGCCAGTATGCAGGGAGCCGATACAGATCTGTCAGGGATGCTTTCTTTTCTATCTTACCCCTCCTGCACTGGTGTTTCAGCCAACATAATAAACAGTTAAGGCTATGTTGGAGAAAGGGGTATAATAATTATGACTGTGTGTAAGGTGAAACAGCACATCTCTGTGTATAACTAAATCTGTAGGTGCTCCTAATACCACTTGGGCAATATAAATTGGTCTTGAATATGTAATGTATATTCTGAGGAGCATAAGGTTTTAAAGCATCAGAACTGTTCTACTCATCTACTAAAATCCTGTGCCTTACCTTCCATTACTAACATCCTTCTGTACTCCTTTTGCGTATCGATTTGTATCATACTCAGCTCCTTCTTGTTCTTTCAAACTCCCCTCCTCCAAGCTGTCTTCTAAGCTGTCGTTCTCCAACTCATCAGAATACAGTCCTACCAGCTCTTCATTTTCACGAATCCGCTGCTGGAGTTCTAACTGATACTGCCTCTCCTGAATGAGACTTTCAGAATCAGACTCTTGGGAGTCATGTGGACTTGAGGCAAAGCCCCCTTTGTTTACAGATGGCTTTTTCCAGTTTGCAGGATGAAAATCCGGTTGCACGTGTAGGTTTTGGGGAAAATGTTTTCTACTCATGTTGCAAGTGTGTGGAGAAGAAACTGAAATGTACTTTGTACCCGAAGAATTCATTCCATGTTTTGCACTGATGGTATACACCAGTCCTGTGTTTGGAAAACATGAAAGTAAACATAAAAAGGTTGTTCACTATACGATCGTTATTATATTTGCTAAAAGCTGGAATTGGTTTGGGCTCAGACAGTTAAAACAATTCTTTACTCTCATCAGTTATACTGATTTTCCTGTAATCAAATATTATCAAGGCCCCTATACAGCAACTGCATGACTTACTGCTATGAAATCCACCTTAAACTATTAGTGGTGACAAAGCTAATTGTGTGTAAACAGCTTATGAAAATGACAAAGCAGTGAAATTTTAACTGTTAGATCTGAGAGACAAAAAAATTTTGTATGTTCTCTTTATTCAACTTTATTCCACCTTGACATGTAAGCTATCAGGAAGAAAGTGACGAAGAACACAGTGAAAAGAACCAGAATACTTCTTAGAGTAGAAAGACAGTTTCTTTTGAATGCATTTAAATATTCCTAAGTCATTTTCACCACTTACAAGGTAAAGTGTTTGTGAGGCAGTGCTTTGTGAAGAAATGTCAATTTCAGTGCACACAGTGTGACCAATCTGTTTAAAGGCACATGCACTTCAGTACACGGGCAACTAGTTAAGATATGGAAATGACAAATGTAATTCCTAATTTTTCAGGGTTAGCAGTGCTTGTGCACACACACAAGTTTACCCCCCTGGGGGGCCTTTCACCCCTTGGATGGACACCTGTATCCGATCGCTGATGGGAGCCAGCTGGGAGAGGAAAGCCTGGCACTGGCAAGGAAGCTTTTGCTGGAAAGTGCCTCTCCGTGAGATGGCGAAGGAAGCGAGACCTTGTCTCTAACCCCTGTCCGGGACCCTCTCCCCAGCCTGAAAGCAGGTCTTCAGCCCCCCCGGCCCCCCAGAGGCTTCGCCCCCAAGTCCCTTCACCCCAAATCTCCTTACCCCAGATCCCTTCACCCCAAGTCCCCTCACCCCAAATCCCTCGCACCGAATCCTCTCGGCACCCGTCCCCTCACCATCCTCGCAAGTCTCGGCTCTGCCCCAATGCCTGGTCCCCAGCCCCTCCGCCCGACCCGTCGCCATGGCTGCACGGGCGGACGCCGCGCGGCACCTACCAACGCCAGGGCGGGGGGGGGAGAGCACAGTGCACCTGCTCCCCCCTCCCGCGGTGGTAGCGCCTGGGCTGGCCGGGGGGCTGCGGGAGAAACCCTTTTCTGCCTAAAAATGAGGTTATTCCTAGAGGTCTCTTGACGGGCATTTCTTTATTTCCGATTCAAAACCAGTGTTCACTATTTTCTTCACTTCTAGGGAGAAATAACAATCTCTGACGAGAAAAAGAAATGACGGTTTCAGTTGTATTTCTGTAAATTTCCTTTATTTTAGGAATTCAGTCTTATCTTTCTGCAACAGAAAAGGCTCCCGGTGGCGGCGTGTCAGGGATCTGCAGATGTAGCACCTCAGTGATTCTCCTAGCTTGCCCATTTGCAGTTTGTCCCTGGATTCGGGGAGTCCCATCATGCTCCATCTTCGCCTTTGCTGAACCTGTCTTTGAAGACTTCCATACCCTCAGTGTCACCCCTGAGGAGACATGGGAGGTTGTAGCACCCACATGTTTTGGTGTCAGAGATCCCCCCGAGACTGGTGCTGATGCACCAGCAGAACGCAACGTTACCGTTGTGCAGGTAAGGAACCAAGGCAAAGTCCTATCTAGGGGGATAGGACTTCTTTTTTTAAAATATTTTGGATATTAGGGTGCTTTCCTGCTTGGTTAAATCCAACTGGATGTCCATGTTTGGGTTTAGAATGAGACAGTGCAATTCGCAGTTGGTTTGCAGCTTCCATGCTTGCGGAGAAGGTGGCCAAAGCATCACATGAGTATCTTTGTATCCTGCGGGCGTCGGGGCTAATTGCATGTTCCCTTGCCAGGACCCTAATTGCTGACGGAACCTGAGATGGGATCGATGAGGTCAGTTTCTGGCAGTGGTTAATTAACTCCCCTGAGGATTACAGGTAAATCAGTGTGTCCATTGCTAATAGGTTCCTAGGAGCACCGGTCCCATCTACCTGCCCCACAGTTTAAGGAAAAGCAGTCACAATTGGTTTTTGGATTAAGGGTTGCGGTTCGTATTTCTGCTCCTTGAAATGATTCTGATATCTGAACGCTGGATGATCAGTATCGGGGAACAGTGGTGTTTCTGCCCGTGGCTATATGTTCGTTTCCTTCCCACATCTGAACAGCTTCTCACTGATGGCAACGTTTTTGTCTCTTGGATCCTTCTGCGCTGTTTCCACATATTCTTCTGTTACATACTGTACGTTGGACTTCTGATTGGCAACTGAAAGATAAACACACATTTGTTACTGATTTTTTAAAGGGGCTGTGTGTACCTGATTGAAATACTCATTAATTACACTGTTACAGAGTGATAAAAGATGACATGCATCCCTAGGAATTGTTAGGGCATCCAAGGCAGCAAAGACTGAGATGTATAATGTGATCTAATGCAAGTTGCACAATACTCAAGGCACTAATTTGTACAAAAAGTGGTTTAAAGATTTCATATTGCAAAACATTTGAAAAAGAAGGAAAGTTTTGAAAATATTTTGACAAGCCCCCCTTCTTTTAATACTGTTTAGGAGCTGCAAGAAACTTGGGTTGAAAGATGGTGGCAAAGTTCTTTCATTCTTTTCATCTGGGCTTATTCACCTGCTGAAAATTATTTTCATTTTGTACAGTTCTGCATCACTCTTGCTGAAGCTAGAATATCTGTGGTGGATCTCCAGGTATGAAAAGTTTGGGTTTAGAATATTCAGATTTAAAATGTGTAATTTGCAAATATCTCTGTATAATTAGACTGACTGCAATCTGTTCTGGCTGTGGTCAGTAGCAACGGTCTAAATGGGATTAGTTTATGCTGGTTAAAGCTTTTTACCTTGTCCATTCTTCTCGTGGCCTGGACTGTCTTCATTAGATTTGGATTTATAACTCTCTAGTGTCTGCTCTGAAACATCATTTTCTGTGCAGAAAACAAATGTAATTAAGACAATGAGAGATTTTTCCATCGTTCTTCCTCACTCTCTACCTTGAGCATAATAATTACAAGAGACTACTTATAAAATGGGGGTTCAATCACCCCAATCATCTAAGAGATATGCCTTAGAAACAATTTCATTGGCTTTTGTGGCACTTTGTGTCAGCTGAAGTGTGGCCCAAGGCTGTCAGTTACAGGCACTCTTCAGCAGTTGTTTGCAACAAGTCACAGTTGCTGTCTATGGGAGGAGGACATTTAATCAGTGACTGGAGGAGCCATGTCTTGTCTCTGTTTAATTGACTCCTCAGCTCTCCAGCCCCTCTGGATAAAGCAGCTTCAGCAGTTGCTCGGACAGGACCATCACCCACCTCTTTTCCACACTCCATGAGCTTTTTTCAGCTTCCTCATAAAAAGCAGGACAATAACAAGCAGCACAAAAATCAGAGCAGCCACCAGGATTGGCAGCAGGAGGTTATTCTGTTTCTTTTTGATGCCTTCAGACTTCAGATCTTGCTCTGTAACAGAGGCAGGTGTATGTTTGTGTTGTTAAATAGCTTCCTGTGAGTAATAAGACAAAAATGATAGATCCTGGACTAGGCCAGCTGAATATGGTAGGACAGCATTATTTGACTTAATTTTAGGATGTGAGGTCAAATTTTTTCTTGTATGAACAAGAAGAATGTATTGAAATCAACGTTGTGCTTTGGCATGACAAACAGTAAAAATTAACTTTGTCTAGATGATAAAAATGCTTGTGTTTCTGTGGTCTCTGCCCAAGACTACAAGCCAGCATTACCCTGCTGTACTGACAAAAGGTTTGGAGGTAGATATGTGAGAGAGAACCATCCTGGTGTAAGAAAAGCTCATGGCATGTTTGGAAGCTGTCACGAAAGAGTTCATACCAAAGGTGACGATGGAAATCACAGTTGCATTTTCACTCGGTAGTGAGGCTTCTGTGCTGGAAAGTTCCTCTTCTGTGACATTGCCACTGAATAATGCTGTTTCAGTCCCTGGAGGAATGGAAAGGGGAACAATATTTCTCTGATGGGAAAAGGAATGCTTAAGAAATGCATATTTTCCTTTTTGCTTGCAAAACTGGGAACGAGCATGGATCCTTTTCCTTAAGGGAGATTTTAATTTATTTATTCATATCCTTGAGTACTATTTTACTGTCTTCATAGCTCACAGTGGTGCAGTGACCCAGTGTGAGAATCCCCATCCTTTGCTATTACCACGCCATGTCTGATGATGAGAGGTCATACCGTTGGGGATGTGGTAACTCGATGAACTGGCCAATTCTTCTTCTCCTGCTGCAGCTGATGTTAATTCGGACCCTGTGCAAACAGACAGGTGAGATCTGAGTTTCTGATGCATACAGACAATATATCATTATCGTTAACATTGATTTGTAAAGCTAACACGATAAAGCATGCTGTGCCTACCAAAATTTTACATTCATAAGAGAACTAAAAGAAGGAAGATTTACAGTAGGTATAAGGAAGAAATGTTTTACGATGAAGGTGGTGAGACACTGGTCCAGAGAGGTTGTACCTGGAAACATCCAACCAAACAGGTTGGACAGTGCTCTGAGCAACCTGATATAGCTGAAGATGTCCCTGTTTATGGCCGGGCGGTTGGACTAGATGGCCTTTAAAAGTCCCTTCCAACCCAAACTATTCTATGAATCTATGTAAGCACACCTAGTGAAAGTCCTGTTGAAAGATTCAAGCTTTTAATGGATGTTATCAATGTACATACAAATTGTTTATCAGTATGTAGCCATTCTGTGGATGTTTGTAATCACTGGTGTAGCACTTTTAAACACAGATAAACAAAGAGTTAATGTATTTCTGTAACAGCCGATTGATTTTTTTCACTGCAGGGCTGGTCACACTAAGTGGGCACATTGGCACCTTTGGTGGCTTTTATCCAACCCATTTGGGCAGCGGAGCTCATCATTCTGCTGGGCACAACTCCTCAGCCCAGCAACTGGGACCTGCAGCCTGCTCTGCGCAGAGGGAACTGCTGTTGCACAGTGCCATCTAGTGCAACCTTCAAAGGAAAGTCCAGCCTGGGCTCACACCATCCTGTGACAGGGACTGGTCTGGCTGCTGATGTTCTGCATCTATGGGGAGAGACTTTGCTTTCATGGCTGTAAAACTGAGGGCTCCCCCCACCCCAAGCAAGAAACACCGTGTTTTGTGTTACGCGCTTGCTTGTAAAGTGGAATGTAACTCTGTTGGTAAATTCATGTAACTAAGACCAAACTTACAAGTAGATGTGACATTGGGTCGGAGGCTTTGCCAGGTTGGTGTTGACACTGAGTTGGTAACTACTGGATCCTCTGGCACTGCAGAAGGAACGTCTGGTTGTTCCGATCATAAAGGAAACCCCCACCCCAAAACATAAGACAAAAATCAGAAGAGATACTTTGCCATTGAACTGATTAATGAAAAAAGGAACCTGTTCTGGTGTGCTTCATGCTCTGGACTGTTTGTCTGATCTGTGGTTAGTCCTACCCTCCCACCTTTGGCTCAGAACATACTTAATGCTATGAAATGAGAGGAAAAAAGAAAGTGAAACCCTTACCAGTGTGTTGTGGGTAGCTTGGAGTGGAGGCCGTGCTGCAGTTCAGATCTGACTGTGCTGCGGTCACTGGGGAAAAAAACAAAGCGGTTCTGAAGGCTGAGCAAAATATCCCCCAGCAGTGATGGCAACTGCTTTTTTGCAGCCCTAGCTCTAGGTAAAGGCACTGTATGATATTTTCTGTCTTAGTTGCTGTTTTTATCTGACCTGTGCGCTAATTTAAAAAAGGCTGAGCAACTAATGCCTACTTGTAGATTGCTTGTTCTCAGAGACATGTGTATCCGTCTCTAGCACTGCTGGTGCAGGATTTATCACTGAAAAAAAACCAACAACAGTACAACTCTTAGAACTTAAATATTTGTTGAATCATGCAATCTAAGGAAAAGCAAGGTAAGAATAATTAGATCTATCCTAAGGATGAGGAGATGGGCAGAAGGCAAACTCAAGAATCATTAGACAAGCAACTTCAGTGTTAATTTACAATATTTACACCCGGCTTGCTTTCCAGGTGGATGTGTCTAACATGCAGAAGACAGGGGAAGCTCACAGCTTCTTGAGAAGATAAACCTTGAACTACGTTCAAAGCTTTAGGACAAACATCACCTGAATTCTAGCAGCAGCACTGGGGAACTGACCTGCTTGGGTGACTGTGGCTTAGTGTGTCATGAATTTTAAGGTAGTTAAGAAGCAGGAAAAAGCCCCCAAATCTTAGTTTGGAGTTCTTTTGCCCCGGGTAGCTCTCTCACTTAAAAATATATTTACACGTTTCAGGTTTGCATGTGTATCTGTATAACTTTCACCACCTCAGAGGGGTAAAATGGGATAGCCACACTGAAGAAGCCTGCAGTACCCAGCCTAGGGAGGTCCTCAAACCGGAAAGATGCCATCAGCTTCTCTTCTCCTAGTGCTTGGTGGCGGGCGACGCAGCTCACTGTCGAATTGGGCCCATAGGCGAGGACTCTCAGCGTGCTGGTTGTGGTCCATTTCTTCCCATCAGCTTCTAACTTGTGCTTAGTGTCACCTATACACCCATTGGAGGAAAACATTTAAGTGCTTTCTAGTCAAGAGCAATTTAATGAAAAACCTTCCAGGCGCAATCTGCATTACTTTGCTGTGCTAAAGCAGCGCATGATTACTGTGCACAAGTGGTTCATTGTGTAAATGGATTATATGGGAGCCCAAAGGCAGCAAGGTCATGTTTTCTTCCTTGGCAGTTGTTTAAGTGCAGACCTCGCTGCACCTCCTGTGCTCAATCCAAAGTCTCCACTCCATGACATGACTAGCATGGGCAAATTCCCCTGCAGGACTGAGGCCAGACATCCAAACAGCCACTGCCTCTTTTGGTCCTTTCTGAACAGAATAAATTGCTTTGCTGCATGCCACAGCCATGTGTGGCCTGCAGCGGAGAGCCTCAGGGCAGGAACCTGCTGTTTTGCATCATGACTGAGGTCTAGAAAAGTTCTGATTCTGCTATGCGAGATCCAAGGGCATTGCTTTTGTGTCTTAGTAGCTGTGGATTTGTTACCCTAAACATAAAAAGAAGTTGTGCAGTATTTGTGCATGTTGATAAATACAAGCGATAAATATTGATGTGCCATATTTACATTTGTAATAAATAAACATTTATATAACTATGAAATCCTGTACAAGTCCTCCGCCATCCCTACAATGGAGGTTCGACCCTTTTCCTTTTGTAGCTGGGGGAAGTTAAACACTTTGCAATTCCACTTTGCTATATGGAATTAGAGAGAGCCATATAACATGTCTGACGCAGTTCTTAATCCTGTAGGTAATACTGACTTCTACTCATTTATATAAAATGGAAAAATTAAAGGTGTATTTCCTGTGACGCAGAGTTTGAACAGATGTGGTGGAGAAGACTTTTTTTTTTCAGAAGCTTACTTTTGATGACTGTGGTGGCACAATCGTTTCTACTGTCTGTTTATAACATAGAGGTTCTCTGGAAACAAACCCATGTGGTCTCTTGATCTGTTACCCTTGGTAACACCCTTAAACGAATAAAAAAAATTCCTCGTTTCCAAATTAGCTTTTACAGAGAACTTGCTGTATCACACATACCAGTATTCCTCAACTCTTTTTTCCCCAGCAGGGTCATGTAAGAGCTCAAAATGATTTCAAAGTGGTTTTGCTAGGAAGAAAATAATCTTTGTCAGTAAGGGCTCAGTAATTACAGCTGGTTTGCCCCTGCTGAGCCCTGGTGGAACTGAGGTGTTGCCAGTAATTAAGATGTATTAGCTATTTTCTGATTAATATAAATATTTGCAGCAAGTGATTAACACTGAGAATGGAAGAGGGAGAAAGGGGTGTTGCTCAGTCACCTTCAAAAAAAAAACCAGGAAAGGCGCCTGCAGGAAGCTTGAATTTTAACGTTTCAATCGGCGTCTGCCACCAGCAGGCCTCAAGCAAGCCAGAGGGTGAAATGGCCACCTCTTCATGCAAATATTCCTTCCCCCTGAAAATGAGCTCCAGGTGAAGGTGGCCATCAGGCCCAGCAGCAGCCTGGTCCCACCTGATTGCCCCCCTCAGGTGGTGAGGGGTGAGGCTGGGGGCGAGGCCAAAGGGCCCTCCCCTCCATACTGGTCAGGCTGGCTCTCGCAGCTGAAAGGGCTGGTGCTGCAAAGGCCAGCAGGAGAGAAAGGTAAGCATAGGTTGTGGTTTTTTTTTTTTTATTTATTTTAAATTTAGTCTTGATTTCTAGCTGTAGTCAGGCCAGTGCACTTCTCTTGTTTTCTGGAGCTCGGAGTTAAAAAAGCCATCTTGGGGTAAGTGTGATGAAGTGATGTATGTAAGAAATATTCTAGGCTAAGCTTTATATATGTCGCTTGATGATGCAAAATACAAATAAGAGCTTGTTAACATGTGAAGGAAAATTTATTTGTATCTATGGATGTTTTACACTGACACAGATGTGCGTTTCCTCTCCTCTGTGCTACACTTAACAGCTAATAAGGTGGTTATTATTAGAGCGTGGCCTTCTGAGCGGCTATTTATATAGTACACAAGTTCTATAGAGCTTTGTGGTGGCTGTGTTTCTCCTCATGTGTGTCCACCCAGACCCATGGAGACCTCTCCCCAGGGAGAGCCTCACAGGATAATGTGGGCTGTGGTTCCCGAGCTCTCCTCTCGGCTCTGTTCAAGAGCTGCCTGGCTACCAGTTATAATATGGAAGTAGTTATGATGGATTTGTTAATCGACTTTATACTGAGGCTTTGAAAGTTGTGCCTTCAGAGTTTTGGTTTCATTTCATTTCAGTGGAATTTCCTCTAGGTTCTCCAGGGGTTTTGGTGCTGAGTGGTGGTGCTCTACACTGAATGTGAGTGAAGCAGATGAGCTCTCTCCCCTGCACAAACACTGGAATTTAGGGCTAGTTTTCCTCCAAACCTGCACCATGGAGGCTAAGTTTTATTAAATGAGTGCTAGTCCTGGATGATGCGTTGCAGAAAGTGTTTCAACCGCCAGTATTTTTAAACATGCCTAGGGCTGATAAGAAATTGTTAGTAGTCAATGTCTGTTTTTTTAACACTTACCAGGGAGCTCTATCCCGTTGTCCAGCAGCCAGGTAATCTGGGGCTGTGGTTTATATCCTTGAGTATAGCAATCCAGTGTAATACTGCTTCTTGTGTCTTGGGATACTTTCAGTACTGGATTAGAAGGAGCAGCTGCAGCAAGAAGATTTAGAATCAGTTAGAGCACACCTTTCTACTTGGCTGTATGGATAGATCATATGCAGCATTATCTGGGGGGACTAAGACTGGGTTTATTGTGTTAAGCACCATACGATTGCATGCAAAAATGCAGGTCGGGGGTTGAGGAGCTGTCTTTGTTGTTCTGCTCCTCTGGAGCAAAGCAGGTGAAGGAACTTACCTAATACCTCAACAGTCTTGTTCTCACTTTGGAATGGAGTGCCGTAGTAGAAGCATTTATATACACCTTCATCATGCACTGTTACGTTAGACAGTTGGATGGATAATTCATTCTCTGAATAATGGATAAGTTTGTACCTCTCATCTCTTAAAGCTGTAAGGAAAATAAAACCCAGCATGCTATGTGTGTTGGTACATAAGAGCAAGGCAGATAATCACAGCAGTTATGAATGAGGATATTTTTGTGTTTGGTTTTTTTTTATATTCATCTACACTTGACGTAAAGGAGTGGCTCTAGCTGGTGCTGCACTGTGCAGTAAACTGAAGGAGAAGGTGTGCTGCCAGCTGGAAAAATGACATGTTTTTCTCATTCTTATTTTCAGGGAATCCTATTCCTTTGTTCCCAGGTATTACAGCAATTTGGGTTATTTAAGTGTCTAGGTGGATAAACATCAGCAAACATTGGGGTGTGAGGACATGATATGTGGTCAGCAAAGCAATAGAACCTTTGAATATAGAGCATGAAGGCATGAACTGACGACCTTTTCCTTCCGCATTTCCCAAGCCTTTATTTGGCCTTAAAAAAAATCACTTCCCCTCTTTGAGTGTATTTTGTGATATATAAATGAACACTATGGTCAGCACACACCTCTTTATTAACTGCTTCTTAGTTAGCTTGTCTAATTACCTTGATTTACCATCTCCTTGGATATCTGTACTTTGCTGTACAGTCCTCTTTCTCTCTCATGACTTTCTAGTCTCTGCTTCATTCCTCCTGCTGGATGACCCATGGAAGTCCTCGGGGTCAGGTCAGCAAGTCACATGGGCTTTTCCCACAATTGCAGCACAGAAAGTGTAACTTTCTGCTCTTAAATTGAAATGAAACTGGGGAAGTGTACCAGTCATTAGGGTAAAGACCTCAAAATCTATATTTTGAATTTATTTTTTTTTAGCTGAGATCTTACAAAAATACAGATTTGGGAGAAAGTCACGGCAGTACTATAATTTATAGAAGTGATTAAATATTGAAGGGTTTTGAAATCACCATGGTGTAAGACTTGTAGTTTGCTTGTAATTTTTTCAGTTACAGTGAGACTGGAGGGAACTGATTCATGAAGTGGTTTATTGGAGAAGGAATGTTACAGAGATTCACAGTGGTGATTCTCTAAATGAGGGCTGTCTTCTTTTGTATTGCAAAAGTAAAATATTCAGTGTGTGTGACTTATCAAGGATCCAAAAGCTTTGCAAACTCTAGTCCTTGTGGGTGTTATATATTGCATCTTACTGAAGGATAATCATAAGATGTTGAAACTATGATTTGAATCCTCAGGTGATTTAAGACAAATATTGTTTTGTTCACTTGGTTTACAGTCTACTCTTATAGATACTAGTGGGTATGATCTTTCCCTAACCTTATTAAATTGCTGTGTCAGTTCAGCAAAACTTTATGCATCAAAAAGGGCTAGAGCCATTAAAAGATGGAGATGTTTTAAATTATATGGACAGAATAAAGTGTCTCAGTCCAAACTTGTTGCATAGAAAGAGAGTGTTCGTGGCTGTAGCAAGGGCTGTGGAGAACTGTCATAAATGAAGAAATTCTCAGCTACCTTTACAGTGTAAAATGCTGAGAACATACATATAGTTTGAAAATAACTGATGGAGAGTTTAAATGGGGATTGGGTTTTTTGGAATGTCAAAGGAGCCTAGGGTGGGCTGCAATAGCCCATACTGATTAGTTGTCGGTGCCTCTGGCACTGAGGTTTTCTAGATCCCATTTGAATCTAATGGTTTGCATGCATCATACTGAGAGCACAGAACTTGGGATCCTGGATTCCACGGGGAACAGTTTCTAATACATAAATGTGTGAGTCATTTAAACATGCTAAAGAACACTTGCTCTTATAACTGAGTAAATAGCAGCAACATTTACTCATGACATTTTCCGTCATGTCACAGAAATATTGGCAATACTTCAGGAAACATTAGTGGGCTGGTTTTGATGCAGGTGACAAGACCTGGTGGCTGGGATTGCCAGAGCAGGTGAAGAGGACCCTTGGTTCCTGGGCAGTTTCAGTGGGAGTTGGGTACCCAGCGTCATTTGGATAAATCCCAGCCATTATTATCGTTAAAACCTGAAAGGCTCTAACAAGCAGCGATGCTGACTCAGCACTGTACAAACAGGGAGGACCAAGGTGGTCTTCATCTTGCAGAGCTGTTGAATTTGGACCAACAGGAGGAGAGAAGGACAGTGAGACATAAGTGGTAGGGAGTGGAAGGGAACACAGTAATTGTAACTTTGGCTTTGCCAGCATGTATTAGAAATCACTGCTTGTTTTCAAAAAATTTCCTCTTGATGCACTACATCGAATTCCCTGATGAGCAGAGATGTGCCCAGAGCTTTCAATCACATCCACTCTTGTCTGTCTTGTAAAGCAAGAGTGAATTTTTGTGCTAATCTCTTGGTGCTGGTGGTAACTACAGTTCATTGCTAAAAGCTCTAGTGCCTGACCACTCTTGTGGGGGTTTCCATTTCATCAGCTTCCTGCCAGAAATGGGCTGAGTGTAAAACCATCTCGAGTGGTTGGGTAGCAGGTGAGTCAGCCTGGCCATGGGTGGGAGCTTGGAAAGCCCACTTTGGAGTGACCCCCTGTCCCCAAGTGGAAAGTGCTGCATTTGGTTTTCACACTTACCCCGCTGGGTGTTTAGAAAAATGGCAAACCCACGAGGGTTTAACCACTGCCGGGCAGAACCCTCGTCGCTGCTGAGTGTGCAGTGCAAATTGAGGTCCTCTCCTTCCTTTAGAATTATGGTTTCACTGCCAGCTCCTGGAAAATGCCCTGCGATGAGAGGAAAAAACAAGTATTAAAATGGGACATGTAGTAAAGTGACAACGTTTCGACAGAGCAAGATGTCAATTTTCTTTTTTTCAAGCGTGTAAAGGAATGTTAGGAAACTTGCCAATATGATTGTACTGATATAAATAATATAAATAAATCACAGTGATGAGACAGGTCATTGCAGTCACTGGGTAAGATATTTGCCAAGGGTCTGTGACCTTAATCTGCTAACACAACCAGATTTAGTTATTCAATGTTATTCCACATGAGTCAATAACAGACCCATTTAATGTGCCTTCTCCCTGTATGTTAACACAAACACTAATTTTCATTATTCCACGTTCCCTTCTGGAGCTGCTGAATATGACTTGCAATTGTGTGTGACTGAGCAGTGAATGATCAATACCCTGAAAAATTAGGCTTTTTTATTCAGAAATTGTAACGCTGCAACTGCTTTGAACCAGCTTTGAAACTTCTTTGGAGTTAGGATCTGCAAAGCTGGATAACCTGGCGTAGGTTACTAAAATGAAATTTCATTCTCTCCCTTCCCAGTTCATTTTACAGATGGGCAATAAAGTGTGTTTTTCTCTCCAGACACTTTAAGATATATAATACAGTTTGTGAAAATATTTGATGACCTGGAATGGATTGCCTTCTCCAGAAAACAGCATGCCCTGGAGAAATTACTAAGAGTAGTGCCTGGGTCAGAGTTAAGTAAATAGGCAGTAGGAGGGTTTTATTTTTCATTCCCATTCTGTGTGTTTTGATGTTATTTTCCAGCTAGCTATCTGCTGCAAGTTCCTATTGCATACATAAGCACTGCAGTTTGGGGAAATTAATCTCTCTGAGCTTCAGGAAAGCTTTTCATTTTCTTAGAAACATTTTAAAATATACCAGAAATTAAGCAATTGTAGGGCATTCTTGCTGGACCTAATCCTTTACCACTCGCATCAGAAGAAGGACTTGTGTCCCTGTAAGACAGTGGTTTCCCATGGGGATCCCACGCCTCACCCTTGAGTTGGGCACATCTGGCATTGCCTGGGCCAGAGGTGGCACACGAAAATGGTCAGTGGTGCAGCTTGGGTCTCCAGAAATACACTATGGACCTTTTATCTTTCCTCACTATCTAAGTTTTGGAGTCTATAAGCTTGTAGAAGAGGTTTCAGTGTAACCCCTCAGTATTTTTACTTCTGAATTTATTGGTATGCTGCTCTAGCTCAGGAGAAACTGTTCGATACAGGTCTGATGTCTGTCCTTACTGCATGGTGCTAGGAGACACCACAGGTTGAGTTGATGGAATTGCTGTGCACTGGGGAAGCCCTGTTGAACTTAAGAGTGGCTGTAACTGATTTACCATCACGTAGGGGACATCAGTGTCTTTGGCTTGTATTTCCTTTTGATTACACCTCCATTTCCTAGAATTACTGTTCCAGCCAGCTTCTCATGGTTGGACTGCTACGTGGGGGTAGTTCACAGAGGGGCTGTAGCAAAAGGAAGAGCCCCTTGCAAGGGTTCCACTTGTGAAGACCTGTGTCAGGAGGTGCATGATGTTAAGGCAACCGAGAGGACCTTGTCTGTGGTTTTCCACAGGCACAGGGCCTTTCTGTGTTTTTTCATAGTGATGGTTTCCTGTCACTAACAGCCATGTGGGGTCTTTCAAGTTGCACCTTTTGAGGTGAGAACAGCAAGACTGAATAAGAAAGTGTTCCTTGCTTACCTAAAACAGAGAAAAGCAGCCCCCAGAACAGAGTATATTTGTAATTTCCATGAGAGACCATGGCTCCATTCAGACCATGAGTCAGAGGTCAAATTTCCTGCCTCGTATAGGGGGCACTTTGACGTGGCTGTGGTCTTCAAGCCACTGTAGCCCACCACAGTACAGTCACTGGGGCATGGGAACTGCTCCAGTGTTTGTTGTACCATGTAGGTCCCAGGTGCCCTGGCTACTTGGAAAAATTAGTCTGGCATCAAGTACAGTGATATATCCACCGTCTTGGCAAGAAAGGACAACAATTCATAGAATCATAGAATTGTCTAGGCTGGAAGGGACCTTAAAGATCATCTAGTCCAACCATTAACGTAACTCTGACAAAAAAATACATAAGAAATAGGAAATAAAAATTACTAAACCATAGTAATTAGAGGACCCCTCTTTTGAACGCCTCCAGGGACGGTGCCTCAACCACTTCCCTGAGCAGCCTATTTCAATGCTTGATGACTCTTTTGGTGAAGAAATGTTTCTTAATATCCAATCTAAACCTCCCCTGGCGCAACTTGAGGCCGTTTCCCCTTGTCCTATCTCCTGTGATTTGGGAGATGAGACCGACCCCTGCCTCTCTACGTCCCTCCTTCAGGTAGTTATAGAGCGTGATAGATAGAGCATGACTATATTCATTGCTAGAAATTGCAGGGTGTAAGTGAGCAGAATGGTCCATGCCCCTGGTTGCTATTATTTTAGCCAGCAGAAGGTGCACAGAGAATTTGTTGTGGTGATACGCACTCAATGCATCGTTTCAGAGTTATCTTTAAAACTGTAGCCTATAGAGACATCCTGTTTAATGAGTTATTTTTGACCTCTGGCTGCAGACCTGTGTGTGGGAGTCTGAACTAATTCTGATGGACAAGAGCAGGTGTAAATTCATCCACGCAGGAGTCTGTGGCAGTATTGGGTATTGGGGGAGAGAAGTTGTACATTGAAACAGAGTGAAAGCTACCAATTTGGAGCAAATCTAAAGGGCGCTGCAGGTTCTTGTTCAGCTGGGAGAGAAGTGACAGCTCTTTAAGGCCTGGCTTTTGTTAAAAACAATCATTGGTAATAAAATACCAGAAGGGTATGGTATTACAAAATGCTTTGTTGCTGTTTAGACCCTGAGATTGGATGTGGCCTCTGTTAACAAGATGTTGGTGTGTAAGAGCATTAGCAAAGCATCAGCAGTAGAGCTGCTGCGGTTCCTGCTCCAGCTTTTATTAGGAAGGGAATGGAACCATTACTCAGGCCAGCGCCAGAATGGAGTGTGCATTCTTTCTGGGAAAGCCAGGAATGAAGCCTGAAAGAATCCTGAGCTGTAGATTGCTGTCTTGCTGCTTTCCTTACTTAAATTTAAGCCTTTCCCTATTTGACATGGTCAAATATGAACCTTACACTCTCCCCTGTGTATGAAAGAGAGGAGATTAGCAAAGCAGGGATAAACTGCATCTTCTAGGAGGAGTAAGGAGATTGAGTATTTAAAGTGCTTTTCATTTCCAAAGTACTTTGCAAGAGCTTTCTAAATTACTCTGACTTCTTATATGAGCCTCTTTTTACACAATATGTGAAGAAAAGCATAAGATCCAGGCCATGGAAAGTAAGGAGTGATCTGCTATTCAAATTTAAGGGGAAATCTTTGAATTTCACCATCGTGAGCGTGCCCCCAGTTGCTAAGGTGGGAATTGGTCTCTTTGATACTGGACTTAGGAGTCCAGCACCAGAATGCTTGGGAGATTGGATAACAAAAGAGCATTGTTGATGCATGTTGATGAACATGACAACAGCAAAGCTGCGTGAGGTGTGCTGGAGCTCTGGAAATCTAGTTCTCTGGCCATGGGGTAAGAGCAGGCTTATCGCTTACCTTGCATCAGGAGCAGAGCCGTGACTTGCAGCACCCTGGTGAAAGTCATGTTGTGGTGTGGGCGCAGGAGGTCGGTCTGTGCTGGCTTCCTCTCTCTGTGCAGCCCGTCCCTTTTCAGCATGGGGGGAGCAGGTTTACCATGACTTCATCACTGCCGGGGCCTCTGCCTCCTCTCCTTCCCGCTGCTGTTCCACTCTCTTCTCCCCTGTCTCACCTTTCCCACGTGTTGGCGACTGCTGAGAAATCGGTGACCTCACAGTCCCTAAAATGGAACTGGTGGGCGAGAGGACTGGGGGAACTTCACCTTGCACCCCTTCCACTCTGTCTCGCTCGGCTGTGGGGGAAATGAGATTTATATGGAAGCGGGTAAAGAGAAATGTGGGTCCTGGGGACCTGGGCTAACCCCACCAAGGACCCCAGCTGCGATGATGTGCACTGCGCAGGATTTAATTCCACAAGGTGGGGAGGCACCCAGGAAGGCTTTTTCAGCAGACACCGCTGTAGTGCAGCCATTGCTTGAAAACCTGGCTGTGTGGTTTAAATCCCCGGAAAAATAGTCTTGTGTCACTCTGCATCTTGTACTGCCACGTGTAGGGGAGGTTTGCGTCGCTCTGCTCGCAGGGATCCCAGCAAAACAACTCACGAGAGGAAGGCGATGTGCTGCATGCGGTTTGTGGCTCTCTGGGGAATGAAGAGTGTTGGTTGTGAAAGGTTCACTGAGCACCAAAATGGAGGGATGACTACATCAAGGAGGTCCCAGAAGTCTGGTAGCAGAATCTGTGTTTCCCGTGTCCCCTTGCAGGGGATTATTTCAGGAGCAGTCTGGGGCATAGTGAAGCTTTTTGTGTCTCCTGGGTGTGTGATGCCCAGTAACACCACAAGGTTTATCCAAGGCTGTTGTAGGCAGAGCTTCTTTTCATCATGTAGCCACATGTACTGATTTCCAAAAAGGCTTTGGCAGATCCTCTTCTGGCAATTCTCTGCAACTGCCAACGTATAGTGCAAATTACGAATATTGTCAAAATAAGATGACTTTACTAAGATAAGAAATGCGGTTTAAAAACTGTGTGCATTTGCAGTACTTGGTTTTGAGTGAACTGGACAAAATAGTTAATTATAAATACATTATGCATTTCACTTCTAAGTTATTAGGACCTGTTTCCAGTACACTTTCAGATGCATGGGAGTGCATTACTCTATTAGTCTATACTTGATTGATAAATACTATGGCTTTTAGATTAATCATATTAAGTTTTCTGGGAAAAAGCTCCAGGCCAGAAAGTTTAATGTAGTTGGCATGAAGGAGAAAGTCTTATTAGCTGATGGATTAAAAAATCCAGATCAAGAAAGAAGATATGTGTTGTAAAGGTAAGCATTGCTTTGGTTTAAAGGTGATTTTTTTCCAGTTCCACATGTCTAAATCTGACAGTAAAATAACTCAGGGAAAAAGCCATCAAGCAGCAGAGACCTTGAAGCACCTGCCTCCAGCCCAGAGAGAAACCAGACTTGAGATGCTTTTGTGCCATCTGCTGTCAAATAAATGAACTTCATCTTTAGTGGAAGGGAGAAAAACATAACACAAATTGCCCTTTGGTGCTTCTGAGGCTTACATGGCATCTATGTGGGCATCCCAAATGGGATGTGGTGAGGGCAGCACTTGCAATCCCACCTGAGAAACAGGTGGGGTTGAAACAATTTTGTTTCAAGGTCCCAATACACCTGTTCTCTAGGCCCAGTAGAAGCGTTTTTTTCCTACCTACACCTTGCTGAAGCCACGGAAAATACTGCTGGGTATTTCCCCCCCTCTGAAGGGGCACTTCATTGGAGGTCCATGTCAGAATATTTTCTCTGGCAAAGCCCAACACACTTGAGGGGAAAATTTAAATAGGAGGGACAAGGTGTGGGAGTGTGGCATCTTTGTTAAATCATCTACAAGATATTTTTGTCTGACTTTCGAGAAATCCATTTAATGTAATAAGCAAATAAAAACGCAGTGGTTGTTTTAACAGTTGTTAGCACTTGAAACTGAGATTAAAAACAACCAGCCAACCCCCCAAAATAAAAAAATACAGATGTCACAGGTAATTACAGCTATTTTTGGCAATACAATTATTGTTTTTTTTAAACAGCAAACATTTTTTCTCAAATAAATACAATCTGCTCACACTAAAAAACATAATAAACAGAATGATACAACATGTTTAAAATGGGAAAAAAAATTATCCATTGATAACATCAAGTTTTAAGAGATGTCCACAGAGAGAAACTTCAGAAAATACATTTTAATGGGAAGTAATAGAAAGGAACCGGCTGTGTATTTTCTGTTGTGTAGCATGTATGGTTCATGAATATTCCACTGGGAACAAGTATTTGAGGAAGTGGTGAGAAGTAAGTAGCGATTTAGAGTGTATGCAACCAATCACACTTACTGCTTCATTTTTTAAAAAATTCATTCACCATTTAAAGTGTGTCTGCTACCACCATCATTTCACATGTATTTTTCAAGTTCAAATGATATCCCCTATGCTTAGGCTTTGTTTTTAGAAAATCAAAACCCATAAACCCAACCTACTAAGGTTCTCTCTCTACGTAATAGTTTTCATATGGAATTTAAATTCTTTTTAAGTTATGAAGCATCACAAATTAATTTCCAACTCTGGGTTTAAATGAGGATTAGTTGACTACAACCTAACTCTGCTATCTAGCGTCCTGCTTTTGGAAATGAACACAGATATAGTCAGACACTAAAACTTGCTTTACTTCTGCACGTATTTCTTAAATCAGGACTGGAAGGGCTCAACCCTGCACAGATTCAAATCCTCCAAATTCCTCATTATTCAGTGGTGGATGGAGGGGAGCAGCCAGTGGTAGGACCAGGCTTTGTGTGGCCTCATCCCAAGCCTGAGGAAATCGTGAGAAATCTTCCTCTCTGTTTCCCTGGGCTCTGGATCAGGCCTTTGTAAGGACTTGGAGGGAAAAGTTTACATCCCCTCCTGCCCAGTGCAGGAGCCAAGCAGAATTTGTCACCCCCTCCCCATCCTCTGAACTTTCTTCCCCACAAGCTGTGGTTAGTGCACAGTGAAAGGTGACAGTGCCCACGTCCCTGAGATATTGCTACCTGGGGGGCTCAGGGCTGCAGATACAAAATAATACACTGTGAAATAGTGCTCTAGTATCCTTTCTACCCTCTTTTGTTTTGCAGAATTGCCCCTTGTGCTGCCTTCACTAATGATAATTCCTGCAGAACTGTGGTGAAAAACCACTTATTTGGTGATGTAAATTATCACTTTCATAATGAAGGGGATGCTAGAAGCTGTCACCCGAAGGGAGAAGGAGGCTCCTACCATCAGCTGGCCTTTCTGAAACTGTTCAGACTGAGTGAAAAGGGAAATATGTGGAGTTTTTTTTTTGGCCTGGATCCTCTGTTTGCATAAAGAAGCAAAGATCTGTTGATATGAGTATTTGTACTCAGGGAGAACCTGGCTCTGTGCTCAGAGGATTTAACTATTTGGCTGTAGCTGCCACTGTACTAAATGCAAGGAAAATGCATCCAACTTTAGACCTGGCACCTACATGAACCTAGACAGGCTCCCCCAGGCAGAGCTCAGGGGTTGGGGCACACTGCAGCCCCCTCCTACCTGCTGAGTGTAACTCAGAGTGTGTCTGAGATACAGAGCCCGGTGATAAGGACAAGTGATCTTGTGATTGAACCCAAACTTTTTCAGATACCCTGGTTTTGACCTTCTGGTGCCCGAGTGTCATCTCATCAGCTGCTGCTGTGCTAGAATTTGACTCTGCACTTTCATTCTCGGTATTTTTCTAACCCAAACCTTAAGTTACAATTTATGAAAATACTGTATGAACAACTTATTCTTTATTCCTTAACTAGGAAGAGAGGGAAAAATCTAGGAACTGCCATTTGCCTCCTGTACCCTAATTAAACTGTCAGGATCTGATGCAGCTCACAGTAAAGGCAAGGAAAAGACTTTCCCGCACTTTAGATGATCAAGTCTAATGTTCTTCTGGGTCAAAACACATTAAATACACACTAATGAGCAGCAATGGAGTGAAAGTGAAGCAGCAATTGCTTTGTATTCTTAACGTTTCAATTAAAATTTAAAAGGAACATCTTTTTTCTCCCCCCAATAAGCCTTATCAACATGAGGGTACTTAACAAAAAACCCCTATGAGAAATCAAAATGCTAGAAGAAAATAAGATTTTTCTTTCTGAGGTTCTTGACACCTGAAAAATCTAATTTGAGATAAGAGTACAATTGTCAAAATACTTTCGCAAACATCCAAAAATATACTTTTTTTAAAAGAAGAGAGCACTTTAACATCTACCTCCTCAAACAGAACACTCTTTACTATATTGCTTACTATATGCAAAGATCAGCTAGTACAATATTCAAATTGTGCATTCAGGTTTTGTTCCCTCTATGTTTCATGCTTCTGTCTAAATGAACGCCTTGCAATGTCGCTTAACTGCAGTAGGACCCAAGCAGCCTCCACTGTTTTGTACAGGCAATATTAGTTGCCTCAAATTGCATCTTGCTGGCCCATAGTGTGAAACGAAAAGCAGTCCGGAGAATTACACATGCATCAATAACCAAATTAGTTCTGGTGTGATTGTCATCTATTTAGTTTTAAACTCTCTGCAGATTTGCAGTGAGTAAGCATGGAGGAAAACAAGCCAGAAATGCCCTTCAGAACGTCTGTACACAGCCAAAAATTGTTTAAATTAGTTAAAAACTAAAGTGACAGCAGTAGAACTGCACGGGAGCAGTTTCTTCTGTCATCTCATAAGTTATCTCCCTGACTTTTCAGTATACATCCTTGGTATAATAATGCACTTATGAATGGCCTACTGTCTATTACATAGTCATAAATGTATAAATAATGGACTATCACTATGGATGGTGACAATGTCCATATTGCACAGGATGAGCTCTCTGCTGACTCGGAATTTGTACGGAATCTGGTGTACTCTCCCTGGCAAGACCAATAAAACACAGAGACAAAGCTAAGCTAAACCCCCTTAACATTTGTTAAATCACAACTGCCGAGTGTTTTGACTTGTTCAGGAAGAAGGGATTGCACTTGTTCAGGAAGAAGGAGTTATCACTCCTTATTTGTTGGGACTGCTGAAAGTGCAGCTCAGTCCTATCCTGCTGAAGGTGAGACCAATCCTGCCGAAGGCTTGGGAGGTTCAAAGAAACCAACACAAAATCAAACTTTGATCTTGCTGTGAAGAAGCAGCCTTTGTCAAAGTTGGCCAACATAAACTTCTATGCCATGCGCACATTTCAGATGAGGACGCTTACACTTCCTGCAGAAGGAAAGCTGGACAGAAGAGGGGTACCTAGGACGCTAGAAATTCTCTCCTGGTATTTCTGAACTTGCTTTCAGTGGTATTTATGGGAATACTCAAACTGATAGCCCAAACCAAGAAAGGAATATGCCTAAATCTCTTTCATCCCATTTAAGCATGGTTTTAAGTACCTTCTCAAAATCAGCTTATGCTGATAAGACCTGTACAAATGTCTGCAGGACTGATGACTTAAGGCTGATGACTTAAGATAATATTAAAAGAAACCTGCTCTGGAGCCAGCTTATACATAAACTATCCACTGTGGTGTATTTTGTGTTCTCCTGTGAAGCAAGGTATTGGGATCTTGCAGGCTGTTGCACTAAGAGGACACTTCTTGTGATTTCAAGGATATTAGCTACAGATGGAAACGCTTCTCTTCCCTTTCTCCCCAAAACATAACCTTTTCCCCACCAGATAAATAGGATTTTAATAGGCCAAAGCATGTTGCTCCTAAATTTAAGTGTACTGTTTTTTCAGCTCTGCTTTGTCTTTATGACAGATGGCACTTGGGAATTAAGGAAAAGGAAGCAAAGCATGCAGTGGCAGCTGAATTTCAGTGGCTTTTTGATTTCGTCATTAGCTCCTGAAGACGGCTGGTCACTGCAGAACCTCACCAGGGCTGATAGAAAAGCTCACAAGGTACGGAAAGCCACCCCTGTGTAAATGACCAGCACAAAACCCCAGTATAAAAGGGTTTTTCAAACCCTTTTTTCAAACTCTTCTGAAGGGAATCTAAGTGACACAAACACTTTAGGATGGGTCTCTGCACAAGGGTGGATTTCAATAACCTAAATAAAGGAATAAAAAAACAAACCAAACTTTCTAAATTCTTCAGGTTTGATTGGAAAAAGCTTATTTCATCTCCACTTAAAATAGGCTGCTCCTAGTCTTTGTTCACAATGGTGCTGTCTTTTGATGTGCAAACTTCCTCTGTAACCGAGGTGAAATTCAGAATTTTCTCCTGACGCAGATGAGCGTCAATCAATCTTTGCACCCACGGTATCCCCAACCCAACCCCTAACACAGTGCTTGAATAGAGAAGAGGAATAATCTGACGCTGCCCACAGAGGCAAGGCTGGACCCTCATTTCCACTGGTGACCATATGCTTTATGGGATATGCTGAGAATCTGGGGGTGGTGAGTGAGGGGGGGTGTCTCAATGTGTGGTCCTGAGCAAGCCTGCTAATGCTTTGTAAAAATAGTAGTGAAAAAAAAACACAATTCAGCATCCTGAATGCTCGACTTTTACACAGTGCTAGTTGTTTCTAACGCGGTGCAGAAGGCAGTGAAAGGTACTGGTGTTATCAGAGCTCCGTTCAAGGCGAGAGAATCTGCCCGAGCTACTGACTAAACAGAGATTCCCTGCTGTGCAAGAGCTTCAATCTGTATTTTACTATTTTTTTTTCCCATCAAATCACTCTCTTTTGTATTTGCCTAGTTGTATATGAGAATCTTTACGTGACTGTGGCTGTGTGAGAGATATGCTAGAACAGCTGTTGGTGTGATCCACTGAACATATTATGACTATTTTTCCACTGTCAATAAACACAAGAAAGAAGAGATGTTCTCCAACGCTTAGAAAGGCCATGGGTTTTCCTTGCTCATGTAGCTCTGCCTATTCTTGTAGTAAGGTTTCTCTCCAGTTAAAGCCTCCAGTTGGTCCGTGTGTGAGAGGGAGGATGGGGGGATCCGTAAGCTGCCAAACACCTGTATCTCCCAGTTCTTCACAGGAACAAAACCCCAAGTACGGAATCTGTGTGAGGAGAGATGGAAATAAAGGCAATGAGCAGGGACCAAGCTGTGTGAGGAGGGAGTTCCCCTAAGGGCTGAAGTCCTGCTGTGCTAATGAAGCATTTTACTGTGTTTTCTCTCTTTCTCTCTCCCCAAAGTCCATTTTCAAAGGATTATTGTAGGACTCGGGTGTAACTTGCAAAACTGGGAAAGACTGATTATATACCCTTGTAACCTAGTTTAAATACGGGCCAGTTCAAACCAAAGATGTTCTGCTGACTCATGTGGTCCTGAACCTTGACAGCCAGCACAGCTATGGAGGAGAAATATGGATTCCAGTCTAGCTCAGGTGTCCTCAGATCAAGTATCAGCTTTGAATATCCCAGAGCGTGGCTGCAAGGCTGGCAACGGGTAATGCCACCTCCTTACCAGGACTGGAGTAAAGGAAGGCAGGCAGAAGACCCCGTTATATTTTTCAGTCCTTTTCTCTGATGGTTAAGAACTTTGAAGGGAAATTAAAAGGGGAAGTGTAGGGCAGAAGTTCCCCGTTCACTGTGGTGAGGATGTTTTCAGCACTGGAGGGCACTGTGGGAGTCTCTGTGCAGCCCCAGGCATAAAGTAGAGTCACTGCAAGCCCGTTTGTAGGTGGTCATCTGATCCCATGCTGTCTCTTACAGAAGTGACAGGTTAAGATAAACCTTTTAAACCAATCTGCCTTATTCTCCTGACTTTTGAAATGGGTGAAACTCTGTAATAGGTGGAATGATCAGAGGAGAGAAACAAACTGTCCGCTGTCTGGCTAAGCAGATTTCCCATTTCTTTTCTCTTTGTAAAGCCAGCGAGCTTTACTCCTTGGCAGTAATTACCTTTCGGACCATCTGTACAAAGTCCTTGGAGTTCTGCGGTGAGAGCCCTTGGAGCTGGCAGGTACAAGCCTCCAGGGAGGACGCGTGTGCCACGATCAGGATGTTATTTCCTGAAATAGAGTGAGAAATGCAGGCTGAGGAGGGAGAAGAAGCCAGCTTTAGGGACTCGTGCCCCAGATCAAGCAGACCATTTCAAATGTTCAAAATGGGTTCAGTTTATCATATAATAACACATTAAACTGTATGGACTAGGGGGGAAAAAAGCATGGTTTATGAACGTATTTAGAGCATTTCTCAGTTTTCTGGGTAATCGTTAACTCTGTGCTATTTAGTTTTAAAATGGCTCTCTGAAGAAAACAAGAATTCCAGAGAGATTTCAGCTGTCTCATGAAGCAAATGGTTTTCTTCTACCCCAAAATTAATTCTGATTAAAACAAGCGCTTTAATTTCAGTTACTGGTTTTCCACAGTGATAGCTTTAGATTTCCATTTCCAAGTTCCTTTACAACCAATGCCAAGCTGTGCTATTGAGCTTTGTGTGCAAGCTATTGAAATAAAAGCTTACAATGTAGAGAATGGTCAGTGAAATGACATTAATGAAATCACCAGAACTTAGGAACATCCTATTTCTATACTGTGAATGAAACATAAAAGGTAGAGATATATTTTTTTTCAATATTGTGTTTGGAGAAATATTCTACAGTCTTTATGAGTAATATTATTTCAGAAGGGTAGCTCAGATGGGGTATTGGAAATGCCCCATCTGATGCTGGTAACAGACAGCAGGGTGCAAATGACTTATTTATTCCCCTGAGAAACAGCTTGCATTAGGTAGGGACCCCTAAAATACTTCTGCTCCTTAAGTTTTCTTGTAAGCTGAGAGTATCTGAACTCATAGGTCTGACACGTCTAGGAGTTTCCAGTGTCTCTGGGAGAGGGGATGAGGGATTCAGGCATGGGGGTTCACTCCTTGCAGGGGGAAAGACTGGTCAGGAATACTGGCATTCACACCCCAGAGAACCCGTTTTTCACCCTCTCTGTAGTGCTTACCTTTGCCTTTACATTCACTGATGATTTCTTTTGTGACTTGGTAGCTTCTACTTATGTATGTATCATAAGATTCGGAAACCACTAACTTGCTGACAGGAATATGAGGTCTGTGAGCAGAAAAACAAGTGCAGTGAATTTGAAGAAGTGGTAAAGTTTTAAGTGCAAGTTATAATCTGCAAGGATCTGTTTCTTTAACTCTTCTAATTCCCCGAATACCCAGAACTGCATCTTGTGTCAGTATCGTTATGGTGATTTTTAAACTTTGAGACTGAGAGCTTTTTACTATTCCTGCATGAGGATATTTCAGTTAGCTGGGAAAAATGGTAATGGGCAGATTCCAGGGCTCACCCACCCACGTAAAGTTAGTGAGTGGCAGGAGAACAAGATCTGTACCCTGCAGGAGTGGGTGAGCAGGAGGGGACAGCAGGACAAGGACGGTGTTGACGCAGCCACCTGCAGATAGACAGTCCCAGCAGGTGACAGGGTGACAAGCCATCGCCCCAGCTGTCTTTGCCAGACTGAGATCTGCCCCGGCTACCACAGCTTCCAGCTCAGAGGCTGGGCTGACAACATCTGTGTCTATCCAAGGAGACTGGGCAAGCCCAGGGAGAGATGTGGAGTGTGGGGAAGGCAGATGCTGGCTCTCTTCGGTGCTCAAGGCTTTGATGGGGAAGGGCAGAGGCAAACCGCTGCTTTGGCCATCTGTGAAGCTGTGCTCCTGGGAAATGCCTGGAATTAGCTGGCCTCCTCCAGGGCCAGGCAGGGCATTTCAGTGAATTGCCTGGTGGGACTCGGGCCAATGGTATCAGCTGGAGTAGGTGGATGTGCACAGAGAAGCAAGGGACAGAAGCAGAAGGCTGTGTTCTCCTGCTGTGGTGCAAGGAAAAGACCTGTATTTTCCCTCCATCCAGTGATCTGACCTATCTACAGGAATTACCTTTGTGAGAGGAGACACATGGACAGAGAGAACCAGGAGGGCTGTGTCCCAGCCCCCCAACACTTGACCACATGAGAGCAGGCTCTTTTCTGTGCTGAGAATATTCGTTATGGCCTTCCCAGAAGGCATGTGTTTTCTGAAGCAGAGACTCTCCTGTGGTCCAGCTGCTCTGCTGAGTGTTAGCCATGTGATACCCTTTCAGGGATAAATACAGTGTAAAGACTTCTATTTAGATACCCACAGAGTATTGGAATTTTAGCTACAGACTGGAAGGATTCAATAGAAATGCTTTTTGGTTATAATTAGGTATGAAAAAAAAAATGAGGTGTTTTTTTTTCCCTTTACATTTTTCTTCTTTTTTTTTTCTTTTTAATGTTTCAACCGCTTCTTCTATTTGAGGGTTCTTAAACACATGGGTGCACTGAGACACCGGGAAATGCTAGTGATCTGGTGATACATAAACCACAAAAGCCCAGCCACAAAGTATTTGTCACCAAGCCCATGTAGGTGGAACACTTGTGTATGCATACAATGTGTGTATTATAAATGTTTTGTTTTTATCTGAGATTGCTCAGCTGGTGATCAGACTCACAGTGAGACAGTGAGTCCCAGCCTCTACAAGAAGTCATAGCAATACAGGTATTTCAGCAGTGGAACTGTGTGACCTTTCTGGAGTTTCCTTCTTTCTGGGAGCTCTTTGAGTCTGCCTTGTATAAATGAATCACAGATTTGAGAGTAGGAAGCCTGGACAGATCATCTTGTCTATTCTTTCCCCCGTGACTATTTCTGCTGGGTTTTATTTAGCTTTTCTTTTGGCAGCTTACAGTAAAAAGCCTTTGTGGGTTAGGCTGGAGGGCACTATGGCTGCAATGCTTTGCTGGGGGGGGAGTCAGAAGAGCCTTGAGTTTTCCTCCAGACTCTGGCTCCAGGTTGTCCCCAGCAGCCTCCAGGTATTTGCTGGCAAAGATGCTGGGAATGCAGAGACAGGGCCATGTGGCTGGATAAAAGGAAAGCAGCAGAGGCTGGAAGCAGAGGGGTGAGTCCAGGATGTGGACCCTAAACAGGCACCAGAAGAGGTCTGTGCAGCTGCAGGGGTGGCTGGCAAAAATGCAGAGCTCTGGGAAGGTCAGCTGTAGGCTTTTGGAATGGCTGACAGGGCCCCTGAAAGCCCAGTGAATTATCTTTGCGTTTCCCTTTTCTGCAAAGTGGGAGGAAAGATCAGTGGTGCTTATCTATTTGCCATTCAAATGCTTTTTAACCAGGCATTTACTTTGTTTGCTTTCACCAGCTGTTTTTGGGTTGAATACTGTGAAAATGTGAGTCAGAAACCTGCAATTTTTTCCACTAAAAATCTTTTCACATGTAATTGCTGAGAAGTGATAAAAGCTTTGGGTTTAAGTCTGATAAAAAACCTCTGAATTTTGATGTCACAGAGACCCTGAATTCCTGACAGATGCAAACATGTTCGCCAGGGTGATGCAAAACTTAACAATTAAGATCCATCACCATGTTAATCATAATAGAGAGACAGAGAAGCTTTTTCCTCTGGGAAAGGGAAGGGTGAGTGCGAATGAGCCCATGATCTGGTTCAATCTGTGAACATGATGGTCAGGGAACTGAGTCAGCAAAACAAGTTCTGTTAGCTGAGCCAAAATTCCTAAGTTTTAGGAAAAAGGTTAAAACAAACAAAAATACTTTGGGGGTTTCCTGAACACCTAAGAGATACCCAGGATGGAAGGAGTACTGAATAGAAGACCTCTATGATCAGTAATATAACTGAACCTCGATGGTGATCTGGGAAATTTGGTTTATAATAAGCCATTCTTAGGTCATGTTCAACGCAGCTGCCTCGAGCCTGCTCTAAATTTATTCTGGGAGCCTCGGCAGGTCTTCCAGTCACTGTGTAAATTGAAAAACTCAGCAGAGTGTTGCACTTCAACAACGAAGCCAAAAGGCAATGCAAGACCCTCTCACCCCCCTTTCTGCTACCTGTAGGTTGTATCAACGCTTAGAGTAGCTGCAGCTAAATCCACAGGGGGTATCCAGGCAGGTAGTGTGTTCCCAGAGACCCACTTGGTCCATTCAAACAAGCCCGGCTCTATTCGAATTTTCAGGTTGTTCTCTTGTTGCA
This sequence comes from Scolopax mira, assembly GCA_004320125.1. NCBI lineage: Eukaryota > Metazoa > Chordata > Aves > Charadriiformes > Scolopacidae > Scolopax > Scolopax mira. The sequence goes on along the minus strand of BJBW01001603.1, from coordinate 57,200 downwards.
TACCTGGAACAGGGAGAAAGGAGACCAGATGTGATGGGAAGTAGCCATGGAGCAAAGCAGCCAGACACTGTAGCTTTAAGTCTGACTGTAAATTATATATTTTTTTCTCTCTAAGTTGTCAATTGATTAATAGTAGATATGAAACATGAAGTGTTTGATATATCCACTTGGCATATGATATGCCAAGGAACGTAAACCTCTGGCTGGCAGCTAGACGCAATATACCGAACCATAGCGTAACTGTATTTTGGAGCTTTTTTCCAACTCTTTCCAATGCCAGGGCATCTCATTCTTCTATCACTATTTCATTCCCAGTTTCTAGAGTGAATTACTCTTACTGAGGGTTATAAGTTTCTTGCTGGTAGCAATTGCGGTAGGAGCACGAAACATTGAGCAGCTGCTGGAGGGCAGGGGATGCTGAGCTGGAGATGACCACCCACCCCAAACCCATATCTGGCTTCTGCAGGGGAGACAATAACTTCCACCTTGACCGGCAGCTGGTGTGGGGGCCAGCATTTACCTAAGCAGTTGTCAAACCATGCGATTAGAGAAGGGCTCTAATGAGAAGTATACTCCCATGGATATAATCCTCAACCTGCATCACCATTTACGGGGGTCTCCCATGCCAGGCTCTTTTATCTGGTTGGCAGTGTTTTTCCCAGAATGTGAGGAGAATGCAGCCTTTCCTGCTCATTGGGTTCTTACCTTTCAGGATGTTGTGTGCTGTCTGTACACACCGTAGGGATGGGGAGCTGTAGATGTAGTCTACTATGGTATTCGTTTCTAGCAAGGCTTCACCTGGAAGTGAGTTACAACACCCGTGAATAAAACCAGGCAAATGGCATTGTAAGGGCACCAGCAGCATGCAGGGGATCTGCCACCCAGCAAGGAGCTAAAGGAGCTTCCTAGCTGCACTGCTTGTGGTTGGGGAAATATGTGTACCCATTTTTTCATTATTTCAGTGGTGTGTTGGGCGCTGTGATGTGCACAGCTGTGGAGCTGGGACACAATTATCTGTCTGTCCATGTGCATTTAGGTGCTTAACCTGTATGCAAAAAAATCACAGCAGCTTTTGCTCAGTTTCTGCTTGTCTTGGATTTAGCCAAAAAATCAAACAGTGTGCTGAGAAAAAATTGTAGAGAGCTTGAATTTAATTTCATTTCATTTATAAGCTGTAAATTGTAATGATTTGACTTAACTCAAACCCAGCTTAATTCAATTGGCTTGATTCTTTGCTAGTATAAATTACCATTTCATTACACAGGTGGAAGATCACTGAAAACGAGATAAGAATCAGCTCCACTATTAGGGTTATTAATATTCTTCCAATGCCCAAGGGAACCAAATGAGAACAGGAATCTGCTCAGCGTTGCACAGACTTGTAGTAAGAAAGAGTTATATTTTCGTTATATTTGAAGAGGCAGGACAAAGAAGAGGGAGCAAGAAGGGGTTATTAACCTTGACTTCATATGTTTAATGATGGCTGTAACCATGTCAAACCGATCTATAAATCTCTTGAGAGAAGTGGGGTAATTTAGAAGGAGCGGCACATCTAACAGCCCTCCGTCACGGGGATGCTTTAGTCGTCAGAGGAATTACGGCTCCGGCGATCGTCAAGGTCGAGCCCGTGGGGCTGTGGCTGCAGATGGCAGGAATGCCACAGCCATGCCAGCAGGTTGGTGGCGGCTGGGTCACGTATGCAATTACGTACTCGGACTCATTTAATGATACCAGCAAAGTGTGCTGTGATTGCTCCCAGATTCGCCTTCTGTTAACGTGCATATTGCGAACCCCGATGCCATGTGGCCGGGAGTCTGAGCATCCTGCTGTTGTGCAGTGATTTTATTTTTGTTTAGAAAGCAAGTATAATTTTAGCTGCCCTAGTTTGAATGCAACCAATGCAAAGTAGTCTCAAGGATTTGAATTTAAGAAAATGCTCTAAGTAACTGCTCTCTGAAGCTCATGTCTTTAAGGGGCTGGCCTCCTCTAATCACAGCGCTCAATATGTGCTCTTTGACTACAGAATAACTTTCTGTCTATACACCAACCAAAAGCTCAGAAATCAGGGATGAGGATGGGGAGTGGGAGAACTCTGGAAATACTTTGGACTGTGCTTTTGCCAAATAAACATAAAGCCAGACAGGCTGATAAAAGTATATTGCTGTAGCAAACTGCAGATCAAAGTTTAAGGTTGACAAATCAAGGAAAATGCGTATTTGGCATGAGGCAACCATCCCTCTGCTGCATTTCTCACCAGCATTGCTAATAACAGCGTCTTCCAGTGTGGCACGTTTACAGTGCGGTAGGGAATGCTAATGGCTCTGGTTTCATACCACATCCTGCATTTTGTGCTTGATCTTTTCTTCAGCTGCAGCAGCTGGAGACGACAAATTTTCCTTTGAGAGAGGGGCCTTGCCAGGGAAGGTGAAGGGACTTTGCAAAGGAGTTTGAAATGTCTAAATCCTGTTAGTTCAGGGCTTCCTGGGCAAGTTCTCCTCTGCTGAGGGCCACTTACCAACAAGCCTTGCCTGTGTACAGCCCAGCACGGTGATTGGCGCGTCTTTTTCATAATCCCTGAAACCGCCGCTTCTTTGAGGTAAGCTGTGAGGCATATTCAGGTTACTACGCATATACCTTCCTGCGAGGGAAAGGTTAGAAGCAGTTGCTGGAATTATTTGAGAGGCAGAGAGCATCATCCCTGTTTCTACTCTCTTCACCACAACGGCTGCACCTTGCAGGCGCTGCCTAGACTTGGCTGTTGAGCAGTTTTTTCCCTGTAAAACCATCAGGAATCTGAGAAAATTAAGTATCGGTTCAAAGTAAGCAGAGAACGTTGCTAGTGTTTTTAAAGTTACCTTTAGGACAGATTTAACACCCCAAAAGAAAGTAATTTCCATCCTACAACAAATGAAACTTTGAACGTGACACTTCTACAGGAAGCTACAATGTCAGAGCTCTTAAAAGGTAATTTAGAAAGAAGGTAGTTGTAAAATCCTCCTTTTATTTTCAGTAATTTTGGCTACAAGATATTGGCATTTATTTTAATCAAAAAGAAAACTTTTGATATATTCCTGAACAGCTCTAATGCCAACAGTGACTGAAGTTAGAGTCTGTTAAGTGTGGCTTAGTTGACACAGGGGACCCAACTCACCTTTGGCATCAAAACATTGTGACAACCAGTACTTCCCAAAAACTACATCCATCCTTTCTCCATGTCTGCAGACAAACAGGCAGCGTTTCTGAGGCCCTGGCTGGCTGGTTATTCTCAGGGGCTGGAAGAAAAATTACAGGATGTTTGACCTTCATCAAAGTGCAAGGGTTTTTCTCAGAGCTGATGGGAGTCAGGACCAGGTCCCTCTTGCTTTCCCCTCATGTAAATGTGGGTACGGGAAGCTCTTCTGAAGTTGGTACATTTATGCTGGTATAAAGTTGCAGAGGATGGGGCCCTGCCACCCCATGTTAAGAGCAAGTTTGGGGACAGCAATGTCTTCCATGCCTGTGGTTAATTGTGTCACTCAAAAGGTTGTAGCGAGCTTTAACTTGTAACTTGCGGTGCAGGCAGTGAAAGGAGACCAGAGGATAAGCTGTTGGGGAAAACCCAGTTGCTGAAAGTTACCATTAGAACTGTGTGTGATGTATACGTGTGTGGGTCCCTACCTGCACGTTCTGGCAGATGATAGTGAGTGGCCCTGCATCCCCTGGGCCTTGGTCTTCCTGCTGTCTTCTTTCCAGAGCTCCGTCAGTGAAGGCTTGGAGGGACGGGGAAGACGTTGTGTTCAGAATTGAGTAGGACCTGCCAAAAATAGAAAGGTGTTGGCTTTGGGAACACTTTGGACTTCGTGTGCTCAGGCTGCAGTAAAGACATTTCTGTAGTTTTCAGGAACTGATGATAATTACTGTTGTCATGTTATTAGATTATTATTTGTATTTTAGTGCTGCCTAGAGAGCACCTTGCTAGGTGATTTATACACATGAAGACACAAATCCCATCTCACCAAGCTGTTTCCTTAGAAACAGTTTCACAGAACAACAGTTCCCAAACTTTGGTCTGCAAGGTTCTGTCAGCCCTCAAATATTCTCATGGTGAATGCCAAGACCTTCCTCACAGCCACGGGATGCTCACTAACATCATCTGGGAACCAGCTGCACACTACTTATTATGGTTTTGTGGACCAAAGTTGGGAAACTAATGGCTACAGGGAGTTTTCACTCACCTTTGTAGCATAAACTTCAGTAGAAAGTTGGAGCACAGCCCTGCCTCTCATGCTGGGCAGTTTTTAGGGTTCCTGTACACAAAATAGCTTGTATCCCCTGGTAGGGACATGGCATATTCAGTCTGGGTTGTTGTTTCTACATTTTCCAGTGTTGTCTATTCCGTTTCCCATCTACAGTGGGAATTTATTCTCACCAGTGCTTCCTGTTAAGTGTAGCCAAAGGGATATAATAGATCGCATTCTCCCTCAAGGGGCTTATCTAATGATGGTCCTTCTGAATAAAGCTCTCATGCCCAGACATTCAAGAACTTTGACCAAGACCCCCTGGGAATAAACTCTGACAGGCAATTACAGAAACTGCAGTGACTCTCTGCTGATTGTATAGGTTACATTTGCTTAGTCATTAAAAAAGACATTGTCAGATGATGTATATGGTCATTTACTTTGACAGAAATAGCTGCCATTGCTGCACTTTTCAGTGCCTTAAGTATGTCAGAATTTACTTCCTGACTAGCACCTAGTTAGGATAAAATCTCAGAGGGGTTTCATAGCTGTTAAAATAACACCAAGTGCCTCTACCAATAGAACAAAAATAGGTCATCTGCATTTTTGTAAAGGACTGATCTGCGAGATCGTATGTACCAGTTTAAAAAAAGAGAAAAGTACCCCACTGTTGGTCCAGATGTTGGTCCCATATCTGATGGAATTAGGGTGCAAGGGTGAGACCAAGCTGATGGCTTATTTGCTCAGGTAAAGATACCATGCAGAGAAGCACTGTCAGGGAAGGGGAGCAGGAGTTCAGAACCCGCCATGCTGGGCACGGCACTGTTGATCCCCATCCAACAGCATCCAACAGCCACGGTGAGCACAGTCCCGTGGCAGCAGATAACCTCTCCAGCCTCCAGCTCTTACTCTTTCAGACCTGACCTTCTAACATTACTGATTCTCATAACTATTTATTTTATTCATGGTGAGTTCCCAACAAGGGCTGGGCTTGCTCCAAGGAACTGTTCCTGTTCCTCACTGCCCAAAAGCAGGTAGAGCATCAGAGGTCAGGGTGGGAAACGTCTCTGAGTTAGGTACAGTATGACTCTGAGGCATAACAGGGGTGGTGGATCTTAGAGGAGTTAAATTTAGGCAGGAGAAACTTTGACAATAAGCCGAGGGAAATTATTATCAGGTGAGACATCAAGTCTAACCCTCCTCAAAATATTTGCATGTGATGTATTGCAGACAGAAGTACAATTGCACCACTCTTCCAGCTGGCAGGATGAGGCCAACTCTGATCCAAAAGCTGAGTGGCTCATGTGTGCCAAGCCCAGGGCAGCTAAACCCTGAGCAGGGAGCACCAACAGACATTTATCACTGTATTAAGAGGTCAGCTTGGAGTGTAGGTGCAGCTAGCACTGACACATCCTCACTGACCCCAAAACTTGAATATCTATATCAGAAGAATCAGAATTTCTTATCTTGGACCATCTGCACAAAGTGCAGCCTGAGTTCTCTGCATTTACTTCTGTGTTGCAGCTTCCAGCTCCTTGTCCTGTCTCAGCCCTTTCCTCCTGTGCCCATATGACAGTCTTTTAAGGATACTGGCCTGGAGAATACTAAGGATTTCTTTGGTTACTTCACTTCCCTTTGCCCCCAGGAGCTGCTGCACGGTTTCTGAGACTTTCTTTCTCTCTAAGCCCTTATTAAAAGGCCATGAATGCTTTACTATCTATTTATAGATGCTAGGATTCACTGCGAATGATGATGAGGCAAAGGCATACTATCTTGCTGTGTCTGGAGGAGAGCCACCAGTCTGACTTCAGTGGTATCTCCTTGATGTAGCTGGAAAACAGAAACCACTGAAGCTATTTTAGCTTAGTCATCTTCTAAGCATAGGTCATTGTTTGGAAGCTTTCCCCAAAGGCTTGTGGTTCCTCTGCTTGGCAAATGGGGACTGAAGGCAGACAACAGCATCTACTGTCTTCTGGATGATGCCTCGCCTTCAGCGGTCTGTCAGTGATACTGTGTGGCCATGGAGGCAATGTCCTCCCAGGCAGAAAAGGCCCCTTGAAGAATGGAGATGCTGCAGCAGAGGATGGAGAAAGGATCTGTCATGGCCCAGCAGCGCTGGTCCTCAGCTCTGTGTAGGAAGAGGCTCCTCTGCCACATCACTCATTGTCTAGAGGAGAGGGTTCCCTGGGGAAAATGAACCAGCCATTGTTGCAGAATGGGAGGGAGACAGAGGGGGAAAAAAACCTCCTGTGGTCCAAATATAGCTTGAAAAATTAGGGCTGTTTTTCCTCCCCCTGGTACTTGTGCCAAGTCTGATTTCGCAGGCTTATTAAAGGGGCAAGGAATAGCTTTGGCATCTCACCGGGAGCTGAAATAGAAGGCTGTGTAATATCTACAGTGCTTCTACCCATTTTGGGGCAGAGGAGCTGACTATTTCTGGCTCTGCTGGTAATGGAAAAGCAGTGCAGGGAACCATCACACGTTTTAGCTTTTGGGTGGTGCTGGGTCTGCAGATACAAAGATAGCATGCTTACTGCTGCCTTACGCATTTACATGCACATGCGGTCTTGAATGCTTCTTTTTTGTGGCTTCTGTGGGGCAAGTGAATTCTTGTACCTTCACTGGGCTTCCCACCTCCTCTGGGCTCCGTGTGCTGAGGGTGGAGAGTTTCTTCTTTAGTGGGTAGCCCACTGATTTTCAGGCACGAAAGGCAACTTAGAAAATACTCCTGAAAGGAGTTTGCTGGGGAGGTTTCAAGGTGCATAGGTGCATAATAGATGTATGTATCTTTAATGCTGACTCTATAGTTGGGTTTCATTACAAGTAGTTTCAGCTCACCAGTAGTTTCTACTGCCACCAGGAAAGGACTTCCACGTTGGTACCATACAGGGGAAAAAGTATATTGTTTTTAACATACCTATGGCCAGGCTGGCTCTTAGGCTCAGCCAGAGCAGATTCCCTGACACTGATACAAACAGAGTCAGAGCCAGTTCCTTCCCTAAGGAGGGTCCAGGCCTTGTTTCAGAAAGGGTATTTCTCACTTGCATCCCCTTAATGAGGGGATGACAAGAATGGGTTACACAGACTTAGGATCTGGGTTGTGTTGCGTGGGATGCTGAAGCAATTAATCTTCAATTATTTTCCAACCTATTGCACTGATCAGAGATCAAATGTTTCTCCTTATTGTTGCCAGCAGGTCCAGTCCTTGGCATAAGAAAAAGTCACGCAGGGATGTGCCATAGCCAGCAAAGAAATGTAGTTTAGGTGTAGGGGAAATCCTTGGGGTTTGCAGAATAGAACTGGTACCATTCCTATTTTTAGTAGAGAGTGAAAGGATTCAGACCTGAAGTCTCTCAAGACACAACCTGGTTTCACGGGCAGTAACTCTGCCCTGAAGGCAAAGCCTCTTCTCCCCTACTAAATAGATCATCAAGCTTTTCTTTTTAGTGATGGCAGCCTGTTGGTTTGCAACTGAGGTACCAACCTTACTATGGGCCAGAGACATCTTTATGTTGTATGTTTGTACAGTGTTAGCCAGGAAGGTCTGTGTGCTGGGCAGGGCTCTTGAGGAACTATTTGGATATTAGCTACAAACCCCATGTCCTGCAGAGGCCACAGTTCAGCTTCTGCTTCATTTGGGCAGTGCAACAGGGAAACATTTTTCAAGTGAAATGTGGAGGAACTAGCAAGCTAATTTTGCTGTATTAAAGATTTGATCAAATATCCCAAAATAGCATTTTGCCTGTCATATCTCTTGCGTGGTACAGCCAGGGTGCTGCAGCCTGGAGTGAGCTGTATTTTCATGATGATCTCAATAATGCATGATTTTTCACTTGAAGAATGCAGTCTGCTATGACTAGGAGGGAAAGCTCCATGGCTGTTCTTCCTTTCTTTTTTCAGGGATGAAGCAGGACATGGCAGTGTACACGAAGGCAGCACAAACCAGACCCCAGGACCACAGCATCACTTGCCAGCAGCATCCTCAGTCCAACACCCTGAGCTGGGTCCTATCTCCTGCACCGCTGCAGTTCTGCCCTCCCGGTGAGTACTGCCATGCTTATTTTCAGGTCTACAAAATGAAGGTACCTGTGCAATACTGTCCTTTCACCACAAGGATCCTAATGTGAATTCTGTGGCCTAGATGGCAGTGGGGCACAGACTTTGTCCTTAGCTTGCTGTATTGTTTTGACCAAATGACATTCTGTAACATAATATTCCCTGCAGAAAGCTGTTGTGTAAAATGAGACTTTTTCTGGGTATATAATAATGTTTTTGATAAATGCTCCATATTGCGTGCTCCAATTCATGATTTATAGTCTTTAGTGGTAATCAGGAAAGAGGCATTTTCCTTTCTTTGCTTGTCTGGAGGCAGAGGTGCTGGAGTTAAAAAACATTTGGCTTTCCTTTTAGAAAAGGGAACCAGCATTTCCCATGCTGGTTCCTAGGCCTCAAAACCTTTCCAGGCCTAAGACCAAAAAAAAGAAAGGCAGAATCCACTGGAGCAGGGTGCTGCAGTGAGTGTATGTGGACCCGAGGCCATGTTAGTTGGCAAATTTTAGAGGAAAAAAGGATGGGCTTGCTGGATTGGAGATTGGAGGGTCTGGATTAAGTCCTGTCTTCATGCAAACTCTCTGATTGACTTTGCCCATGTGTTTGATTTTCATTTCTTTAAGCCTCGGTTACTGGAGGTCTCCTCTCTCCTTGTAATGGAAGGTGAGGTTTGATGGTGACAAATTCAGTAGAAATAGCTTTGTTCAGTTTGGCTGATGTATGCATGAAAGTCCTTCATCAACGGTGTTCATTTCTCAGAGGGCAGGCAAAAAAAGAAGAGATGGTTGTGACAGGACAGGTAAAAGAGTCATCTCTTGCTATGCTTGTCCCTGCCTGATGTACTTCTGGGATTAGGAGGGCTCAGGCCTCAGGCAGGGCTGGTTTACAGGACAGTGGTTGGTGGCAGTCACATCTGGAAGCCAACTTGCAAGCCACGGTTGCCCTGCCTGCTCTCCATCTGTCATTCACTACATTGCATGTGTTAAGCCTGAAAAGTCACAGGCAAAGAAAAAGACCACTTGCCCTTTTTGCTCTTTGTGTTTCCTGCATTTTGCTTGATTTGAGGAGTTGTTGGATCCAGTTATATTAAGTGCTGAGTCAGTTCAGTTCCTCTGGCTGTCCTGTGCTGACATGGGTTACAGAATGCTTTCCCTTTCTGCTCGGATTCTCTCCCTGCAGGTGTGTTTTGCCTGCTGAAATCTGAAATATGAACTGCATTTTACTCTGTACCTCCATCCCTCCCCTTGGTAATTAACGGGCTCACTGGTGTGATGGTAGTCAAACCTCTGTACCCACACTGTGTTTAGCAGAGGGGCAGAAGCAGGAATGTGCCTCTCCCCTCTCCTTGTGCTCTTACATACAAACTACTCCCTCCCTCCAGATTTGTCAAAGGTGTTTGGGTGCTTAAAGATGCAGACAGTCTTGCAGTAGTGCCCAGACCTACCCCTCAAGCACTAGTTTTTTATTGCTGTTTAACTAATTCCCGTAAAAATCAAGATGCATAAGGCATAACATTCATTATTCAGAAGGTGAGGTCTGCATTCTTAGTGAAGGCAACGTCAGGCAGGCAAGTAAATGCTTCTGAAAATCTTGCTAAGTATCTTAAGAAACATTGCTGATTCCCAAGTCTTTTTCCCCAAGGAATTATATACAGCAAATCTTGCTTACCAAATTAATGCTCACATTTAAAGCTTTCTGATCCTAGTCCCAGCACAGAGGTGTCTACACAGCAGTGGCTCTAGAGCAGCCATCTGCTCCAGCTCTGTTCAGCAGCAGTGGCGATTCTGAGTAATAGTTGCTGTAACATTTTAGCTAAATACATCACCTCTTCCTCTAATCCAATGCACAGGGAGAGCATCTGCTCTTCCTTTGCTTACGAGATGGAGCTTTGTGTGCTAGTATGTTTCTCCCAAGCAACCTTCTCAGCAGCCCTGGGAGACTCTTCCATTACCCAGGTGAAACCCCAGCTGCTGAGCCCCCTTTTTACAGTGATGGAAACTGGACTGAGCAGCTTTACCTACCCATGAAACACCCAGGTCCCACATTCATCCGCCTTCGTGATGTAATTTTCAGGCAGTAGCCCAGAACAGCCAGTTGCAAAGGAAGTGCCATAAATCCAGCCCTCACTTGTACTGGTTTGTTCCACTGGGGACATGAAAATAAAATCCCCTGAGACCAGCTCGAGTTCATCATCATTCTGGGGGGTGTAAGGATAGATCACTTGCAGAGTCTGGGGGAGAAAGAGAAGGACAAATAAATGAAAGGATTGTTAATAGAAGGGAATCTTGAGCTGAGCAGGGCAGGAGCACTCCCATACTGAACCTTTAACCTTAGGAAGGTGTGAACACCTCTCCTTGTAATGCATCACTTTGTGCTTTATCCAGGAAAGCTTTACTTTCATGGAATTCCTGCCACTTCCCAATCTTTGCGGTGGGAAAGCTTTCCTAGGTATTTACTCCTTCTTCCTTCTTTGGGACGGCAATTCCATTTATGTCTTTGATAACCAGGAGGGAAAAAGGGGATGATGTTTTAGAGCAAGCAAAAACATGACTGTGTGCTTAAATCTAAGTGCCCTATTTAAAATTGAACTAAATTCTTATTGGGACCTGGAATTTACGCATCTCTGGTGGTTAGCGACCATTTTTGGTTTACCTACTCATGCTTGGTCTGAAAGAGCAGTTCTCCTTGTTGCTGTTGCTATTGAAGACAAGGCAGAGTCACTACTGGGGGCCGTAACAGGTTTGACTCTGTGACACCCTGATTTCAAAACTGTTCATGAGAACACACAGGAAAAAAACATAGGTGGTGAGAAATACTGGGATTTGTCCACATTGCTTTCTTTGTATTTCCTAACATGAACAGGATTAAGTTAAAAGGTGTGAGACAGATCAGTGAGTGTAATTCCGTAATCTTTTTTTCACTGGAGCATGAGGAATCCACACGTATTAAGTATCTATCAGTAACTTTCCTTGGAAATGGCTACAGCAGTCCCCCGTTTAAAAGGAGAACAAACATGTTATTGTCCCTGGCCAGGCCTAACTTCTGCAATGGCATCAGGCAAAGAAAAACTATAATCTGCTGAGCAGCTCTGATCTTTCTGATGGTGTCAGCCCTATTTGTGGTATCTTCAAAGGGAGATGGAAACTACTCACTGTCACCTGATAGCACAAGGCCAAAACTTTCACACATGGCTGCCTGAAGTTCGATATGCAAAGACGTGAGCTGGTTTTCATCAGCAACTCCCTTTGCAATCAGCAGTAGCGTTGACGATTCGCAGCTTCTAAAGGACAAGATGACTCTTTGGATAAGGAAGGAGGCTGTCACGCATGGGAAGCATGGCCTGGGCTGGGTCAGAGCGTTGTGCACGAGAGACTTCAGCTCTACGGAGGCTTTGGCATCTGTTTACTCTGAGGTGTATTGTGTGATGAACTAAAATCACTTTTTCCCACTCCGCGACAGGTTTTGCGTGTCTGATTCTGGACAATTCATGTTGGTGGGATTAATCACCTCAGCCTCAGGAGTCTAGTTTGCTGCCTGAGCAGGCACCTTTTGGAGCTTCCTGCCTCCAGAAGTTGATTCATCTCGTCCCAAGATAGACATCTTAGATGGGTCAGATGACTCACTTTCTGGAGGTGCCTGTTTCTCACAGACCAGCTCAGACTTAGTGGTCTAACTTGGGGATTTATAGGGGGGGTGAGATGAATCTCATGCATGGTTTCTCTATGCACAAGATCCCAACCTACAAAACAGAATATTTTTTTTTTCTGTATATTGTGTTGGAAAACAACATTATTAAGAAAACTGTTAAGACATTTAGATACTGGAGTTACAGAATCCATAAGAGGAACTAAAGTATATAGGCCATGAGGATAAATGTTTCTTATATGATTCAAGTAAATGCTGTGGTTAATAATAATGTCAAGCCTGCACAGAAGAAATAGATGGCTGTCAGGTTATGATACTGGCTGGTTCCTGAGAGATCAGACCAGCTTATGTTGAGCTAACAAGGAGAATCATTGTCAGAATTAGAATTAATTAAACGAGCAGTACATTGTTCCTGCAAGAAGCAAGAAACGAGGTGGGTGAAGTAGCAAATCTGAGTTAAAAGCAAAAAAAAAAAAAAAGGCAAGATGTTCTGTTGGTTAAGATGCCTGGTGGGATGGGGGAGATCTACATTCTGGGTGCCCTTGTGGGACACACAGACAAATTCCTTAATGTCTGTATAGTCTGTGCTGTGTATACATACAACTTTCAGCAGGGGACATGGATGTCTTCATTCAGCTCGCTGCTTATGAGCACTCATGAGCCACAAATGCAGCTAAACCAGCCTGTGACTCTGTTAGGTCCTCTTTTTAAAAAATTTTTGGACTGAAACAAGCTCCAAAAATTTACCTCATGATTAACGAAGCGTATGTCTCGGGAGAATATTGCAGCGACCCAGTCGCAGCCCAGCTTGACATCGATGTTCTGTGCTAACTTCTCCAGCCTGGGCAGGTGGCTGGTCTGGAAGTGATAGGCCAGCGTCACGTGGAGCTGCTTCTTGTGGGGCTCCACGTGAACATCTGTAATGAGAAGATGTCCGTTAACAACAAGCGACTATTAAGATTAGCAGCTTTTTGAAGGTGTAAGAGTGTCTATCGCCTCTGAACAGGAGCTGGGAGCAGACCTTTCAAAGATAGCTTAAATGGAACAAATTGTAGGCCAGTTTCTGAAAAAGCTTACAAAAAGTCAAATGTGAGTTCCCTCTGTATGTTGTACCTTGGATCAACTTATTAACAATTTGTGGTCTGATTCAGTCCTGAGTCACAACAGGGTGGTAGGCAAAGCATCCTTGCCAAACTGCCAAAACTCATTTGCATTCAGAAAACAGTGGTTTTCTGGATGGTGTGATAACCCACTGGGTCTTCTGCCAAAAAAGACACTTTTCCAGGAGAGGGGGTGGTCTTTCTATCATCAGCAGATGAAGATCTCTCCAAACTTAGTGAGTTAAAAATCATAACTTTTACTTTCCCTCCTCTGTTCCCTCTCCTACAGTAGCAATTACAAATCCATGGAATTTACAGGCTCATGCGAGTTGATTAAGTCTTTTCCCTGGACATTAGTCGGGTTACCAGTTTGCCCACTGTGGGTGAGGTATTTCAGAGTTGTGGCAACAGATATTCATATGATAATAATTCAAAATGACCCTGCAGAAAAAGAATCTGTATCGGGAAAAGATTCCAGGAAGCAGAAAGGTGAAAGTATGTGCAATATTGGGTCTCTTCCAGTAGATGTGGAAATCATAGGATACATTGTTTGTATATAATTTATTCTTGCTTATTCAACCAAAAATTGCAATTAAATTTGACTGATTATTCAGTCAAAATTGCAGCTATTCAGAGAGTTGGCTCCAGTTGCCAGCCAGGGCTAGTTTGCAAGCTCATCCATCTGTTTTTTTGATCAGCAAGAAAAAATATGCTCTGGATCTCTGAAAAAATCCCAGAGGCTTTAATGTGATAACCTGACCAAGCTCTGGACTGCAATGCAGCAATTGGCTTCCCCTAAGAAATAAGCAATTTGTTCTGAATTGGAACAGTTAGAGGGGCAGAAGCTTGCTGGAAGCCACTGATGCTTCCTTCTGTTTTTGGGGTAAGATCTGCCCCTTCTGAGTGTGTTGGTTGTGAGAGTACGTCTGTGCTGTACTGGTAATACTTGTACCATTCTCACATGGCTGCAGCAGTCCTTGGACCCGCCGAACGTCTGTGTTGCTGCCTTCCAAAGTGTGCTTTTGTAAAGATAACAACCATTTCCTCCTTCTTCTAAAGGCAGGAAAAGTTCTAGGTCATTGTCAGGTGAAAGCAATGCATCTCAGAGGTGTGATGAACTCATGTTAGGTCTGTATCTCTTCCTCTGAACCAGGGGCAGAGACTCTACATGGCTTTATGAGATGCCCATCAAGCACGAGAACACCCTGGGACTCGGAGGCTGCTGTATCTTGATGCACTTGAACTCCAGGATAAGCCTGTGATAATGAGGGACTAAACTGGTTGTGTTGTGACTAGTCCGCTGCCGTGATGGAGGGCGGAATGATTAGTCAGGGAGTTATTACAGTGCTCTGATGCTGTTCTGACTTCCAAGTTTGGAGGTAACCGGAGGACACCCAGGGAGCCTGATCAATAGCAGAGACCCTCGGAGCTCGGGATGCTTCGGTTATTTCCGCCTCCCAGCTCCTGATGGGTTCCTTCCTCCAGAAGCAGCAGAAGACCAGGCGAAAGAGCCCACCCTGCCGGTACAGAGGCAAGGATATTTGAAAAGGTTCCCTTCTAGGTTGCCACCTAGGCCCTGTTCGCATCTCAGAAATGCAGTGAAAAGTCAAACACAGCCTTTACACGGCTGAGGAAAGTTTTGTGACAGTGGCTTGAGGCAGCGAGTGGAGCAGGAAATGCTCAGCCTTGCAGACAGAGCATCTATCTGAAAGGTTAAGGAACCACCAAATGTCAACTTCCCTTTCAGGAGATAACACTTGAGACTAAGTGTGAGGTGATCTTTCAACTGAAAAAGCACTGAAACACAAGCACCTGATGGGGTGTTCCTGTCAGGCTCTTAGCCCTCAGGCTGCTTTTAAAAATCAGGTATTGGTTTCATGAGCTTAATTTCTTTCTTTTCTGTCAAAACTTTGGTTCCTGAAAATGCCCAAGCCTTGACTGAGTCGTGAGCTCTTTGAGGCTGCCAGCGTAGTCACTCACCTGCTTTAGAAGCAGCCTCTGCAGCAAAGTCTGCAGCAAACTTCTTGAGGACCTCAGCACTTTCTTCCTTGACAAAAAGCCCAATGAAGTTGGAGGACGTGTAGAGCTCTAAAGGCAGAGGGGCAGGGAATTTGCATTTCCACCGCATCACGGTGGCCTGCAGAGCTTCAGTGAGAGCATCGACCTTGCTGTCCTCACACTGCCAAAGGAAACAGGACAAGCATTTCTCAGGTGGAGAAGCGTTCTTATGCCTTCTCCAGTGTAGAGAAAGGCAAGGCTTGGATGGGTGGGCAAGTAATACAGTGAGAAAAAGCACAGGGTCATAGAAAAAGGGATGTTTAGAAATCATCTGCCCCTCCCTTGTCTTCAAAGCAGGATCCGCTATCCACAAGTAACCTTCTCAACCTCACCTCCTATCTATTCTCATGTTAACGATCACTTGAGATTATGGGAATTTAGTTTTCTGCTGCTGCTCTTCCCTGAAAACAACCCACTTAAAAACCAATTACCTCCACAACAAGCCCAGGCATCAGGCGGTTCTGACAATAACCCCCCCTGCAACTCCTGAGCACAACCCCTTCTGCAGCAACTGAGCGTGTAACGTCTCCAGCCTGGAGCTGGCAAGGACTGCTCATGAATGCATGCATAAAGGCAACGGAAAGAGGAGCTCTGGTTTACCATAAAGAACTGGCAAAGGGTGATATGTGGGAAAATGTTGTGAGCTTTGTTCTTCCCACAGATCTGCTTCGACTGGTGCCAGAACTCAGACAGCTTCTGAGCCAGGGGGCCGGTGGGGCGCAGGTAGAGGACGTACTCCCGGGGCAGGGTGTCATCAAGGAATGGGTCACCCACATGGGAGAACAGCCTGAGAAGGAGAAACAACCATTAGATGGGCAGATAAAGACACATTTTTTTTTTTTTTTTGAGCAGTATTAGCTTCCCCTGTCCTCACTCTCTTTCGCTCTCCCTTTATGGGAACAATCAGCTCTGGCAGGTCAGGCAGAGAGGGGCAGTGTTTCACTTGCAGCCCATTACCACTACTGAGTAATAGAGAAAATTGGTTTTTAGTTTCATCTGAGGCTCTGAAGATCTAAGCTGGGTCACTGCTTCTGCCTTTCCAACTTTCAGTGTACAAAACACAGGGAGGAGAGCACGAGAAATAGTTCAACATCTTTGAAAAGGCAGCTCTCAGTTTTCTGTTTAGGTGCTACAGTGGAGAGACCAGTGGTTCCTTTCTCTATGCTTTTCAGATAATGCCCCTGTTTAAACATCCCACATTCTAATGGCTAAAATCATAGACATTAGATTCACTAATTTCTTTTACTCTTTTTAACATTTATAACTTCATACCAACCAGTCGCATGCTGCTTGAACGCTTCTTCCACCTGTCGATGCCAGTGCTTTTTGTCTGAAGAGAGAAGAAAATAAAAAGAGCATGTCAGTGATGCTGGATTATATGGTTATAGTCACATCGATTGCTTGAACCGTGGGCCCTTGCTGGGGAAGGGCTGTAACGGTGTGTTTAGAAACCTGCAGGATGCGCTTTCCCTCAGCCCTGGGGGCTTTCTTTCGGACATACCGCCTGCCAAATTGTTTGAGGGGCAAAGTCATGCAACCTGTTCAAAGCATGAAATATGGGCCTTTGGGTTTTCTCCGCTCAGCCTGGTGCTTTTCTGGTGAGTGAAGCACCAGTTGTTGGCATTTAATGACCTTTTTGCTGGTCATTTGCTCAGCTTGAAAATCGAAAGGTGTCTAGAAGTGCAGAAATTGCAGTAACACCAGGGAGAAAACAAATTCAACTGCCACCAGGGGGCACAAACCAGAGATTTTTCAGGTTACAATAACCTGACAAAATTTGCTAGCTCCCTTCAGTTCTTACTACATTGAAAGTGCTCTTTTGCTTTTTTCTCTGTAGGATGCCTATAAATCTCTTTTCACTCCAGCTAGGAAGACTAAGTCTTCTGTTTAGCATGTTTTCCAGTTGCAGAACAAACCAGACCAGTGCTGTTTAGCTTGTGGATGTGTAAATTGTGTTTTCCAAATGCTGGGTATCAGTATTGAAATGCAGCTGTGGATCAGCTCAGATTTGCAACACTAGAGACTGCCAACATGAGGAATTCACCCAGAATCCAAATGGCTTAAATATCTAGCAAATATTATAATGAAGGAGGCAGAAAAGGATAGAAATGTTAGGGTCATGGGGCAGAAGTCAGGTCCTCAGTTGTCAGGAGGCAAATTCCCCATGAATAGGTGATTTAAGAGCTTCCAACTTAAGAAGGGCAGTGTTGCTCTCAAACAAGTGCTATGGGTCTGGTAGGAAGGTGGCCAAAATGAACAGGATGGTGGTCTAATCTAATCAACCAGCACTCACTCGTGCAAAATAGTGTGGGTGGAGGAAGGTCTGAAGAGCAAGATGATGGAAGTGGGGTCTCCAGAGAGCTGAAGCCAGGGAATGGATTCTACAGATGGCAGTGCCAGAAAAGGATCCACATCTTGCAGACCCTGCTGGCAGAGAGGTGTCTTCCCCAGCATCAGACAGCACAGAATGTACTCCAGCATCAGCGCAGCTCCCACTGAAGGCAAAGCCCTGCTGTGTGAAGCATGAGCAGGGGTACAGCCAAAGAGTTGGGAAAGGAGACACTCAGTTGTGTTCTCCTGTTATTAATTTGGCCGAAGCAGCTGCCTCTCTTTTGCTCTGTGGGTTGTCACTATGTCTCTTGCTGCCTGCTGTCAGCGGCAGCAAATCTGACTGAGGACAGGAAAACTTCTAGTTTACACCATAACCTAATCTGACTAAATATGGCATGTTACAGCTTGATAATACTGCAAAAGACTTGCTGATATCTTTAAGCTATGAGGGAATGTGTCTGACCAAAGGGACAAGATCCATGTACACCCTGTGTTATCTACTGCGAGAAGGTGCTGCTGGTTGGTTATAGGAAGCAGGACCAAGTGAGGGACAAGGGCCATGACTCCAGGGCTTGAGGCAGCTGGGACCTTCCAATGTTTCTTGCTTTCTGCCCATAGCTCTGGGTAGGATGTTTACTGTGCTTCTGTCACCCTTTCTATCTGCAGCGATGACTTTCAAAAGCGCTCCGATAACCATGTGGGAATATGCAACGTTACCCACCAGCCCGTAGACATGTGTTGTTGACTCAGCTGTGTTTCAGCTTTGCCCTTGGCTTCCCCACCCCTTGAATATACATATTTTTGTTCATTTTGAGAGTAAGAGGAAGGCAGAAAGATAATGCTGCAAAAAAGGGCTGTGTTGCAAATGTGTGATTATGAAAATACTTCCTCCTGAAGCATTTTGCTGCCTTTATCTGCCAGCATTCATTTGAGATCAGCAGAGTGTTGGTCCAAGCACCTGCCTTCTGGAAGGATGTATCTTGCACGTTCAACCTCGTAGTTTGGTCTGTTCTATCTTGCTGACCTTTCCCTGTTCTGGCTCAGGTGCACTATGCAAAACAGCCACTGCTTTGCTTTGAAAAGTAGTTCAGACAAGAGCAAAAAAGCAAAAAGCTGTCCCCTTGCACAGGCTGGGAACCTTTCAGGAAGGCTGCTCCTCGAGTAGAGCAATGCCTGGCCAAGGAGTTTCCCAACCTTGGTTTCATCATCCATTTCTGTTACGTTGCCTTTGCTCAGTTCACCCCCCCCTCTTGTCTGGGTTGTTTCTGCTCTTTAAAAGACGAGTAAAACATGACTCTCCTAACCATACATCTTGCCACTGAAGTGTGTCTGTCTGTGGTACATCCGTGGCAGTGAATTAAAACCGCCCTCCCAGTATAGCTCTGGCTTTGAAATGAGCAGTTTCTCCTGTAACAAAGGGAGGGTAGACAAACTGGCTCTCACTTGGTATTTACTCCCTCCAGACCCTAGAGCAGATCTCTGAAGGAGTCATGCACAATCTAGCAGGACAGAGGGTTCTGCCACCCACCCTTGTTGACTTGTTCCCTTAATGAATTGATGTTTCCTTGGAACAAATCGCACAATAGAGCTCTGCTGGAATTGACTGTGGCTCCTTCTCTGCTGCCTTTGTGCGCCTGGGACCCCAAAGGGCATTAGAAAACATTAGCTGGGCCCCACGTGCTTTTGTTCAGGAGTGATTTCAAAAGGTGCCTATCACCTCCATGGGGACAATAAACTCCTTTTTCAATTTAACTTTCAATGTGAGGAGGAAGTACTGCATAAAACAAACAAAAGCCTAGGTATATTTTTATCATGGGACCTGAAGCCTAGAGGCCTTTTTTTTTTTTTTTTAAATTTAGTGCTGGGAATTATGATGATGACTGACAGACTCTGGTTAATCACAAACCAGGGCATATACTGCGTCCTTCCCAAATACCCTTCTCTGTAGCCACCTACCAGAACCTGGAGAGGACCTATCCTCCGGGTGCTCCAGCTCCCCCAGGCAAGATCAACCTTATAAAAGTTGAATACTCAAAAGTAGCCACAGTTACGTTTGGCTGCTTACAGAAGTGGCCTGATTTTCACAACTGCTGAGTGAAGTGGGAGCTGGAAATCATGTTCTGCTCCTGAGAAAACCAGGTCACTTAATTAGGTGACTAGCTATGGCTTAGGTGCTCAGCTTTACTCACGCTTGGTAGCAAGTGTTGGCTGTAGTATTGTAGCTAGTGGTTTTGTGACGCAGATGCACCAGAAAAAGATAAAAAAAGCCAGAAAGTAACTTATTTTTCAGAACCTACCAAACTGGTGTAGTTCAGTAACCATTTCTGGTCATGAAGAAATTGCATCTGGATTCAGATGGGAGGTGAAAAGCTTTATGCAGCGTTACTAGTCCTTCAAGCCACCCAGTTCCTCCATCTCTTAAATTCTGCTGCCTCTGAGGCGAAGTACAGGGAGTTGATTTAGCAGCGCACAGCAATGCATAATAGCAATTTTGAACAGGGAGCAAGGGAAATGCTGTGTCCAACGGCAGGTCTGGAGCTAGAGAATTTAGGGAAGGGGAAAGAAGATCCTAATAGCAGTGTCTTCCAAAAGTACTGCAGATATTTAACCCACCACAAAGACTCAGATATTTTTTGATTCTTCAACCTTAAAGGCTTCCCTGTGATGCTTTTCAATGTCAGGTCAGGAGGAAAGTCTCCCTCCACTCAATCACTGGTTAAACTGTATCAAAATATTGCTAGGAAGCTCCCAGCTCAACAGTTGACCTTTTAGCCTGAAACATTACAGCAGAACCTGTGTTGCTGCCCTCTAATACATATTAATGTGTAAATGGTGCCCAGCTTAACCCCAGCCCACTTAATGGGAGAGCACACAGCTCTGCATATTACAGAACTTAACTCCTGCTTTTTGGCTTCCTGCAATTTCAGGGTAGGAAAAAAAAAAGGCAACAGGGCGATGTCAATTCAGCTAGGAAATATATATCAATAAACATAAAATATAATGGCAAAATCCCATTTGCTTCAGAGGAAATGACTGTAATAGGGAATGATGCATTAACCCTAAAGACAGCCTTCAGTCTCGGAAGCACCACACAGAAATCCTTCCTCTGTAAGTGCTCAGCTTTCTTATTCTAGTCCAGTTTAACGAAGGAGGGTGTTTGTGGCCACCAGTGGGGCTGTAGTGCATGGGGCAATGGGGAAAGTTAATGCAAGAGACGGGGGGGGAACTATTATGAGATATTTCTTTATCTGCACCTGCATTATATTTTACCACTCAAAAGGTATGCAAACTTTGGGGTGCTGATGCCCAGAGCAGAGACCAGCTGACATGCAAGGACGAGTGCCTTTGTGCACTGTGGTCCCCAGTCTCCATTGTGGCCAGCCTGGGCTGCAGGGGCTGGGACCTTCAAGCCCTCTAGGCTGGCACATATAGCACAGACAGCTGCTGGCAGCATCTTCTCCCCCTCACAACTTCAAATACAGCTGAGCATGAACCCTCGGGCCCAAAGAGCCTGTTTGGTAGAACCATAGAAACACAGAATGGTTTGGGTTGTAAGGGACATTAAAGACCATCTCATTCCAAACCCACCATAGGCAGGAACACCTCCCACTAGACCAGGCTGCTCAAAGCCCCGTCCAGCCTGACCTGGGGAGTTTTTTTTATGCATCCATTTTGCTGTATTTGTAGTAAAAGCTTTCACAAATGTGCTATGGGAACACACACACGTATTTACCTATCCATTCATCTATGCTTCTATCAACATATCAACACTGTCTAGCTGAGTATTTTTTCTTATATAAGATGTATGTTTCTAATATCAGATTTAGGCAGACAGAAAAGAATATGCTGTCCTAACAGAGTATAAATTGAACATAATTTCATGGTGAGAAGACTGTTTTTACACGTAACTTCTTAACTTTCCACTTTAATACCCTACTGTTGCTCTGTATATCTATCCATCTATCTATTTATATGCATGATTGAGAGAGAAGGACTGTTCTCCAGAAGCAATGTCTAATTCATAGAAAGTTGTTCCCTCTGGCTGCTTAAACTGAATTTCCCTGTTTCCATCCACTCTCCCTTGGCTACAATAAGCAGAGATTCAAACCCTGCCATCAGCAGGGCTGACCTCTCTTGGTTTTAGGAGGGAGCATGCTCTGCTGTGTGTTGCTGTAGGAAATGTGAGCAGCAGCCTCTACCTCAGATCCACCTACGAGCTGTCTGCCTGTGGAGGCACCCAAGGATTTGTGAATGAGCAATGGAAGGATGGGGGCAGCCTGAAAAAGAAAGGGAATGACTAAATCTTCCCTTTCATGATGTGCCTCAAGCCTTGACAAACTTCTTATCCGTGAACAAAACCCCTCAGAGGGATGAATTCAAGTAGCCCTGAATCTTTGGCCCATAAAATATTTAGCTGTGTAAATCAAGATTTTTTTTTTTTTTTTTGAAACTGCATTAAACATGATGGAAGTACTTGGCTCTCCTCATCATTAGGTTCAGTTCGAAGGACGGCCTGACATGATAAGATAGGAATTATGGATCATAATTAATGCCAAATGAGTCTGAAAAAAGACTGCTGTGAAATAGAACATTTTTCTTAGGATTATAAAATAGGCACCTTTATTTTTGCTTGTGTGTGTATATAAAATATGCATTTACGTAAACATATTCAATAGATATATCTATTTAAAGCTTGACTTTTTTCAGTCTGTGTTGGTTTATGGTGAAAGAATAGAAAACAAAACACTGTCTGGCTCCAAGGAATGACAAAAAATAGGTCTTTTCTAGAGTGGCTGCAGTTGTGTTTGGATTATGCCTGTCAGTGCAGGTGCAGGGCAGAAGCCTAATAATTAACTCCCTCTTTTGCTTATATGTGAAACTCAGCCCTGGTGTGGGAGGTCCTGAAGCCAAACCTAGCTGTACAGCAACATGTATAGGGAAGGGAAGCAGTCAGAAATTCTTTGCAAACAGTAAAATTCCCAGCTTTTTTTCTTGTGTGTGTGTGTGTGTCTGTTTCCAAATTGCCCATCAAGTGACTTTACAGATTCCTTAATTTTTGCACTTTTCATCATTTCTACCATTGACAGTACAATAGTGGAAATGTGTCTAGTTTAGGTTTTCAGTAAACAATTGCACATTGAAGAACAGTTTTGCAAGCAAAATTTCTGTCCATCTAAAGACTTGATTATTTGCTATAGGAAAAGATAAGCAAATTCCAAGTAACTGTGTGTGTTTGTGTCAGGAATTGCTTAGTTGTTCTGCATACAAAAAATCTGGCCACAGTGAGGTGTTCTTTCCAAATGGTTTCTGATGTGGGTTATTCAAATGGGTTCCTTGGAATTCTCAATATGCAAAATTCAGTTGGTCACCAAAAATCATATGATATCATTTCTGTTCTTATTTGGGTGACCTTACTGCTATAAATAGGGACAGGACAGGAAGGTATCACTAGGGATCAAGTTCCTGTTTAGGGTAGGGGGTTGGGTAGGTTCCTTTTCTGCAATTTGTTAAAAGAAAAAAAAAAAAACAAACCTGAGTGTTTTTGCAAGACATGAGTGTGTGGCAGAAGAATTACTTTTCTTTATTTCCCCTTTCACTGAGCTTTGGATCAATCCTTCAAGCATTACCTTGGTTTATCCTTCTGTTGCTTTCCACACATGATGGAGGACATAAAGTCCTCCTCACGTTTATTGAGTGACTCTAATTGCAGCCACATCCTCCACGAAATGCGAGTTCATTGCTATAGGCGAGATCCCTGTAGGAACATGCTGTTCGGTACAACATCCCCAATTTAGGTCAGCGAATGCTATAAGCAGATCACAGCTATGTAAAGACTCAGGTCTTGCCTGAAATACAGGAACTTTCAGAGGAGTAGGGGGAACTGCCTGACTGCACAGTGGCTACCGAGGCTGCAAGATTTCAAACTGTGCTATATCCTGTAGGTCACATAAATATTTATAGAAGGTGCCTGACAGCATGATAGGGTTCGGTAGTTCTCTTCCTCCTTCTTCCCGAGGGGTGGCTGCTTGCTCCCAGCTATTGGATACCAAGCTCTGGTCATAGGAAAGAGAGAGAAATGGGAAGCACCATCAGAAATAAGTTTAGGAAACTTGCTGTTATGTTATTTCTAGTTTCCATAATTTAAAATGTTCATTTTTTCAGAGGATAGTCCAGCTGGCAAACTGCAGTCTGGCCACATGATGATGATTATTTTTAAGTGCAAAGAGTGAGGGCTTGGATGCGTGTCTCTGTTTTATATGTTTATTTTTTTAAGTTATGTAAGATTTTGAAAATGAATTTTCCCCCTTCTTCAGCACATGTGCACTAAGTCATTTCCCTAATCCTTTGCTTAGCTAGCTTGTCAAAGCAAGAGAAGAGGGAAGTACAGACTCATAAAAAGCGTCCGGGATAAAGGTAGGAATGTAGCAGCCATTTAACATTTTTAAAGAGATACACAGTTTAAAAAGGAAACAGGATATTATTTTCTTTAGAACAATAACAGTACAGCTTTTTACAAGGCACAGGCTTAGATGTCAAAGTCCTGAGCTTGCAGTCGCCAGCCAATCCACTGGGTCCCTGTGTGACGGAGGAGAAATGAGGTGCAGGTATTTTGCACAATTTGAACTGGTCCCACACATCAAAATTTCTCTGTTGTTTTATTGCATGCTTTAGGTGCAAAAACTTACTAGTTTTCCTTACGGTCATGATACTGGTTTTGTTTTTAGTTTTTGTTTTGGATTACATTGTTGCTTAAGCTTTTCTCCCTACAAAGAGCAGCAGTGTCTGAAAATAACGTGAGTCCTTAAGCTGGAGATTTAAGAAAATGATGTTTCACAACTCCCTATTAAAAACCTCAGATGACCGATTCAGAAAGGTTCAAAATTTTGATGCAGAGCAATCACTGGGAAATAGTGACAGGGTTAAGGAAGACAGGTAATACCCGCTGCTGGTAATGGGTTTGCAGAATTCTGAATATTAGCAAAATAGTGAAATATAGATACTACAAATAAATTCTCATAGAAGATGGTTATATACTGGAACACATTCTGCAGAGGCTCATCCCTTTCAAAGCCTAATTTTAATACTAGCCAGAATGCAGCAGAAAGACCAAGATTTCATTATTCAAATAGCATAGTGCAGGAGAGCAGGAGCTTTCATCCCAGTACTATTAATACATTTTTAGCTAACCAGGAAGACAATGTCTTTGCAAGGAGCCAAGTTAGAGGTTTAAGTATGCTCAAATGTGCCATCTGGAGTTTCAGTGATAGCCAGAAAAGGAAGCAGTTGTCATGCTGATTGGAAATAAATAAGTTCTCTTGCAGCGTTCAAGGCAAACATGATGCCTTCTTCTTTCTAATTGCTCTTCTTCCTATACAGAAATGAGCTGGGATGCAACAGAGATTTGCCAGATCTCTGCTCTCTGGGTCAAGGTCCTCTTACTGCTAGGGTCTCTTTGTTTTTCCCATGGAGGGTGGGTTTTGGGCAGAGCATGGCTCTGCCACACAACTTGCCAGCGCGGGAAGCCTGGCCAGGTGGCTGCTGATGGCACATGGTGCCTGGTGAGTGCTACTCGACACGTGAATCACAATCGTCTCGCTGCCACTTCATCAGCACCTGCCTCTCCATCTGTCACCTCCCAGTAGCATAGCTCGCCTTTGGCAACCGCCATTTCGGTGGGGTCCATGGTGCCCAGCACAGCTCTGGCTGGGAGCACCGGGACCTGCTGCCCAAAAACCTACCAGTGGAGTACACCTTAATTTGGAGAGGGTGAAATGGGAAGTGGAGAGACAATAATGTCACACAGGTCATGGAAGAGGGGCTGGTTTTGTTATGGATACTCTGACGTGCCTTATTCTGTCTGGCCTGGGGCTCCCTGGAGAGACATGCACTTGCTTTTCTGCCCCCGGTTCCTTTAGGCAGCCACTCATTACTCCTTGGTATGTAGAATTGTTTAGTATCATGTAGATCTTTAGGAAGAAGAAAAAAAAAAAAGCCACAACTAGCACTTTAAAGTGCCGGTGTTAACATTTTCCAGCTCCTTGGGCTTTCAAAACAGGAAGTTTGGGGGCGGTGCAGTTGCACAATTTGCCAAAAAGCTGCTGTTCTGTGAAGTCGGTGACACTGGGCTGTACCAGGAACTGGAGCCCTGCAGGCCACCAATGCTCTCGTTTTCTGGGACTAATTCTTGGTGCGATGCAAGGAGGTTTTGACAGGCTGCTCCTAGTAGGAGTGGTGTGGCTTGAGCTCATCTTGACTGCCAGTGGAGAGTTGTCTTCTTCTCCAGAGACAGAGCAAACCCCAGCACTAAGGGGAAGTTTTCCCAGCCCAGCAGAGAGGAAGCGGGTAGAGATAACATAGACCAACGTCAACATGGTATAGCTAAGGAGTGAAAACAAAGCATTGAGCTGCTTGGTTTGGATCTTGTGATGAAACTTGTGATGCAAACTTCCTTCTAGGTTAGAGTCCAGGTCTTTGTGTCATGCCCATCCTCAGAGGGAGAATTTGGACATTTGTCTGAACTTGCTCTGACTCAACAGTGATGAGATTTGGACTGTACCATCCATTTACGTGCAGACAACAAGGACCCCTAAAGTTTTGGTCAAAGACGGTGAAGTATCAAATTGTGGCCTGCACAACCAAATGCATTCTCTGTTTCAGTTCCTTTCTGTCCAGTAGTGGGAAGGGAATATATACCAACTAAATCACACTGTAGACTCCACAGTAAGGCTTCATGGGCCTATCTGGAATTTAATGGTAAAGCTGGTCAGTGCATGAGATGGAATAACTTTCTACTAAGAGGAAATGCAATGATTAGTATCAAAGCAGTGGTATTTTGTGGTTAGTCTGAGTATCTGTTTGCCAGAGATGGAAGAGTTAAGACACCCATGTCCCGAGAGCAGGAATCGGCAAACTTAATTTGATACTCTTCGCGCTAGTCAGTTTTTGCATTATTTCCTGCATTCGTAAGAGCCTGTGTTCATTCTGACACTTTATTTTCTTCTCAACTGGCTATTTTCTCTTCTTTATGGGCAATGTCTCTTTATCATGAGGAATCTTACATGTTGTATGTACTAATGGACTCACAACTTTGCTGAAAAGGCAAACCTTAGAGAAAGAAAATGGGAAGTAGATGCCTAGCGAGAAGCTTACCATAATCTCACACCTAAAATAGACTCACGCAAAGCAACAAGAAGGAAGTCTAAGAAATTAAGGAAGGTGGAAGGAAGAAGGGTGGGGTGCTGAGATAGTTGGGTTAAAGGCAAAAAGAGATACTCAAAATAACCTCCTGCTCTAGACAGCTCTGTTCAGGAAATTTTTCAAGTCTTGCTGTTTTCAATAACGCAAATATTTCAAAATATTTCAAATATTATTCCTTTCTTTTTTGCCATCAAGGTAGGACCAAGTTATGTCGATATTCGTATGGGAGACCTGTGCAAGAACCCCAAAGTGCTGTAGGAAATGGGGGAAAGGAAGGTTAATGCAGCAGATGATGAGACAGATTTGCCACTGACTTAAGGCTAAAACACCCTTCCTGAACAGTGCTGGGGTTGAGAGTCCCATGGTACTAGAAGTCCCATCTTGGGGTGAGAAATCGCACAGAGGACTCAGCATCTTGCCTCAGAGATTTTGAAGTGTGTGGTTAAACCAGTAAGCTAAAGCTAATGTCAAAGTTTCCATTAGGGGAAAAAGAAAAAAAAAAAAAGAAAGGTTAGCTAGTGAGCTCTGGTCTGAATTCTGAATTTTAATTTGTGTAACTGTATTTGGTCTTCTTCAGATCGCTCTGTAGTCCTCACCCGATAAAAGTCTTTTCTAATCGTGGTGAACTCTCTACAGTTATCCTGCAGACCAGGACATCAGGAAAACTCCAGTAAAATGAAGCTCTAACAAAAACTTGGGTGGAGATGTTTAAGTTAGCTTAGCTTTGGCTTGTCTCCTCTACTTGTAAGAGGAGGAAATTTAGGCAAATGTGGATGCTTTTGAGAGTCCTGGATGCTAAAGTAAGGCGAGATATCCAAATTGGAATGAAGTGTTGCTGCATTGTATCTCTCCTTTATCAGCCTCAAGTGTCGGAAGCTGTAAAAGTGCACAGTACAATTATTTTGCTGTTATAACATTAATAGCAATAAGAAATCACAAATTCTTGGCCAGAGTTTAAACTCTAATACCAGATTTTACATGAAAAATGTCCATGCAGTGTCCAGTTAAGTTATCTGGAATTTCTACATGACGCCTAGACAAAAGTCTCTGAAAGGTTTAAATAGTAACTATGGAAAGGTTAAAAAAAAAGCCACATTAAAAATATATATGTTTGAAGTCTAAAAGGGAACAGGAAATGAAGAATTGTGATAAACTGAGAAACAATGAGATAAAGAAGGATCTGAGAACGTAATGAGAAAAATTTACTGCAGTCTGGGAATATTTCCCTGCATCCTTTCCTGATTATGGTCTGTCAGTTCTAACTGTACAGTCTTTATTCCTGTGTCTGATCATATTCTTTCAGAATAAATAGGTGAATTGCAGAAAAGAAAATAGGAAGACCTTAATGAGATCTGGATTTTAGTAATTATCCCTACACCAAAGAGTGCTTATGCATATATTTAACTTCAAGCACGTACTTACAGACTTCAGAGAGGCATATGCACACGCCAACTGCTCTTCTGCAAAGCTTGTGCTGAAAGGTTATTGCAAATCAAGGCTTTGGGTCTATTCTTTCTTCCAGCAGAATTTTAAGACAAGTGTTTGCCATCATAAAAGTAACTTTTTTTCAGTTCACTGAAAACCTAGGGATTTGATGCTAGCAAGTAGCAAAAGGATGTGTATTTGCTGGAGCTGGACTGTACTTAACACCCCCACCCCAACCCAAAAAATCCCCAAAGCAGCACATCTGACTGAAGGTCTGTGCAACCTTCATCACAGCATGTCACCTGCACGGCCCTGCTCTGTCCCCTCGCCATGGGACTCTCCTTGACCCAGTTCATAGCCTGCAATTAAGGGCTCCTGAATCTAGCGTTGCCTGTTTAACACCAGAAAATGCTCTCTGCAGCTGCAGCAGTCTCCAATGTCTGGCTCAGAGACTTCAATACAGCCCAACCACAGTATAGGTCATGAAACAGCAGCTCAGCGGGTCTGCCCCCCAATCATCTCAGTCTCTCCTGAGCCATCTGAGTAAACACAAGCAGCATTAGGCCTTAAAAAGCATTCAGCACACAGTTTCATCTGACTGCAAAGGATGGGAATTCCCAGGGGCTAAGCACTGCCAGAATCCTGTGAACTTCACAGCACTGACCATAAAGAAGCTCAACTCCTATTCTGTGTGTTGCACATCAAGAATGAATAAGCGGGTCCCACAGTCTAGTTATGTCTCCTTCCTTCTCCTCTCAGCATTGTCATTTTAATATCTGGCACCTAAGAAGTCAGGTACTGGGAGCAATGGACTGGGAATAAGTAAGGAGATACTCCTTGCTCCTTTTGCCTGAGAAAAGCTAGTTGTATTTGTGTATGAGGATCGAGATACATGCTTGGCCAGTATGACTGCTGATGTTTTCTGATTGCTTGGATACCTAACTGGTGAGAGGTGTGGGGCTTCCCTTTAGTGAAGAATTTTGACCATAAGGATTCTCGTATGAGATGTGTTGTCTGAGTACAAAGTGGTTTTTTTCTCATGATTTTCCCTTTGCCAGTCACCAAAGACAGCTAGCACTTCGCCTTAGCACCTCACCAGAAGCATCTCCCATGTGGAGGCACACTTCATCCTATTGCCAGGGTTGTGTAGGAGGCCAAGTCTTGGATGCTTGCCTTGAAGACCTTGTTATTCAGACTGATCTTTTCAGGCAGGTATTGTTAGACAGACAGACACACATACGCACTCGCAGCACCTCATTTCCATAGTGTAGCTCTCCCCCGCGCCCAAGTGTAACTACTGGTGTGGGGGTGTATTTCTAAAATTATTCACGATGCAAATCTTTTACAACTGATCCCCATCTTATCTACTTTGTCTGTGTGTGTCTGATATCTTGAAAGCATACTAAGAATTATTTTTTTCCTTAAATGTAGAAGGAATTGTAATAATATTGCAGCCTTTCTTTCCATCACGCTGATGAGGCACTTCAGCTCTTACTTGCCAGGCAGTTGCCACCACCAGCAGCACTGTCAAGTGTGGCATGTACCCCGTCAGAGCCCCTTGCAGCATCCCTACTGCAAAATAGTAGCTGTGCTTAGAGCAAGACCCCCTCTCTCTGCCCTGTCCGAGTGAGGGAGATGAAATGAGAAAGAGCTATAAATTAACCGAATGGCAGGTGCTTCATGAAGATAAGGACTGGTTATAAAGTCCCCTTGGCTTTGAAAGAGTACTTTGTTATGCAGGCTGGTGTGATTATAGTAGAGGACCTAGACTAACGGAGCTTCCTTTGCTAACTATTTAAGAACTGCCTTGTTAAATGTAGGCAAGAAAGTTGAGAATAGCTCTTTGCACAAAACAAAGCTTTGTGAGTTCTGGCATTCCTGGAGCTGGTTGCTCAAAGACAGTGAAGGTTCAAGGGCAGCTACAGCATGCTCTACACATTTTTCTGCCGTAGATTCACCGGGGTAGGCAGGGCTTTTGTGCAGTCAGTGGAAGCTCAAGTGAGATTCTGTTGGTAGGAGACAGACCTCAGTACCATTTTGTGCTGCTCAACACTTACTCTCTCCTGCATTAAGGTTTTGGGATGTTTGCGAATGCTAAGGCCAGTTCTGAAGTGGTTCCTGTGTGAACAGACTGGACTGCATAGAAATTACTCCATCCTGTAAGACAGATAACCACGCAGTGTACTAAACTGCATCAAGACCATGAGGCTTTCAGAAGAGCTCAGGATTAGCCTAATTTTGCTCCCAGTGGTATTGAATGAGGCAGAATTAGGCTAGAGCTGAGCTTCTGAAAGCTGTACCCTATCTTCCTCTTGCTGTAGCTCTCTAAAAATAAGGAGTCCAATTAAATCAACAGCAGTACAAAGTATGAGGGAATGTATAATTAATTAAAAAAATCAAAGGCTGTCTTAGAGCACTGATCAGCATTTACCAATCCTGCCACCAGCTCTTACTCTTTTCTTTCTTCCTTTTTAATCAGTGATTATTGTTGTATCTCCTTACATTTTGGTCGTATATTTTGGTAATATTTCAATGTGACTGTGTTCCCTGGGAACAGTAATCCTAATCACAGGAGGATAACAAGAAACTCCATTAAAAGAGGAAGGGAAAAATCTATTACAAGCTCCAGCCCTGGTCCTGACACCTAACTGTGTTGTCCACTCGAGCCCTGATATTGGTGAAGGATAAAAATTTGCTCACTGTCATAGTTCAAAGCTTTTATTTGCAACATAGCCCTGACAAGAAACATAAGCCTGAGAGATAAGAAACTGCATACACAAAGTCATGTCTCAGAGCTATTGCTCTCCCTATTGCTATGCTTCTGTATCCTGCAGTCCCAAATGGAAGGAAAAAAAAAAAAGGGGAGGGGGGGGTTTGTTCTACTAAGGAAGCCTAAGGCGGCCACCTGTGAGCACAGGGCTTTGTCACCTCCCAAACAAGTGTTTCACACTTTTACTTTTGCAGTGCGGTGTGAAGGAGCTGGAAAGGATGTGGTGTTCTCAGTTATCCTGGCAGCAATCCCCAGAAGCTGTGCTGGATTCACAGCAAATCTGGAGGGACTCCATCTGGGTCGCTGGGAGCAGAATCTGGCTTATAGTTTGAGTGCCAGCTGTTAGTGGGAAACAGCGAGACAACATGGAATCTGTACCATCCCCTTCTGGTGGCTCCTCATCATCTTATGCCTAGACTTCTCCACCTTTCCTTTGTCTGGTTGAACCTGTTTCTTTGTGTCAGTAAATGTGGACAGTTAAAAGGGGCAGGAGGGTAAGGACGGGCTTTTGCCTCAGGGAAAGACTGAGGGGGATTCGCTCCATCAAACCAAGAGCAGTGGCACCAATTGCTCACTTTGTGGGTAGTTTCAGGGAAGTGAATGAACCTTGTTGTGGTGGC
This sequence comes from Scolopax mira, assembly GCA_004320125.1. NCBI lineage: Eukaryota > Metazoa > Chordata > Aves > Charadriiformes > Scolopacidae > Scolopax > Scolopax mira. Next base: position 25,786 of record BJBW01001603.1, on the reverse strand, counting down.
ATCCTTCCTTCCTTCCTTTTAAATATAGTTATTCATACTGTAGATACCTGCATCTAGACTCATCTTTACAGTCAGTGGAGGCACTTGTAGGGCATGTTTACTTTTGGCGAGGACTGGCATTTGAAATAGGTCAGATGACTCATGTTCTGCAAGTGCCCGTTTCTCCCCCAAGCCTGGAAAAAGAGTGAGACAAATGGTCCAGACATGGCATCGCCTACTGACATGTAAGGTTATGTGAAAATACTCCTGCCCTCTGATTTTCTGCACCTATTCTCCATCTCCTGTCTGTGCACTCTATCCTCTCCTCCTGTATATTTAGATCACGAATTCCCCTCGGTGCTGTAAACCCCTGGAACGCCCGACGTCAGCGTGAGGGTATCTCGGGATCTTTCAGCAGCACCGTCACAAAAATAACAGTAGAATATTTTCCAATTACTACAGACAGCAAAAAAAAAAATTTAAAAAATTGGTTGTGAGAGACCGACTCTGCATAGTGTGGTCTCTGTGCTATCACAAGAACTGAGGGGAAGTTCTTTTACCTCAAGCAATGCAAGCAGCTTTTAACTGTGAGTCACAGTTTCTTTATCCTCAACTAAGTACCCCGTGTGAGAAGTGGGATAGAAATTATTAGTAACAGAGCACCCATCTCTAGGTTTCAGTGAAGTTTAGTAGCAAGTTGCATCCCTGCTGTAGATGGGTGAAGAACAGCTCAAGGAGAACTAAAAGGCATCATGTTCTTGCAGAGCTCTCTGAGATTTCAAAGTGATGGCTTTAGGACTCATATTTGTATGAATGTCTGTCCTGGGCTGTATCATAGTGGTGTGCCTTTAAACAAAAGGGACTCTTCTTTTTGGTTTGAAATATAATTTCAGATAGTTCCTGCATTGTTGAGTCGCATTTGAAGGAAGGGTTTGGTACTGTAAACCCAGGTATCACACTCGTGAGCCTCAGTTGTCTAGTTTATATAGTGTATTTCTGAGGGATCACCCCCTCAGAGAAGTCCTTCAAATAAATTCTGGATTCCAGGATACAGCCCTGCTGCTGCCGGATTTAAAAATAAAGATCTCTACCAGGTTTTCTTATGTGGGGAAGAGCCATTTTTACGCCTCTGCTGCCTTTGCTGACTGGGCACTCGTTTCCAGCTATAGGCTGCTGCTCTGAACTGCACATTTGAAGTTATTTTTGAAATGCGTTATTACCCTCAAGTTGCATCTCTCCCTTTTTGATGCATAATTTAGATTTTAGCCTCTTATGAATTGCATGTCTAAGGAACTGCTGATGCTTCTGGGAAAAAACAACAATAATAAAGCTGTACAAACCTCCACAATATTCTTTGTGGAGGCTGTTCTGGATATAAACACATTTATACTTATCTGAGTTTTTCCCTATTTTTGTCTCTGGGGCGTTTACATAATTACGGAACCTCTGTTGATCAGCAGTCACTCGGTGTTTTTGTCAAATTGCATTGCTTTTATTTTGCTTTTTTGGATGTTGCTGCTTAACTTGGCACACACAAGCCTAAATGTCTTTGGCTTTAATATTTCTAATTAAAGGTGTAGGCATTTTGGATAAGATCCCACAGTATATGAAATACCACTGATCCGTACTGAACCTGGCTTAAAATTAGTAATATCATGTCCAAAGTTAATTAAAATCACAGAAAATGAACCTTCTGTTGAAAACCAACTAGAAGTACTGAAGATTTAAGATGGCTCTGAATTGTATGATCGCTAATTGTAACGGAGTTCAGCTGTGTTGCTCCTGAGGTTAAAATAAATAGAAAAATTGCCTGAAAGTATCTATTGAAGTAGAATTGATACAGTGGGGGATGGAAAAAAGTCTAAACTAGTTTTTTTTCTAAGTATTAGAGGCAACATCAGCAGGTTTTTAAGTATGTAATTTATAGGGGAAGTGACTCAAATGAAATTATGCACTGTAAAAAATCAGCAAAGCGTCGAGGGCATAATAACCTTTGAAGTTTAAAAGCCCTTTCATATTCTTATTATTAGAGTTCCTCAATCCTGTAATTTTACTTCCTTTTTTTTTTTTTTTAATGGCACAGCTCCTAATATCAAGTGATTATCTCAGAATCAATGAGTTTCATTAGGAAAAGCAAAGTCAATCCATATCCTTCCTGGCTGGGGAAAACAACTTACATGTATTCTAAACCCTTAGAGACCATGATGTAAAAAAGTTTCAAGTTTTAGTCTCCTGGTTATTAAATTCACTTTCTTTAAGCCAAACTCATGAGCTTCTGTCCTTAGTCATAAGCCCTAAGTTTTGCAGTCGTCTGCAAAACTTGGAGTAGGTGCAAGATGGAGAGAAACAGGGCTCAGAAACTCCAGTTCTTTCATCCCTCAACTTTGTGACAGTTTCCCGAAGGAATTAAAAAGATATGGCAGTTTATGGTGAGGACGTGGCTAATTGTATCCCTCCATCCTATTAACAGGGAGACCTGCAAGAGTATTTTTTGGGGGAGTCCACTACCTTTTAAAAATCTTCTCACTCTATTTAAGTCTCCATCGTTTTCCTCCTCTCTTCTCTCAAATCAAGGTGGCTTGAATTAATTCTGACATTACTCACATAGGAAAGCCAAAAAAAGTCCTCTGTACTTGCTGAAAAAACCCTCTCTGTGAGTGTTCTAATCCACTGATTTTTTTGTTTTGTTTTATTTTTATTGCAGTATTTGATACTTGATCTTTGATGCTTGAGAAGTGTTATATTAGATCGGATAAAAGGCCCATACAGACCATTATTTTTTCTTATTCTGTGGCCAGCAGTGAATGCTTAAAACCAGCGTAAGAGCAGGCAGACAGAAGTTGTCTTCCTCTGCTTATACCTTTGTGCCTTCCCAGCATTCAGCAACTGGCAGTTAAAATATTTCTTGAGCCATAAAGCGCATCTGAGGGACTGTGATAGCTGATCTCTGCACCCACTGTCACCTTCGCCCTTTACAAAACCCGGCTGCTCTGACTTCCCCACTGTAGTTATGTAGCTGCGTGAAAAAAAAGTTCTTCTTTGAGCTTCTTTTAAGCCTTTTGCCTCCTGCACCAGCTGCAGGACCCAGGCTGCCTGTTATGTTGCTTGTGGCTAAAGCAATGTGTAGAACAGTAACTGAGACCACCAGTATAATTCACTGGGGAGCTGCAGATCTAGTGATGGGGGACTTTTACTAAGGCCAGAACTCATGAATCTGGGTAAAGCCAAATAAATGACAGTCTCACACCTTGTCCGCTCCCATGAGGAGTAAGCATTTTACGTAGTTTCAAAATCAACTTATTTTTCCTGCCTGAGATCTCTAAGTTTGCCAACAAAACATGCATTTGTTGAAAAGAGCTGAAAGTGTTCTGCTTTCAAATTCTGATTTATTTTTAGGGAGTGGGGTTTTCTGATGCAAATAGAAAATTCTGATAAACCTTTCTTCTGAGCATTTCAACCTTTCCTTTGCCTTTGTAATAGAAATTATGGTTTGCTAGGGGTTTCTGAAGGGTGACCTGGAGGCAGGTTGGTTTTTGTTATCCTCGAGACTATCTCTGGTGGAAGAAAGGTAATACCACTAAATAAACTCCCTTCTGCCTTTGACCCAAAGCTTGCAAACACCCCTCACAAAGGGGCTGGAAATTGCTTCAAAAGGAGTCAAACAATAACCTTTCAATGGATTCCATCACTTCCGTAATAAACAAAACATGATTCCCTTTCAAGCTTATCTGTGTGCCAAGTTCTGTGGTTACAATACAATAGCTGTATTGTTCTTATATGCTCCAGGCTAAAAGGTATTTTGGTAACTGCTGCTCTTTATAACACAATTGTCTGATGACAGTTATTCTAGCAAACCATTAACTCTTTCAGCCTGAGAGGAACCTATTCCAAGCAGGCTGGATAAGCCTCAAGAAGTCAGATTTTTCCCACTGAGCATTGAATAGAACAGAATGTAACATAAACTTGGGACTCTCAATGTTAGATAACATGTAAATTATGATGACTCATAGTGGAAAATCATAGATAAAAATTACACAAAGATTTATTTAGCCACCATCTTATGATTTTTTCCCTGTACATGAGTGCATGAGATATACTCACACGTACTTCAGAAAAGTGCTACTATTTGTCAATCCCCCTGCCCTGCAGCTGTCTTGGAAGAGATGAGATAGAGAATAAAAATGTATGTACATATTCATATTCAGCTCACATTCCCCACTGAGGCATGAATGAACCCTGAAACAGTTTTAATCACTGGTACATTTGTGACAAATAGGCTAATTCCCAGAGTTACACTCTCATGAAAAAGCTTGCTGATTTTTGCTAGAGGGCCTGGGTTACTAATGGGATATTCCCATTTTACAGTGCTGAAAAAGTGCATTATATTGTAGAGAAGTTTTCATATTACTCATCTTGCCCATCTCCCAGACAGCACAGAATTCTTCCCGGTAGTATCGTCTCATTTACTTTCTTCAGCTCAGTGTTCGGAGGCTGAAGGAATGAGGCCAGCTGACCTTACAATTGGAAATGTTCTTCCTAATATTCCACCGTAATTTGTCTTTGCTCATTTTCATGCATTAGCCTTTATGAACTTCATGAGGCAACCTTAATTGCATTCCCTTCTGGCCCCTTCAGGAAGGACCTTTTTTTGCATGGACTGAAGGCAGGGTTTGAAGCCAAGTCCTTGGAGCCAGGGCTTTGGCAGTGACATCCAGGGAGCATCTCCGCTACCTGTGAACAGCACTGGGCTGTCAGTCCTTCCTGCCCACTGCTTCCCCAGTGCATGATACTCCAGCAAGCGCATGAGGTTCACATCCCTGTCACTCAGCCAACGCAGGTTTTATTCCTCCAATTCATTCATTGCAGCTTTTATTTGAATTTCTGTGCTTTGTCGGTAGCTCTCTGCTGAAGGTACTTCAGCAGAACAAAGTCTTTCATGATTTTTTTTCTTCCTGTGCATTCTGGAAGGGACCTTTACAGGCGCCCTGACGTGTGAGCTTCCTAAAACATCTTTGGTTTTAAAAATCACCTTGTTTTGCAAAGATCTAAATTGCTTAACTTCTTTAGCCTCCCCCTGTAAAAACCCCATCTGTAAAAAACTGTGAGTTAGAGCTCATCTATAATATCCATGCTGTGCTTGCTGAAATGCAGCTCAGTGTGGGGCCAGGAACGTGCAGAGGGAAATGAATCGCATTATAAATATGTGGTACGTTACGAGGGCTAATGTTTCTGTTTCTAGGAAGTCCTGCACTCCAGTTTGTTGTGCAAAGCCCAACTCTGTACAGGAGGATGAAGCAGGCAGTTCAGTGCTACTGTCACCCTTCCTTGCATTTTCCCTTTCTGTATTTACTTCTTCTGTTGCTTAGGTGAAGATTTTTGTATTAAAGGGCATCAATATGCAGTGTACAAACAGTGCTCACCAGCTTGTGACCTTAATGTCAGGAGGCTTTTTCGTTCTACCAGCATCTGCATTATTAATGCAAATATCATAACAACTAGCTGTGAGGAACCAGAATTTTCTTCTTCCCTTGTGCTATGGTCTATAAAGGTCTATGAGGATAGATCAAGTGGCTTCGTTTGTTGCATCTAAGCTAGAGCTCCTTAAAACCCTGGCATTTCCAAAACTTCAATAATTTTTTTTTATTATTTTGAGAAATTGCTTTTAAAATGGTGAGCATTTTTTATGTCCTGTCAACAAAATCTGATTGTGGTTGTGCTGGGGACTAGCAGATTGTGGAGGAAGACAGAAAATGAGCCAGGCTCGTTTTAGGTTTGAGGGAGGCAACTCATAAACAAATACACATGTAGAGCCATTTACAGGAATGATATATTCAGCTTTCAAAGTGCCAGTGTATGCGTCTGTCCTCAGTGCGTGAGTCTCTCTAGTTCCTTCTCAGTCCACATCTCAGTCAGCTGCAACTGTATTTTTCGGTCCTGTAGGAACCTTTCTCATCCTTTTTTTTCAGGGAGTCATTGTTTTTCATCATCTTAGAATTTCTATTTGCCTATTCATACTAAATTCAGTGGCAGAACTAAAACCTTTTTTTTTTTTTTTTTGCTTGTTTGTTTAAAAGAAAAAGGCTAAACTGTCTGCTAAGAATGTTTCCTGGTGTTTATAATCCCAACAATTTTTATAAGAGGAAATAGAAGGTAAAGAAATGTGGCAAAATAGAGAAATCAGTATTGAGGTTTGTATAATTTACTCTGTTGCCTGCAGCGGGGACATTCGTACCTGGGTAGTGCAGTGATTAAACGTGTGATAAATGGGGAGAGAAATTGGCACTGAAATTTGGATTCATTAAGGAACAATGTCAGGGCTGTAACTCAGGTTTAGGAATCGCTTTGGAGTTTTGGTTGTTGATAGATGAAGTTTCATGAAAAAAAACCACTAGGATCCCATGGAAATGGTATGTTTTAATCTGAATATAAAAAGTATAGAAGGCGAGAGTTTGACAAGACTCTTGTAAAGCACGAGGAGTCCCTCCTGGCCTCTCATCGTGTCACCGAAGGGACGGTGTGAAGCTGTTTTTGTGTTGTTGCAGTGTGACATTTTCAAGGTACATAAATGGGCCTGAGAAAATTCCAAAAGCAGAATAATCTCTCGCAATCCCCCAGAAAGTTTGCTCAAAGCCAGCTCAATTGTCTGTATCAAACAGAGGAGTTAAAAAACAACAACAAAAAATAGCTTGCGCAGAAGCGGGGAGAAATGTAAAGGCCAGAGGCTGCTCTAACCACTACGTATCAACTTCATCGCCCACCCACCTCCCACACACAACTAGAAATAACTTTAAATAATTTATTTGTGTCTGTATTGCAGGTTACATATTTAATGACTTAAAGAAACAGTGTTTCACTTAAAAATAAATGTGAATTTTCCATATTTTGAAGGTAAGCATGGCTCTTGCACCCTATTTTCTGAGAATTTCAGAATGCTTTACAGCATTCAGTGGATTAAACTCTACATTGCCAACTCAGGTAGTCATTACCCTTATTAACAGAGAGAAAACCACAGTGCGAATGCATTTAGTAACTAAACTTGGATCACGGTAATTCAGTGAGAGAACAAAGAACAAGCTAATTCCCCTGTCCCACTTGCTGGAAATTAGAAGAACAAAAATATCTCTCATCTTCCCTCTGATCCTATTGTTTGTTGCCTCAAGAGTTGTCTTTTCATAGATAATAATATATTCAGGGACTTAAGGGCAAAAGGTTAAGCAGGAATGTTAGTGGCAGAATGATGAGGCCATTTATACATTAAAAATTTCATGTTGGCATTATCTAAGCTCATTAGAGATGAAAACTTCTGACTGAGTCATGTTATATATTTTATTAATAATGGTGAATAGTTCACGTCTCCAGAATTGTTTGTCCTTTTCTGTAAAGACCATTGCCTTGATAATGGTCACGGTTTGGTCCAGCTGCTTCCAGGAAATTCTGATTTCCATGTGTTGAGCATATCAGTACATTTGTAGAAATTCATGTGGGTTTTATCAGCATAGAAATAATCCTGAATGTGAGGAGTTTTATGGGCTCCCTGTCATTTTGACCCTGCAACTAGGGAGGAGAGCTGATGAACCCAAAATCTGGCATGCTTGTTTTCTTTACCACACTATGTAGATGAGGGAAAAAGAACCTAAAAACTGCTTGGTTGGTCATTTCTGTGCTTGCAGCTTGCTAGGGACAGTACATCACCAGAAAAGTGAGAACATTTAAATTTATACTTCTGGCATCATTTTCCCCATCCCCCTGAAAGAACTCCACGCCGTCATGGTGGGATGCTGCATTCCAGCGCCATGAGGCACTGCAGAGGTATTACAGCATGGCTAATGTCCTGGTGCAGTGCCCCAGATGTGTCCTGCGGTCTCCAGCTGTGGCTGGAGTCTGGCAACCCTCTGGAAATACCGAAAAGCATCACAGTCTAAATGCACACCTAGTTATTAATTCACGTAAAGTTCTTTGAGTCCTGTGAAATTCCTCTCTCCTTTATCCAAACGCTGCCCCTGCTCACACCAGTCCCTTTGCATACCTTTCCCAAAGCACCTTGTCTTTCTGCCAGCAGTGAATCCATCTGACTTGTATAACAACACCTGGTTCTTGCTCCCTTCTTCTGCCTCCATGCTCAAACTAAGATCATTATGGAATGTGGGCATCACCATATGAATAGAATTCCCCGTGGCCTTTTGGTCTGGACCAAAGTGTGACATTTGGGGACTCTTGCCTTGGTGAGTTTGTCCTTCTTGTAGCTGTCTAGGAAGTACTCAGAGAACCACTTCCTGTGCTATCAATAGGGCGAGATGAACGGTACTGCTAGTCTTGCCTTCATCCCAGCCCTGAAAGACTCGGCAAAGAGCAAACAGCATGTGACACAACCATTTTGTTAACAGAAGGAAAATCATGATCGTTAAAGCACTGTTTTCCCCTGTATAAATACATGGTACAGCAAAGCTAATTATAGCCCCAAGGCTGACAATTACCAATGACAAACAAAACCTTGAACAAGCTCAACTTGTTTTCAAGAAGTTATAGAAATGCTCTTTTAATGGCACAACACCTGAACATGTCAGCTTTCTTTTCTGCTGATGCTTACCTAAAATGAATCACTGCTTAGAGGGAAAGCAGAAGGCAAGGAGGCAGTCGAGCCCTGGCAGCTGTCTGAATCTCAGGCATCTTGCTTTAATTTCCCTTTCTTGGTGGCAGATGGTAGCTTTGCAGGGGTGTTAAATCTGCTCATAACTAATAGGGTGGTGTTTCTTCGAATGCTCCATCTATTTCCACAGGAACAAACCATCAATGTGTTGCTATAACATAGCACAACTCAGTAGTTTCAAGAAACCATGATTTGACTGGGAAAAAAAACCCACATCGCACCACCTACATCCCCCAAGCCCCCATCAAATAAAGAGTAATAACCCAGTGTTGTTTACTATACTTTCTCCCTTCTCGTGTATTCTGTTAGTTTAAGAGCTGAACCTGGTGTGCCGTTCCCCAGAGCTTTCCCAGCCAGGCTCCTCAAGCATGCTAAAATATGCAGGCTGAGAGATGCTTTAACTTCCTTCAAGCCTGGAGGTGCTGTTTGTTCAAAGGATAAAGCACAATCCCTGCCCTGAAGGACTCAAAGCTTAAACAGAGAGGACAGAGGATGGAATAAACAGTATATTATCCTTGGGACCCTCCTAGCATCAAAGGGGGAGCAGGTCAGATGTGCCCCATAGGTCTCAGCCTTCCTACTAAGCTTCCCTTGCACGAAGCAGTGTAATTTCTGCACTAGCACTGTAATTTCAATTATTCCCCTGCAACATAAACCAGCACAGCCCTTGGCTGTATCTGGGAGTGTTCAGCTGCCTGGCAAGCCATTGAGTGGGTAAATCCGTAATGGCTGAAATTGCTGCAAGGAATTGAAAGCAAAGCTTGAACAAGGAGCTTGCAGCACTGTTACAGCCCGGGGAGGGGGGGAGCTTGGGGAGGCATCTCCCATGCCTGAGAAGCAGCGTTGATACAGGACATCCTGTTGTGCATGCACAGGGTGCCCCCCTGAGACCCCTGGTCAAGCAGTACATTAAAATGCCCTGAGGCTCTTGCATAAATAAGGTTATTGCGTCAGTGGAATCACTCTCAACAATAGTAAAGGGACTTTACATGGCAGATATTGCCATTTATCATCCCTCAGCACAAACGTCCAAGAAAGCTGCTATGTGGTGCTGTGCTCTGTAGCTTCTATAGGCTCTGGCACTCCCCTCCCCAGTCTACGCCATGTACAGGATGTGGCGGAGGGGAGGCAGCGGTTATAAAACTGCCCAGTACTTGGTCATTCACATGACTGTCAGCTTCGCCCCCAAACTGAAAATGACCAGTTTGTGGGAAGCTTTTTCCATACCGTCAGCAGCTGAATCTCCTGTCAGCTACAACCCCTGCACCTGCTTAAGAGCAGAACCACCAGAGATCACAGCAAAGTAACTCTCAAACACTGCTGAGCTTTGAAGTGGCCCGTGTTTCAATTTTTTTCTGCCTTCCTAGGACCATAGGGAAGGTTTCAGTTTTAATCCCAGCATCTGGTGTGCATTTGGTTGCAGAATAAAGGTTCATTCATACTAAACATGCAGTTTCCAGTCTTTGCTGTCAAATTGCTTCCGCCCATACTCTTCTGGGTAGAGTCCTTGTCCCGGTAGCCCTGCAACTGTCCCTCAACCTTTTGGCCTCTCTTGTTTTTCCAAGAATCATCTTTTCCTTGCAAACTACGCTTAGGGAAGTCTGCTTGCAATTCAAGTGACCTATTCTGAAGAAAGAAGGGTAAGAGTGCTGCTAGCCTGAAGTCACAGCACATTTTCATGGCCTTCCTTGTGCTCACCTGCAGAGCCAGCTGAGGGTCCCGCCACTGCCCACTGCTCAGGGGACAAAGCTCTGTTACCAAACGACCGGGACGAATGAATAGAGCAGAGAAACACCACAGAGAATTAAGGAGTTTTCCCACCCACATAGCAGATACAATGACACCTTCTTCTGCTACCAAAAGATAGCCCAGCTGTTTATTAGTCTTAGTCACTTTTAAATGTAGAGGCTGTGACCTTCCCATTCAGGTTGAAGGAAACTGAATGGCAGGGATCCCAGTGATTTCACAATTTGGCTCATGTTCAGATTGTAGTCTATGTCAACCACAGGACAAATCCCCAGGCTCTTCCAGTTTCTTGGCTGTGCAGATGTAAGCCCACATGGGGGTGTTTTCTCCTGGATAAACTGCACAAACCAGAGGGATAGACTATGCTTCCTAGTATTCCTGTATTGTTTCCTCCCACATTCAATTCACCTTTATGATCCATCCAAGAATAAGCTCAGCTAAGAATCAAAGGAATTAGGCACTGGGATTTGCTTGTATCACACTTCTACACGATTCTGTAAACCGGTTTATAATTCTGTTTCTCCCAGAGCTGGCACAGAGGAGAAACACACGACTGCTTTGACTAATAATGGCTCGCTTCTGCTCTTGCTGGTGAATTTCTGGGGTGTTCAACCTAGGCTGAGTTGGGAATACTTTAAGAGTGAAGTATTACACAGCCCTCAGTGCAGCCTGGAGAATAGGGGAATACTGAGCAGCAGGCAGGAGACAAGATTCTCACGCTGAAACTTTAAGCTCATTTTTTTATCTAAAAGGGAGAAGGGGGATTTCCCATTTCTACTGGATGCTTCCCATTAAAAGAGAATGCAGCTAAGTAATAATAGTCACCAATCTGTGTCAGGACTCATGCAGTAACTTTCATCCTCTGTTCTCTCCATTTCCTTCAAAAATCACTAAGATTGGACTCTTCTAGACTATATTCAATATGATTTGATTTGAAGTCAGAACTATGCTCCCATTGATTTTCATGTGGCTTTCCAGTATTGTCTTTGAAGTCTCTCCCTGAAATGCTCGCGGCCTCAGCACAGTATTTGATGGAGTTACGACAATCAGATGCCCAGCCCAGATGATCTATGTATTTGTTAATGCACATTGAAGGCCAGCATTAAAATACATGTGACCCAATGCTTTCTGTGCTGTCAAAACTTATACTAAGATTAATAACTAAGTTTTGTCAAATGCATTTAAAAGAACTAAGGGCATGCCATTGTCTTTTTTTTTTTCCCCAGGTCTATCAATTTTAAAAATATACAAGCAGCACCCACGTGAATGGCTGAGGAATAAAGGGCTTAGATATCTCTGGGGAGAATCTTGTTTCCTAAACTTAGGGTTGGATGCTTGTCACATATCTAGGTGTGTTTAACTGAGGCACCTAAAATAAAAGCTTAGGAGCCTTGGGCATCCTCTGGACTTGATTTCGATGGTTATTCAGGCAACCTGAGATCTCCACTTAAAAGAGTGAAGGTCTTTTGTGCTTAAAATCATAAGCAAACAAACTCAAGTGCTTTTAAGATAATGCATTAGCAAGTGGTGGAAATTATTGGCACGCAGTGTTGTGGAGGTTAAAGTATAAACGCATTAAGAAAAGGAAATATAAATTAGGATTGGCTTAATGGTGGCTTTCAAGCATTTTGGGCCAAATGGAAGGTTTGTCTCAGGAAATTTCCAAGTTGCAGATTGGCACAGACAAAGAACAGAAGAACTGCTTAGTGGTGTATTAAGCTAAATGAACCTCTCATCTAACAGGCTGTGCAAGTCTTATATTTTTATGTGTGCCTATTAGAGGAAGGGCAGGCTGTTATTCTTTGTAGCACAGACGAATGATTTCTGACATCTCTGGTATCGTAGCAGGCCAGGACTGATAGCTGAGTTGGGTGTGCTAACTGTGGTAGAGACCCACTGGCAGCAGGGGATTTGGACTGCTCGTTTATCACTGTGCAAACGTGATCAGAATTAAGCCCATTCATTTCCTGAAACCACTGGCTCACATCCTGTACGTGTTCAGCCATGCAGTGGGGTGCATCTCTTAGATGAAACCACAGAAAACGAGGCCTCACAAGACAATACAGACACCACCACTCTCCCCAAAGCACTGTTCATCCCAATAAGGGTTTGAGGGTGATTTGCTGTTCTTTTTAAACACTGTCCCATATGTTTGTTTGGCAATAGCCTGCTGTTAATCCAGGCCACAACTTGCAAAGCATGTAGGAAATAGCAATGTAATATGTTGTGTGAACGCAAGTTTTATTTTATTCAGCAGGCATCAAGCTCCTACAAGTGCTGTCAGGAAAACATACTTCATCAGAACAAATATGTTGTAGGACAGGTTTGTGTTCCTAATGCTAGCCCTTGTGCACACTTTGCCTGTGCTCTGAATCACTGGTCAAGGCTGCAGACCCTCCACTGTGCCTGGCTGGTTGGGATGCGTCGCTCAGCTTTTGTAAGTGGTGCTTGTCGTCGGTCACCAAGTTCTTTTCTGAACCAACAAGCTCTCCTGACTTCTACTGCTAACTCTGATGGTATGGTTTGTATTGTAGAGAGAGGGGAAAAAAAAAAAGAAAAAGAGAAAGAAAGAAAAACACACATTGGCCACAAATTGTTGCCTGACTTCAACTGTACATACCGTGCATACTTTGTTGTATGTATTGTAGGAACATATGATTGTGTATGTGGATATAAATGTATGTATATGCCTGTATATATATATATATATACATATATATATATATAGCAAGCAGGTATATTGCTGTGTATTTTCACAACTTTCACCCTAAGTAATCTCGGTGATTTTCAGCATTATAGATATGTTGTATTTAAATAGATATGCTATTGCCTTAAAATGGTTTGGGTGAGCTTGATAGCTGCAGAAAGGTTGCAGAGATGGAAGAGGCCCTTTTCTTCCCAGATTCAGAAATACACAGGAGGCAAACTGCCCCTGTACTGTATCAAGCTAAGTTCCCTGGGATAGTAGGAAAGGCAGAGAAGGGACCAAACCCAATTACCAGTGTTTGGGTGGAGGAAGGGGCCTCCACTGTATTCTAGATACTCTTTGCTCCTGTTATGGCTTGTAAAGATTATGGAAATGGGTAAAAGTCAGAAGTGCTTGGGGGCTGTACTGGCCTGGGGAAATAACCCAGAATATGACTTATAAAAAGTCATTGCAGTTTGAAAACTATCAGAGTTTGGGGAAGGGAGGGAGGGAGAGAATTACTGCGTCAAAGATTCAAAGAAGGACACATCAAAGGAAGACACAAAAATCCTGTATTTCAACATTTCTTTTCACCTGAGGTGGGCTGGTGAAATCACCTGTCACCAGAGCCTATTTCTGTAACCAGAGCTAAACCCAGAAATGGCCACGGTGGCAGATTTACAGTTCCATATTTCTGACCTTTGTTTCCTGCCCTGAGCAAGGACAGTTGCGTGCTGCGCTCTGCCTGACGTGCTCCTGGGAGAGGGAAGGGATGGAAAGGAAGCCAGGGACTGTGTTTCTGGGACGCGTTCGGTGCTGCTTTGCTGTGAGCTGTCACATCCCAAGAACGGGGGATATTCGGCAAAAGCGGAGACTCAGAGAAGGGAAAAAATAGCCACAGTGGCCCCAGCAAAAGCTGGAGCAGGCCTGGAAAGCGCTAGCATGATGGGGAGAAGAGGTTTGCCACGTGTTCATACTAATGCTGAATGACCTCTGCGGGGAGGGAAGGAGGTGAGGGACAGGCTCTGCAGCTGGATGGGAGGTCACGATGGCTGTGGCCCCTTCCACATCTGCGCTTCTTCTTTCCCCAAACGTCGCTCGCAGACGCAAAGCTCTGCAAACACGTCAGCTGGCAATGAAAGCCCTGGGGGGGCAAACATGGGACAGAGCTGGGTACTCGCCATGACTCAGAAACCTCCTAAAAGTCAAGCCTGCCAGTTACTGCTGTGCTTTCTGAAAACTTTAGCCAGTATCAGTAGAGCACGCAGCTCTCTGAAACCCAGAGGGTTGGGTTTCCTACTGCCATTTGCTTAACGCAGACCTTTTGAACCCGTGCAAAGGGGGGGGGGGGGGGGGGACCCCCCCGGGGGGGGGGGGGGGGGGGGGGGGGGGGGGGGGAGTACCACTCTGCCAGGGGTCCTCGCTGTGCTGAGCTTGCAGAGGGAGGGAGAGCGCAAAGTATTTCTCTTCCTCAGTCCATCCCATTCACTGAAATCAATGAGATGTCAACATGTGTTTAGGGCTCCCTTGAATGTGAACCTAAACGTCCTTTTCTGCATGTCTTAATAGATCCCATTCAGCCATCAGCATAGAAGATTCATTGTCACCAATTATTGCAAACATTTACACGTTCTCCTCTCAGCCTGGTCTTCTGACCAGCTGAAGCCATGCCAATCTTGCTGGCCAAGCTAATCTCATTTCCTGGCTGAAGCTGGTTTATAGATGACTTGGATATCACTAGCACTCAAGTGAGGGAGGAAAATCGATGCTTACAACCCAATTCAAAGGCTGCTGAATCCAAGGGAATGATTCCTCTTCAAGGCAGCATGCTCTGAATGAGGCTAGACAAAAGAAAGCTTTGATAGCGATTGATTTCTGGGGGAAAGGAGCTGCGTCTTTTGCTAGGTTTGAAAATGAGTTGTTTAAAGGCAAAATCCATGCTGGCTTGGGGAAAGTGATTGTGGCTGTGCAGAGGTTGCGATGATGACAGGCAGGCAGGCAGGCTCCAGTCTCTAATGAAGAGAATTGAGAGGGGCAGCACTGGATATACAGAAGTACTCTATTGTGAGAAACGAGACAGTGAGAACTGATAATGAGAATGAAGAACTTCCTTTGATTATTGTGTCTCATTTCCTATAATGCAATCTACATCTTTAAAGAAAGTTCTTCTGTGAGATCTTAGATCCCCTTGCCTCCTCTGCGTAGTTAGATCTTAGGCACTAGTATTGAAAAAGAAAGGTTAACCATAATAACGTAAAATATAAGCCTCTTTTTTTTCACGAATTATACTTCACATTAATGCAGTGTAACACCACAGGTATCAGTGGAGCCATTTCAGACGTACAGCAAAATCTGGCAGGCAGGAAAGTGCAGAACAGTACGCAGTAGCAGCCAAGACGGTGGCGAAAGAATTACTGAGAATGAACAGGAGGTGATGGCTGAACCCATCCCAGCTTGGTCCTGGGTTTTTCAGGGGGAGCAGGGGCAGGATTATACCCAGTTTCTTTTAAAAAAGATAGCTGGATACAAGACAGAATTGTTGCATGTCTAGATGTCTAAATATTTTTTTAAATCTAGCCCCAAATCGCTTTTAAAAATTGCTATTGTATTCATGGATTACGTTAGACGTGTCATACTAGGTTGTATAAGCAAATTGGACTGGCGGTTTGGCTTTGGACAAACTACATAGACTCAGTTTGTCAAAAGCAGGTGGTGGTTTTGAAAACTTCCATTTCAGTTGCGCAAGGATTTTCAAAGACGGTGAGGGTGATGCATCTGGGATTGGATGTGTGAGCACTCTCACATGCCTGTTTTTACATGTTTCAAACTGAAAAATTGAAAGCCAGTTTTGAAAACAGAAGCCTAATCCTTCTGTACTTGCAGTTTCCATATCTGTGAAACGGGGATGGCGAAAACCCTTATTATCACCCTGCTGATGGCAGAGCAAGCTGCCGGAAATTTCTCTGCCTTCCTTACATTGCAGTGGGTGGCTGAACATTCACAGCTACTGCAGGGCAATGTCTCTACTTGAAACCCTCTTCCTTTAGAAGCAGCAGATCAGGGACCTGGGCAACATCATGGGCAGCGGGTGCAGCAGTAATTAGAGCCAACTAGTGGAATTGCACGTTTCAGAACAAACAGGATGCACATAGACAAATAGGAGAAAAACCTTCTTGATTAACACCCAAGAGGAAATGAAATTAGAGAGACACTAATCCAGATAAGCAAATCGAGCAGTTCTAATGTGGGATGGCAGTTAGCTCATGGTAACAACAACAGCAAAGGACTATCAGCGAAACTCCACCCTGCACCACAGTGTTTAAAAACAAAATTGTTTCAAAGGCCACAAGTGAGCCCTGCATTTAAGCGCCTTGAGTAATCTCAATTATAACCAATGGAATTATTCATGTGTTTGAACTTGAGCAACGTGTTTGAATCCTTTGCCAGATCGGCACCTGAATTCATCCCGGTTTCATCCCTGAACCTGTGGAAACCTGTGTTCAAAGGATGACGTTCCCTCTGCCCAGCGTGCTGCTGCAGAGCTCAGCTCAAACCTCGAAAGCCGCAGGGGTGTTCGTATGCCGAGCAAGCCTTAAACTGCTCCTCAGCGGCAAAAACAGGGGTGAAGATGGGATGCTTCTAGGATTAGCCACTTGTTTTGACACCCACCACCGGCAATAACGAAAAAGCCATAGTTTTCAGGAGTTTTCATTCCAACTGCAAACTCAACTCTACTTTGACGCGTACCTTGAAGCAAAGGGACAATTATCTACTCACAACATTCAATCCCATTTGCATAATCTCATCTAAATTGTTCAACTGCTTCAAATACTTTTGTGATTAGAAAGATACTCCACAAATAAACTGACTGCATGTTCCTGACACTCAGAACTGATGTGTTGCAAGTAAGGCAAAGATAAAGCGGCATGGAAAAAGGATTCCTTCCTTACCATTACTTACAGCCAACCTAAGAAACCACAAAATTTCATGTCTATTACTGAAATTAAAGTCACATCAAAGGTCCTGCAAGACTTGGGGATATGCTGCAGCAAAATTGAAATAATTTAGTAGGTGGAAAGTTGAGCTAGATGCCTGAAACAGTATTTAATTGCCACATAAGAGTACATTTGGGTGTTATTTATGGCCTGATGGCAAATCCAAATTACCGAGATCTAAACCTAGTACTGCATGAGGCTCTCTTTGTGTCCTCGGGCAAATACCTCCTAATGCTTTCATGCTTGTTGGGAGGTGTTTAATTTGCAGAGACACTGAGTATCAGTTAGCCAAGATTTTCCAACGTGCTTGCTGATTTCAGGTAATCCATTTTGGACCTCTGAAAAGGGCTTGGTTTACAGATACAGCAAAGCACTCAGGCTTCATAGCTAGTTTCTTCTGATGATTCAGCTTTCATTTGGCAGGAAAAAAACCCCAAACTCCGGCAATACAACCTTCTCCCATGTGCTTCTAAGTAATGGCTTTTTGGGGTGGTTTTTTTTTAGGCTTTTGGTGATCAGGGTCCATATGCTCTGGTCCATATAAAGCCCTAGTACCCTATCACTATCATAGCTTGCACCTTCATAGTTTCTATACTTTAATGTATTTATGCTCAGAAGCCAGGAAGGACTGAAATGAGGTCTCTGCCATCCTTCTCCCCTAGAACAAGCTGGTGACAGCACGCACGTAAAATTCTTAAGCTGTCGTCCAGGAAAATCCTGTGACACCTCAGCAAGCTCCTAGTCTTGTGGTTGGAAAGAGGCAGTGGCAGCAACAACAGTGAGAATAGAGAATTTTATCTCCATTTGTCATGCAGACTTATGGTGCAGAAGGTGGGGGCCAATTGAGGGAGGAAGGATCATTAAGACATGGCAATGCTGTTCCCAGGCTAAGGAATTTCTAAGTCCGAAGGATCCTAGTACCTACTTTCAGACACAGTTCTGCCAGTCTGGCCCCAGGCTCTTTGCAGCCCATTTCTGCATCATCCTAAAAGATCTATTCATTTTTTTTTCCTTCCTGTTGTCACATTTTGGCTGGGTGGCCTTGGCTCTACCCTTTTAAAAAGTTCACTTTGCAGCAGATGGGCCTGTCTAAACACCGAGCGCAAGCAAAGAAATCGGCAGCTGGTCACAGGAGTTTCCTAGGAGAACATGAAAAGGATCGCAGCAGGCTGCCCAGCGCCCTTGGTGAGCCTGACTCACACAAGAAGCCTGGCGAGACACGTTTCTTGGGTGCTTGAGTCGCTAAGACACAGCCGGGGCTGAAATCACAGAGGCAATGCCCTGGCAGGAGTTTCTCCTCGTGAGATGCACTTTCAGAGGAGTTCAGCATTGTGCAAATGATGGCTGTCAAATAGGCATATGAGAATCAAACAAAACCCCAGTCCCACCATACACTTCTAATACGCCATTCTCCCCCTTAGAATTCTTAAGTCCTTGGATCTCGATGAGGATCAGCAGCTTTGGGGCAGGAACTGGTGGAAATTGGAAGAAAATGTTGACCCCCCAAAGGTCAGGGTCTTCATAGCGAGCTAATTCCTCTCTCAGAGGTGGCATCTGATGAGCTGCTTTGGGAAGCTGGATGATGAAATGAAGAATTCTTATAAAAGCTGACCTTCCCATTTGCAAGTAGAAAATTTTACCTTGGGGAGAAAAGAGGAAATACCATGTAGGAGTGGGTTAGTGAGACAAAATACCCCCATGCAGCTGTTTTCAGGTTGGTGCAAGAGGTCCCAGTTATGCAACAGCACAGGAGGCTCTGTGCCTCCTTCCACACATGAGGCTACACGTCAGGGCTAACTCTGAGAAGCAGAGGGGTTAAACAGCATAGACGATGGATGTTCATGGAGCAGCAAACCCATAACCACTGTCATATTGTAAGAAAAGAAGCTCAGCTGTCCTATGCCATCCCAGCATGATTTGGGGAGTGCCCACCATTGAGGTCTCAGTGGACCCATCCTGACTCATCCCCTCCTGTGCTTGGGTGACGTGTTTCAGACCCAGGATAACCCACGCTGCCCAGGAAAACACGGTTATGTGTACCTGCTCTGGAAAGCCCCATGAGCCCCGGTGCTCCCCCTGCTCCTTCTCACAGCAGCAAGTCGCTGGTTATAAAAGACTCTGTGGCCCCAAGAGATAAATGTGCCACGAATAGGCAAGAAACACCCCAGGATTATATTTTTCTCCCAGAGGCTTTGGTACTGATTCTTTCTTACACCCAGGCTCTTAGCATTACCTGAATGGTGTAAAAAAAACAAAACAAAACAAACACCCTATATCTCTAAAGGAATGACAATGAAAGTTATTTCATTGGGTTATTTCTGGGTAAGATCCTCAGCTGGTGTGTACTGGTGTCGCCCCAGCAAAGTAAATGGTGCCTGACTGATTTTTACTACCAGAGGCTTTGCCCTTTAGCACACGAATGCATTTATGATACAGCTACACATTGGGAGAGGGTCAAAGAGACTGTAAAGGGAATAAAAATGCATCTTGTAAGGTGCAGCTGTAAGTTAAATTTATTCCAAGGCTTGTTTCCATGGCCCATGGACTAGTGTGAATAGGAACCAGATCTAATTCTTGTTTAGTTTGGGATTACTTTGAACAGTGCCTGGGAAAAGTGACTGCAGTTAATCCATGGGTAATATATTGTGATTTGACACTTGCTAGGACTTGGCAGCTACTCTCAGAAAGAAATATTGATTGTGAAGAATAAATTCAATATAATCGTGGAACAAGGGAGCAGGACATCATTGACACCATTTACAGCCTGCAATTCTGGAGTGCCCTTTGTCTCAAATGGATGGCAAGTGTTAATTAAGGTGCCCTCTCTGGCATCAAGTGACTTGATGTATGGTCTTATTTTAAATTTTCCTGCCTGTAAAATGGGAATGTTACTTATTTCAAAGTCACTGTTTGTAACAGTGCTATTCTCATGCAGCTGTGAATTTCACCCATCAATCTAACTTGCTGTAACTATGGGTAACCACTGGGAGTTCAGGATTTTTTGGAGGCAGTGCTGGGATCTCTGCCTGTCAGCAGGAGATGATAGTGTCTGCTTCCTCATGTGCCCTCTCCTCATCCTCCTCTCTGCAGCCATTTGCTCTCTCTGGTGCCTGTTTAGATTGCTGGCTCTTGGAGAAGGGATGATGTTTTCTGTTTGCAGAGCCCCCACAGCACCACAACAGGATTGTGGTGCACAAAAATCAGGCTTCTACTCACTGGTGCCCTACAAGGGAAAAATGATCCTAGTGCTTCATGTCAGCACAAACTCAGGGCTGGAAATTTGTGTCATGAAACTGATTCAATCACTCTGAATAAAACAAGGAACAGCTTAGAAGAAAAACATTGCCACTTTAGCTATTTCATTGTGCTGGCTAGAAAATTATCAAACATCTTGATCCCAGCCCTTCAAGAGCAGCACGTGCCCAAAGGCTTTGCTGAATCAGGCCGTTAATGAGATTTGCATCGTGTAAGAACTTGCTGTATTTCATGAGGTAGAGGAGAAAAGAAAATAGTCATTTTTACAAATCAGGGGATGATAAATCTCTCTGAAACACACCCGCCTCTCCACTGGCAATTATTTTGCAGTCACCAGCCACAAATGATTAATTCTGCACTATCATGAACTGCAGAGCCTGGCTAATACTCCATGAAAAGAAAAAAAGTGGCACTTGCCTTGTGTTTGATATTAGCAGGGAGGTGCTGGGGGTGAGAGAAATACAGTTAAAACCTCTTTCCATGTCAGGCTATGGAAGGCCAGGGTGTTACCAGTTACCTGTCTTTGGGTAGGCCTCTGCATTTCTAGCATGGAACACATGCCAGTGTTTACCCAGGGCTGCTGTTTGCTCAGCCACGTGTGTAACCTTTTGCTGGCGTTTTCATTGCTCGAGTCTTGCCGACAGGGACAGGCCACCAAAGTATTTGTGCTGGCAATGACAGGAGACTTCAGTTCCAAGGACTTGAGTCTGGTGTCTGGAGAAAGCACATTTCCTGTCGCTCATCCCAGGTTCTAGTTTATAATTGCTTGCTTTCTGTTTAAATTTTACGCTGCTGCTTGGTGGGTGACAGAAACCACTTGGGTCCTGACAGTACCTGTCAGGATATTGTCATATCTGCAGATACCACTCTGCTCTCTGTGCCTATCTTGAGTCTTTTGTAAGTCCTTGTAAGAAAAAAAGGGAAGGGTGAGGCTTCCCAGGGAACAGAGGAGCTCCTGCTCCCGAGGTGTGGGAGGTCGACATCAGACTGTGAGCTGAGGGTATTTCAGGAGTACCGTAAAAAGTACCTTTTGCTGCTGGGACTTGTCAAGGCTTTGGGGGAAATATTGGGCGAGTGGACTTCAAAGGGCAGCACCTGTGTCTTATGAACACAGACAGGAGTTTACAGGATGACTAAAACACTGTTTATGGAGGTTGTCAGCCTCTCCATTGTGGTGACTTTAGCAGTTCCCTCAACTCATCCTATTATTTCTTGCCGTTGTTTTTTTTTCCCCCTCCACTTTAAGCTGGTCTCTAGATTCAGTCTTTGTGCACAGCTGGGCATTGAAGGATATGGTGGGGAGAGGATAATGCCAAGCAAAGCCCAGGCCTATTCTTTTCAGGTCTGTTTATAGAGGGGGTGAGTAAGACACAGGCGCGGTGGCGCAACCCATTGTAATGCACAAAGCCTGCAAGCCAGTCTTGGTGATGGAATCCAAAACCCTGTCAGCTGCTTAACTACAGCGCTTTTGATGACTCTGCTTGTTGAGGATAATTAGACTGGTGCAGTACAGACACACACACGGATGTCTCTATTCTTTTTGCAATTGCAGAGCGCATGCTGTGAATCCACTATGAGCGCCAGTGAAAACCTAGGGCAATGTTTTCTAGCGTGGGCAAGGCTTGGGACTCTTAAGATTCACTTTCAAAGGTGACTTAAAAACGTAAGTCTCATCAGGAGCCAGTGGGATTAGCACTTGACATTTAAAACCACCATTTTTTTTTTTTTTTAAACTTTTGCTCTTTTGAGCTTTCAAAAGAATGGGATTCCCCCCCTCTCCGACTTCTGTCAGCATATTTACTCAGGAGGTCCTCAGGGCTGTCACCACCCTTCCAGCAGGGGCTCTTGCACAGCAAAGCAGCAGCAGTAATCTAGGGGTAAACTCCCAGACCACTTTCTAAGGAAGTGCTGCAGAATTCTGCAGAAATGGGCCAAGCAAGCCTCCGAGGGGGAAGAATAATCAGCATTTTATGCAAACAAGGCTCCATTCAAATAGTCCATGCTGGATAGCTGAAATCATGAGTTTCTCCAGCGAGTCTTTGTCTTGAGAATCTTGTCAGTAAATTTAGACTGGTTCCTGACAATAGTATCAGGTCTGTCAAGTGAGAGAGAAAAAGGGACAGAAAAGGAAAAGATAACACTGGTATTGAAACTGGTATGTAGCTTGAAAGAGAATTGCAAACTAAGGATCAAATTATTAACTCTATAGGTTTTTTGACACAGACAGCAGGATGTAAATTTTTCAGGCTCTGCCAGTGACATGTGGGGTCTGGGTTGTACTTCCTGAAGCTCCCAAACAATTCCCAGTGTTCAGGGTAGGATCAAATTTAGGACCTTTGCTTTCTTGTCACCATGTCATTTTAATACCAAAAATGAGCTAAGTATCTGGGGACCAGGAAAATTTCTGACATCACTTACAGTGTTTGCCAAAGTTAGATAGCCCTGAAAAACACGTCTCAGAAATCCAGGGATTGTCGTCCTCTGGCTGACTTGCTGCTGAACCAGGAACTCACTGCTACTGGTGATATCGCTGCTATTTGGATATTTAAACATGAGATGCCAATGAAGCACAGTGTGTGAAGTCACTGTAAAGGTATCAGTTTTGGGTTTTTTTCTCCCCTGAACTATGCAAACTTGCTTTCTGGGCATCTAACACCTATGCAGCAAGTATCACAGTGACCTGATGAGCTTGGCCCTACTGTCAGCCATCTTTGTATAGGGATGCTCGGTCCTTCGATGATTTTCTCCATTTTTGTGGCAGGAGCATTTCCTTTGTCGATATCAGGCCTGAATATCTGATTGTTCCACTTCTCCCAAATATCAGATATGATTAATGGCAGTTCTCCTTAAAGTATCCTGAATCACTGAGGTAATACAGAGTGTTACTGCTGCCATTATAGAGTGTGATCACAGGAATGACCTCTTCTGATAAGAGAAGGTCTCTCTCAATTTGGAAATTTTATGCAATGTCATGGAAATAGATATTTCACTTAGATGAGATATCTAAGTCTTGTGATTAAGCTACTAGTCCAAAACTCTACAGATTTAGGTGCCTGTGCCAGCCTAACTACAGATTCGATACATATATTTAAGCTTCTCTGTGCCTCAGTTTCCAGACTCTACAGTGGAAATTAAAAGCCCTCAATGTTTAAAGTAAGGAACTGTCTGATAGAGATCTTTCTCACACCAAACACAATGGAGGCACTGGCATGTAAGAGTCTGAATACTGCAGTGCTCATCTCTCAGTCCCACAGCAGAAATCGGAAAGCAAATGTAAAAAACAAATAATAAAATCCATAAGCAGAGCAGCCACGGGACTGAGTCCCAAAGGTGTTTTCTCCTGTGCACCCTCCCGACAGCTGCTAACTCAATTGCAGTATCTGTGTTCACGGCACAGCGCAGACCTGCTGGAGCCCTTCCAGCACAGATGTACCAAATCGTTCGGAGGCCTCAGTGCTGAACCTAGGAATTGTGATAGGCGAAGGAGACCAGTTAATTGCTCAAACCATTGCTCAAGTGACAGCGGGGAATCTCATCTGTTAGATCCTGCCGTGGGCAGAGCTGCCTGCCCCACCACTTCCAGGGGCACATAGAAAGGGAGGGTCACAGTAGGGGAAGCAGATCTTGTCCAAGTCATCTGCCAAGGAGTGCACTTCCAGCAAGTTCTTCCTCTTACACTATTTTAGAGTGTAAACAGGTCACAAACGCTTCCTATGAAATTTCTACTTAAAAATGTCCATCTGTCTGATGGTTGATATGCAGTACTGGAAACAGCAGTGTTTTGGTTAGATGATTTCTCTATTACGTGGTTCAGTGGCTCTTTCCAAGCCCAAAACACACTGTCTCCAATCACAGGCACAGACAGGTCATTAGGGGAAGCATTTGCAAAGCTCTTGTGGCTACACCACCTGGAATTCTATTTGGTATCTGAAGATTTCCTCCAGTGCTGTTAACAAACTTGGAAATCCATTTCAATGTAGCCGTCTGAACCATTGCTCCTAGAAACGTTTCCACCCATCAGCTTCCTCACTTGGGATGGGGCTTCCCTGCCCATCCCGGGCCAACACAAGTCACTGTGAATCATGAAAACCCTTCTAGAGCTTGGTCTTAAGAGGGACTTATGGGGGTGCCTACGCTTTGGGCTGGTCCTTTGTAGTAGGATGAATTTCAGCCAAGAGAATTTGCAGAAAACTAATACCCTTAAGGCAAGGCCGTGAAGGAATAGAAACCACTTCAAAATCAACAGATTATCTCTAGCATTTTTTTTTCCAGGCAGTATTTTCCCAAATCCAGCTCAAACCCTAGAGGAATGAGAGACTTTGCAGCCTTTCTGAAATACTGCTATGTTGCTAAGTCTGTTACTAGGCAAAACATGTTTTAGCAGCCTCAGAAACATTTTCAAAACACAAGAGAAGATTTTACTGTTTGTAAACTGGATCTGAGCTTCTTTTCTTTAAGAATAATGAAACTCTTAATACTTCTAAATTCTCATAGTTACTGAGCAAGCAAATAAAAAATCAGACTGGCTCGGTTCTATTCAGAACCAGGGGAAATGTGGTACAGCTTTGTGAATTAACTCCTCTTCATGCCCAGGAACATGGAGTTAAACCCAGGTGGTCTTTTGTGGGAGGGAGGAAGGAGAAAATGTGTAGTATAGGGGAAGCAGTGAAGTTGATTCATGGTAAACTGTATCATATTCCTGTCTATCCCATTTTTATGAGGGGGAAGTGTCTGTAATCACATCAAGCATCAGGAGATTCACCCAGGAGTAAAACGTTATGAACTGAACCAACATTATGGACCTGTCTATAGAAGATGGTCCTACTTTTTAAGGATGAGATGATGGGAAGGAGCATCACTTCAGTTTTGGAAAGCTTTGCCACTGGAATCAAGAACAGTGCTCATCTCTTAGGCTTATCAGACACAGCATGGCATCCAGAAAAGCACGATGCCTCTGATGTAAGTGTTCTGTTTATAGACAGTGATTTACCCATTTTGAGTAATTACAGCAGCCAGAGAATTATCTTTATTTTTCTATGTCTGGATATCTTCTGAAACAGTACCTTGGGGTTGTGGTTTTAATTCAGAGTTGTATACAGAAACTGAAGAAACATTTTAAATTTTATATATTTATATATTAATGCACATATATGCACTCAGAATTAAAACAAGGAAAGCAGGATTTTTTTCTCAAAGTAGAATTTTAACTTTCTGTTTTTGAGGATGTTTTGGAGGAGTTTAAATTCTGGCATGAAACTTTTAAAACTGAATCCCTGAACTCGGGATTCTGGAACCATTCTGATTTATGCCCCATGCAGGATAGAGGATTTCAACTGCTTCACTGAATATCACTGAATATCACTGAAATTTTTGGAGTTGGAAGGGACCATAGAGATCATCTAGTCCAACTCCCCTGCCAATGCAGGACCACCCAGAGCATGTCAGAGCATGCCTCTCAGGACTGCATCCAGTCGGGTC
>BJBW01001602.1:37668-67965 GCA_004320125.1 Scolopax mira | reverse complement strand
CTCAAATGTCAGAGAAGGTGGTTTCGTGTCTCTGCTGCCTCCGAGCTGGCTCGTCCCCTCCTTTGCTCTTTTGCTGTGGGCTGTGGAGTGGGGAGGCTGGGCAGCTCTGCTGCTATTTCTGGTGGTGATGAGCACCACCAGAAAACAAAGTGTAGGGAACATTCATTAGCAATTATCCCTGCTTGCAGCTTGATTGGGGTGGCTGTTGGGGACATCTGATAGCCACTTCATGTGTGTTCAAAGCGCCGGCTCCAGCGAGAGGGCAGATCTGGTGGTCAGTTTTTGGAGGAGCCCAGTGCTCAGCCCCCTTTTCCAGCTTGTACTCAGATGCCACATTTAACCCTGGGCTCTTTCTGCGTGTGTTAAGCTGCCTTGAGATCTGCTTTTCTTCCCGTCGTCTCCCCCCTCCCCTTCCCCCCCCCCCAGCCTAATCTCTTCACAGCCAGGATCTTACAAACCTGTTAGCAGCAAACTGGAGCCCGACTGGTGCAGTCGCAGAGCTGTGCTGAGTGAGGAGGGTGGTGGCTGTGGGGATGTATGGAGAGCATACGTGGGGTTTTCGACTGTGCGAAGCGGTGGGCTGGAGCAGCAGTTGGTAACGCTGTGCCAGCTGTTGGCAGCCCACAGAACCCACCGGCCTCCCAACTGCCTCGTCACAAGCCTGCTACGAGGTGGCAGAAGGTCTGAAAGGAGGCTGAATCATTTTTTTTACACTGTAGTTTCATTGCATAACCCCTCTCTTTTGAGCTTTCCTGCTCGTCTGCAGGATTGGAGGAAGGGGGGGGGGGGTTTCTCCTTTTTGAAGGACAACTTGACCTCTGCATCTACGTGTTGTCAAGGGCATTTTTAGCCACCTTCTCCTAAATGCTGAGTTGGTTCCTGCTAGAGGCAGTGTCGAAGCCTGGGATACTGGGGCTTGTCTTATTTATACTCTGGAGATTATAAAGATGAGTGCCGTTGGAATTAGGAACATCCCTCATAGACTCTTGGCTGCGATTGATTCTCAGTTTCTTGTAGAGAGGGAGTGTCGTTTCCCTCTAAATTGACCTTTTATTAAAAAAAATGATGTTGCAGTTCCTGTTTACTGGGAATATGCTCTGTCTTCTCTCTCTGGCGTGTGGCTTTTGGGCTTTTCCTCCAAGTCTCAGGTTTTTGAAGCACTGATGGGCAGTGCCTGCTGTCTGTGGGGTACAGCAGTTGGGAGTAAATTTGTTCTCTGTCTCCTGCGTCTTGGATTGTAGAGTGACTCAACTGACCTCTTACAGCAGGAACATTGAGAAATGAGCTTTTTACTTGTTAGATACTTGGGCAGCTTTGCAAAATGTTAATGGAGGCAGCTGTGTTTGGGATCTTGCTGGCAGCGTCTGCGCTGAGAGCGTAAGGGGCTGTCGGTAGGAGAAGCATCTTCGGTGCGGGGCAGGCAGGGACCGACGTCCCAGCGCTGAGCTGAGCTGTGGAAAGAGCTGTAGAGGCAGAGGAGTGCTGCTGTCCAGCCGTGCTGTCTGTCCTCATCCTGATGGTGATGGGAGATGGAGTAGATACAGCCTGCAGGTGTCTACAGGTGACGTTGCTCATGGCGACCACGCAGGACGTCGGAGCGAGCGCTGTTTTGGGAGCTGAATAGCAAGAGTGAGCGATTTTGAGTAGGAAAACCTCTAGGAGTGAGGTCTATGGAGGTGGTTTCTAAACACATTAACTGTTGGCAGCTACTTCCAGGTGCTCTGGGGAGACGCTGAGCTC
Source organism: Scolopax mira (assembly GCA_004320125.1). NCBI lineage: Eukaryota > Metazoa > Chordata > Aves > Charadriiformes > Scolopacidae > Scolopax > Scolopax mira. The sequence continues at coordinate 66,225 of BJBW01001602.1, read as the reverse complement.
TTGGTCCTGGTGATGTGTTGTGTGGCAAAAGCATATCTGACTGTTTCTCTGCTCAGCTTGTGCCAAGAGATGCAGCCAGCACATCTACCTTCTCACTGCTCTTCAGGAGGAGTCTCAGTTCCTACCAGCCCCTGGCCACAGACTCCTGCCATTCACCCGCTTCACCGGACCCTTCTTGGAGCAGCTCAGCCCATTAATCCAGCAGAAAACTGACTGTACCCGAAAGCTGCCTACATTTCTGCAGGATAAATGAGCTGAATTGAGTTGTGGAAGGGATCAGGGGAAGAGTGGAGCCATTCGGTTGGCTCAGCCCCAGCTTCTCTGCCTGGGAGCATCTTGTCTCTGGGCAGAGGAAAGGGTTACGGCTGTTTCCCAGTTCACACGGGCAGGAATATTCTGCTTTTGTTGTTCACCAGGATGGGATAAGAGGTTTCCGGGGTAGGTACAATAGGAACCCTTAAATATAGTGGCTCGATGAAGGGCTCCTTCCCTCCCTCCTGGGAGTGAGAATCCAGAGGAAGGATGGAGGCTTTTGAAATGCAGGACATGGACAGATTTGGCACATGTACAGAAACATACCCTGGGAGTGGAGATGAAAGGCTGCGCCGAGGAAGCGTAAACCCAAGTCACAGCTGTGGCATCCGCCTTCGCCGTGGGATGGGGCTGAGCTGGAAGCTTTTGGAGCTGAAGGTTTGAATCCTGGTTTTGGATGAAAGCTCTCAGAGGAGAAACCAACCTGGCTGTTGCTTTCGCTGCTGCTGCCAGGGTAGCTGTTACAGGGATAGGCCCTGTGCGAGGGCCTGTAAGGTGTGTGAAGGGGGACACGGTGATGTCCAGGAGGTGGTGGCTGAGGACATTTGGGAAGCAACTGTACTCGAGGCAGTAAGGCCTCTGTGGCACCCGGCCTGGCTGGACCATGTGCAGTAGAGCGGGGATAGACCGTGTCTGTGACTGGGTGGTGGCTTACGCCCCACCGCTTGATGATGCCACCTTCAGAGGCCATGCTCGTGTGGGTAAGTCAGGTCCTCGGGCTACGGAGGGGCCAGTGGTCTCTGCCTGATGCCCAGAGCAGTAACGCTGTGCCGGCATTTCGCGCCCACCCAGCATTGGCCGGGAGTATTCACACTGGCTCTTTCTAACCTTCCGAGCTCCTTCTTCCCTGCAGATGGGAAATCAGAATCCTTGGCATGGGTATGGAGCAGTGGAAGCGAGTCAAGACTCAAACCAAAAAAAGAAAGAGGAAGAAACCTGTCCAACCCCAGATTGGTAGAGCAGGGCGCCCGCCTGCGCCGCGCATCAGTGCGGCTCTCCCTCCCGCGCCGCGGGCGTTGTACGGAGCAGCTCAGTGCACACACACTTCTCTCTCTTGCTCAGCGAACAGCTCTTACACGCTGGTGCCAAACACAAGGGGCTGGAAATGCTTTTCCTGGTTGATCCAGTCCCGGTGTTGGGCTTCTGTAAATCTCCCCGAACCGCTGGCAGCGCTGCCAAGCCCCGCCGCAGCGCAGGGAGAGCGGGATGCTCCCTGCTTCGTGCCCAGCTGTTCCAGGGCAAATCCAAACTCATCTTGGCAGGTCGGCGAGAGCTTTTCAAACACTCGGCCTAGGAGTCATTTGTTAGTAACAAATGGGGGATTTGCCAGGACACGCTGCTCCATCTGGTCTGGCATCCTGTCCCCTGCAGCAGCCTCGTCGGATCTGCCTGAGGAAGGCAGTGGAGCAAAAGGAAAAAAGGCAGCAGTTTTCCCATGGAAGGAAAACCGCTTCCGCACTCTGTTTGAACTGGGAGCACCTTTGCAGCATCCCCAGTGCCTCTGTGCCCCTCAGAGCAAGGTCTGCAGCTAATGGAGAATCCGAGGCGAGGGTTGCTGGATGCATTTTTTATTACTGTTCTGTGTTTCACTTCTGAACAGCCTCAGTGAGGCTGAGCTGCATCCAGAGAGGTCTTTGGTGCATTTCCTTTGCTGAGAGGGTTGTTGGGTTTTTTTTCCTCCTTTTCTCCCTGTGGTTCATGAGAGAATCAATCTGTTCATACTCTGCTTGTAAAATTTGCCTGAATCTTCATCGCAATGAAACCTCTCGGTGGAGTGTGCCCAGAGCCTACCCTGCATGGAGACGGCCTCTCTGAGCCAGCGACCTGGCACATTGCAACTGGTTTCTCTTCCACCACCCTTTAGATGCAGACAAATCTCACGGGCTGTGTGTCCTACAGCAGGACACTGCACACTCTCCAAATCTTAAAGCCCTGGGGTTTAGACTCAGCTGTGCTGATTGGGATGTATCTGTAGCTGGAACAGCTGCTTCGGTAGAAGAGGTGGCCACCCTTCTGGTGTTCATGCTCTTGTTGGTTTGGGTTGAGGTGCTGGTGTGCTGCCTGTGAGCAGCTGAGGTTTATCAGGGGTACTCACATCCCCGGTCTGCTGAATCTGGGAATGCTTCAGGCTGAAAATCAGTCCCATTCTTGTCCTGGCACAAAGCAGGCAGTGAGCAGGAAAATTTGGGAGGGCAGGGCCCCCGACTGCCTCTCTGCTGACACCCCATGCTTTAGATCAGTGAAACCACACTTTTTAGGTGGTGAAATGCAGCTCGGTGCTAAAGGGGGCTGAAAGGGAGCGTTCAGGAAGGTGGTTTGGTAAGCAGATCCGGAGAGGGAGCAGGCTGGTGAGAAGAGGCTTAGTGAAGGGTGCGCTTTGTTTAAGACCCAAATCTGCGATAGGTTGGTTGTTTTTTTGTTGTTCAGAGTTCTTGATCTGATTTAGTCTGCGTTGCTACGGCCTGGACATAACCCGTCTCTTCAGTTTCTCTGCTCCCGATCGACGAGCTCTTTTCGCACCCGCGGCAGCCGGTCTGACTCTGTTTTGTGTGTGTGTCTGTGTTTTGCAGTGTCCGGATTTGAGCCAGGAGTCTGGGTCTCCATTTGTCTTTATCTGCTCTAATCCCCAGGAGATGGTTGTGAAGTTTCCCATCAAAGGAAAACCCAAAATCTGTAAGTAGTAAAGTTTCCACAGATGCCCCCCTTGGCCTTTTGTGCCTGCTCTCATCACCTCTGCTTGCCTTTGCCATATGAGTTTGCAACCTTTGCCCTGTGCTCTTTGATCTCTAGGTGTTTGTTTAATGACTCGAATACGTCTGTAATATTTTTTTTGTCTTCGATTCCCCTTTCCCCAGATGTTGCTTCCTTCCAAATACATGCCTCTTCCTGCCTCTGCAAACACTCGGGAGTCAAAGAGCACTCGTGTCTGCAGCTGATCCGCTTCTGGCATCAGCCTGGGGCAGGATGCGCGCTGCTGGGGGGATGCTGGGGCAGATCCTTGCTCGCGCTTCAGGAACCACCCTCTTCCCCTGCGAGGAGGACGCTGGGGGCTTGAAGGAGCTAGAGCTGCAGGGCCAGATGGATGTCCTCCGGCCGGCAGGATGGGATGTCCTGGCAGAGCTCGCAGGGAAGTGCCGCAGCATCTGCCCGCGCTCCGCTTGCCAGCGTCGTTAGTCCCTTTTATGAGCCACCAGCCCCTCTGCAGGCTGCCAGTTATCCCTGCCCGCTGCCCTAAAAAGGCTGGAGGAGGGATGCGGCAGCTGGGGAGCCTGCAGTCAGCTCCCTCCTTATTAGCAGCCTCCCCACCACACAGCCTGGGGAAGGCACCGTACACGCTTTCAGGGGATGTGAAAAATTAATTTGACGGGCTAAAAGCAGCATAAGCAGAAATAGTCTTGGTTGTTTGTTTAGCAGAGCTGATGACTGGGGTTTCTTTTTCATTTGCAGTGTGGTTCTCAGGGATTAGTTACCTAGTGGCACAGGAGCAGCAGCATTTCTTAGGACTGGTTAATAGGGGCTTTTGAAGCGTAGCGTGGGGTTATTTCTGTTGGTTTTGAGGGGGTTTTGCCCCCCTCTCCGCTCAGAGGAGCAGTGTTACAGCACGGCTTTGGTCATTGCGGGTATTCCTGCCCTGCTGGAGCTTTGAGCAGGGCAAACAATTTGGGTTTTCCCCTGCTTTTTGTAGCAGTGCCTGGGAGGTGCGTTCAGCCGATGGTGGCACATGGAGCTCAGAGCTGCATCGCCCAGATCCTGCTGGCAGCACTGTCCTACCCCAGGGATGGGCCTTTCCCAGCACTTACTGAGGATGCAAACGCCTTTGCTGTGGGAGAGCAGCCTCGTCACTGTTGCGTGCTGGAGCAGCCGCTGCATCCTTTTTTTATTGGTTTTTTTTTTTTTCCTTGTTTTAACCTCTCCGTACAAGCTCTCTCGTGCCCCTTCGCTGCCACATCTGCCTCCGCCTGGCTGCGGTTAGGAGGGGAGCTGCCGGGTCTGCCTCGCCGGGTGCAGGCTCTGCTGGTCCCTTGCCCATCTGTCACATCATCTCCTTTGTGTTGTGACACTTTCCTGCTTGGAGAAGGATCAGTCTAACAGGCTGGAAGGAAGCCGGCTGTGCTGGCGGTTGCCTGCGCTGCCCGTTCCTGCTGCTGGTCCTGCCTCTCCTGCCCTCCATCCCGACAGGAGCTGTCACAAGAGCAGTGGCGGGGGAGACTGTGGAGTTGCATTTTCCCCTCCCGGAGGGGACATCATCTGTCTGGGTGATGTTTGTGACAGCCTAGGGAAGGAGTGAGGAAGGCTTTGACCTTTCATCGGGGTAAGGCGCTGTTTTAATCGGAACTGGCGTCGCATCTGAGGCAGCCAAAAGCTTAATTCTCCGAGCTGGAAGCAGAGCAGGGGGAAGGTGCCGGCTATCGTCCCCACCTGAGCCCACCGACTGCCCTGGTCTCCTTGAAGCCTGGCTCAAGCCGTGACAAAATGCCAGTTTGTCTTGTTGTGAAGCCAAGCCAGAGCGGGTTTCCTTGCCAGATAACAGCATGGACTTGCCGCGATGACATCCGAATGCTTCTCCGTTGCAAATTAGTTGTTTCTAGTAGCCTGGGGATGGGAAAAAAAAAAAAAAAAGAAAAAAAGTAAAATGTACCATAGCTCAATTTTTGCTGCCAGGGTTATTGTTTGTGTGGAAGGGATGGGCACTGCGTTTGTGTTGCATCTGGGAGCATGGCTGTCCCCAAACACATCCCCACTTAGTTTCAGCGCATGAGGACAAAGCTTGGTGGTGATTCTCCTGGGAGATTTCCTTGAATCTGGGCAAAGCTTCCCTGAAGCCTCCCTCAAGCACTGCTCTGAAACCTCTCTTCGACAGCCGATGGCTGGAAGAGCGTGGAGGAGCGGGTAAAGGAAGGGGACATGTCACAAGCACAAGACAGGAGTCCTTAAATCACTGAGCGGAAAGAGAAGGGGACCCTGGGGCTGTTGCCTTATTTTTAGCCTTTTCCTAAAGGTTACCCACGTGCTATTTGATCTTTGCCAGCTGATAGAGCTGAGGAGCTTCCTGATTGCTTTTGGGGTCCAGGAAGAGCAGGCAGGCATGTTAAATATGAGGCTTACAGCCCTGGAGGTGCTACAGCGTTGGTGGTGGGGGACCAGAGTGTGAACTTGCTGCCTTTCTCCTGCCAAAACCCCCGCCGTGGTCTGACACACCGCTTCCGGACAGTCTGGCCCTGCTGGCTCAGCCTTGTTGGGTGCCCATTGCTGTTTCCAGCCATTGCAAGGAGGGGGCTTCTTCCCCATCCTTGGGCAGATGGGGTAAGTCTTCTCCCACATGGGGTGGCAGAGGGCATGGTGGATCTCCCAAACCTTGTAGAAGAGCATCTTCCAGACTTCACACTCAGGGGGAGACCACTGTCTGAAAACAGACGCTTCAAGTAATGCCCTGTTTTGCCCTTTTGCTTGGCCTCAGTTTTAATTATCTCATTTTTGCTGGTGGAAGAGTTTCTCGGATGGCTTTGTGTGTCCCATGGGCTGCAAGGTGGTGACTGCTGTGCCGAGACATCGGCAGTGTCTGGTTCCTCCTCCCAGTTTCCATTTAACTGTAGTGGCGTTGCAGTTTGCAGATCTATGGCACAGGGACCTGCAGACCTTTACTCACATTTTCTTTTTGCACGTGTTACGGGTTTGGTGCATTGGTCTTCCTTCTCAAGCTCTGACAGGAGCACAGCTGGCCCACAGCTCAAGTTGAAGGAGGAGGCCCGGTTTCAGGGAGGCTGGATTGTCCTGGCAGGACATCCTGAGGGAAGCAGTTTTGTAACCTGCCTCTTCTGGGAAAAGCGTTGTTGGACTCTTTGCTGAGCTGAAATTGAGAAGCTTTCTTGGTTTGAAGAGAAGGTGATGGTCTATAACTGCTTTGGAGCCATATTCTTTGGACTAGTGTCTGCTTCTCACCTCACACGGGCACTTACCGGCAGCTTTTGGAGCAGTGCCCAGAGCAGGACCACGTTGGAGGCTGATGGATCTGGCCCCCACCAGGGCTGAGATCTGCTGTGTGCTGTAGCTGGGCTGGAGCAACACAGATCTCCCAGGGACTGCAGGGGCTGTGCTTCACCCACAGGGTGACCCCAGGCTTGGTTCCCTGGAGGGACGATACTGAGGGACCCAGATGATGTTCCACCAGCTCTGGTTCCGTCCACCTCACTGGGATGTCACTGCAACTGTCTGCCTGTTCATCCCCTTGGGATTGAGCTCTCGTCCCTTTGCTTCTCCTCCTGACGTGGTGACCACAGTGTGACCATGGTGGCTGCCCATGTCCCTCCTGAGGGATGCAGGGGATGTTCCCCAGGGACCGGGGCCACCCTTCCCAGCTCCTCTGAGGCAGCGCATTGCCCTCCTGGCTTGCTCGCTCTGCCTGGCTTTTGGCTTCTTCTGCAGGAGTTGCCCACATCCTGTGTTCTGGTGTTCCTGCTCCTCTCCCAGGTGGGAAAGCAGAGCTGGCAGTGAAGCCACTGAGGGCTGTGAGGGACAGGGGGAAGCAGCTTTTGCTCTGGGTCCCACCGGAGCAGCTGGCCTGGGCTCCCTGAGGTCCTGCCTGGTGAAAAAGGCAGAACATCTCTCCCAGATGGTGGCCTTGGAGGCCACCAACCTGGCACTTGAGAGCACAGAGCAGTCAGTCCCCATCGCCTTCTGTGCCCTGATACTTTATCATCCCCGAGCTGGGGGCTTATTATCCCCAAGCCAGGCTTTCCACCACGCTGTGGAGAAACGTGTCCCCGCCATGGTACTTGACTGTCCCCCATCTCCTTGGAAGGTGTTGACGGGCATCCCGTGGGCGAGCAGAGGGATGGGTTTCCCCCTGGGTCGCGGCGAGCGAGTGCTGGCTGTTAATTTACTCTCCTCCTCACTGCATTTCCCCCGCTCCGGCGTCTCGGTGCCGCGGTGGACACGCTTGCCCCCGGCTCCCCGGTGTCGCGCCTGTGGAGGGAAGCCACCGCGGCTGGAAACGCCTGGCTCCTCAAGCAGGATAATTGAATGTGACAGGAACACACTAACTAGGAGACCTCGCTGCCTCCAGCTGATTTGCATTGCAAATAGCATCTAGAAATAAAGAGTGATGAGGGTTTGTTATGGTTTTTTTTTTAATTATTATTATTATTCTTAATCCCCTCTTTACAGGGAAGCTGGATGCAAAGATCCATCAAGGAGCAAAGAAGGGGTTAATGAAGCAGAAAGCAATGGGGTGAGCCGCGGGGGAGCAGCACGGTTCCCACCATGGTCCTCCACTCTGGAAAGCGGGTGCAAGACGGATCCCGGGGCGCCGTTAGGTATTGCTTTCTCTGTTGTGTTCCAAAAACATTAAAAGACACGTGTTTTCACCGACCTCCCGCCCAGCAGCCCTCTGCTTCCCACGCCGTGGATGAGGGTGGGTGGGAGATGGAGCTGGGAGGGATGAGAGTCAACCAAGTGCTGGCATCTCCTGTGGGTACCGGATCCCAGGACAGGAGGTAGCTCCATCCTGGCTTTGGCAGCTTCTCCCTCCCCAGAATGTGCCCCGAGGTATTTTGGCTGGAGGGGGTCAGCCATGTTGTGGGGCTGGCCTCGCCGGAAACGGGGGACGAGGTGGGGATGGCTCCTGCCAGCCAGAGAGCTGAGGGATGGAGGGAACCTGGGAGGAGAGGTGGGCTCTGCTCCCGTTCGGAGGCTTTTTAAGCTCCTGGGAAGCGCCCGGCCTCACGTCTCTCTCTCCTGATTTGATCAAAGCTGCCCCCTGCCTCCAGCAGCTGTGTGCCTGACTGAAAAACCATCTCTGCCTTCTCCGTGAGGCTAATTTCTCCTTTTTCTTTAATCCTTCATATTCAGCATCTCCTCCGTGCTCACTCTGCAGCTGTGGTCGCTGGGCCCTGAGCCTTCCCTGCCCTGTTGCTCCAGGCTCTGCCTCGCCGGGGTTCAAGTGCTCCTGGTTCCCTGCAGCCTCTGAAGGGACAGAGCGACCTCCGAGCGCTGCCGTTGTCCCTCCTCCTCCCAAGGGACATGTTGGGGAGCAGTAGCAGGGCCACCAGCTCCTTGGTGCAGTCACTGCTTGCAGGTTGTCCCAGCCTTCCTCCTCAGTTCCTACCCCATCAGAGGGGAGGAGGAGGTTGTGAAGCCTTCGCTGATGCTGCAATGCTGGTGTTTGCCCTGGGAGTCATCTTCCGGCTCTTCTTCGGTAGGATCTTGGGGATGCTGGAGGTGCTGGATCTGGATTGAGTGCCCACCTGTGTCGTTCCTCATTTGGAAAACCCTCACGGGTGTTCTAGCCCCGAGTTGCCCAGGCTCGGCATGGAGGTGCTGGTATGGGAGCTGCTGTTCTGGGGGACAGAGGGAGATGGGCTTCTCCTGCTTCTTTCCTCCTCTAGCTGCGTCCCACCCATTCCCCCAGCCTGTCCTCGTCCCTCATGTCCACCAGTATGGTCCCAAGCAGCTGGGACTTCTCTGCACGTCTCTCTTCTTTTATCACGGGGGTCCTCCTGTCTTGGGTGCCTCAAGAGTGAGGGGAAATGTCTGTGGAGTGGATCTGGAAAGGGATGGGGGAGCATCCCGGGGTCCTGGTGCCACGGGGAGAAGGCAGGAGAGAATGTGGCCTTGGTGGGAGAGGCAGGACATCGAGGTTGCTTTGCCTGAGCTGCCTGGAACGTCTCTCCTGGAGGTGGAAGGGGTCACCTTCTCTGCTGGAAGCAGCCGGCCCCAAGGCAGCGCTTGTGGGAGAAGGTGGGGAAGATGCTCTTCCAGGCAGAAGACAGACCCGTGGAGAAGGAGCCTCTGGTTGGGTGGTGGACAATGTCTTTCACAAAACATGGCTGACGTGTCTGCTGCCCTGCACCTCACCAGCACGGCCTGGCCTGGGATGGGCAGGATGGGGTGGAGAGGCACCCAGGGTTTTCCAGCTCCTGCTCCTTATCCCAGAAACACAGCACCATGGGATAAGGCCGTGTCAGAGCAGGACAAGGGGACCACCTGCCTGTCACACCCAACACCCCTCAAAATCTCCTCCTCTGTCCACCTCCCTGAGAGCGACAGCTACACTTTGTCACCTCCCTGCCCTCACAGCTCACACCTGCGTGTCACCTGAAGGTGTCATCCCTGAGGCTTCCACGTTCTCCATTGGTTCCCGCAGCGCTGGGGTCCAGCAGACCCGGGCAGGTGGGTGACAGGCCACCGCTCATGGTCACGGCAGGGGGGCGGGATCTTGTCCCGTGAAGCAGCCTTGCCCAGGGGTGGTTTTTATTTACCTCCTGTATGAATGACATCATTTAGGGTTTTGCTGGGGAGCGAGCAGGCTGGTGCACCAACCCATCTCTGGTTTCTTCTGCGTGCCCAGCAGAAGCTGATCTTCCCACCTTGGGAAGCATCTTTCCTGGTCCAGGATGCACTGAACATCAGCACCGAACACCCAGAACACCTTCTACCTCATCCTTTAAAAAATTTCAGTAGAAATTGACCTGAATTTGTTAATGTGGGTCATCTTGTGGCCCACCAGCTGTTGGTTTGGGCCGTGTGAGGACAGTTTCTCCTCTTCATCATCATGAGGAAGAGTTTCTCCTCTTCATCTCATTGGGGACAGATGAATGTTGTTCTCATCCTTCTCTTCCTCCTGGCTCCCCTCTTCCCTGCCCCAGCCCCAAACCCCACAGAGACGGGGTGATGGCACCCAAACCCCAGCCCTTCATGACATCCCACCTCCTTCACCAAGGACTTGGGGCTCACATTGTGCTTATCCGGGGGGCACCAAGCACAGGAAGCAATCAGTGTCTCCTTCCGCAGACCTGGAGGAGGAGACCCGCTGTCCCCTGGGGGTGGTGGCACCTCTCCAGGCAGGGTGGGCAGAGGTGGTGGTCCCACTCCAGCCCCTTCGGCTGCAGGGCTGTGTCCCAGCTCCCAGCTGCTGGGGTGCCACCTTGGGTGGCGTGTCCCAGCCTCCACGGGCATGGGGTGCCTTGTGTGGGGCTGGTTGTGGGGTGTCCCGGGGCCGGAGCTGGGACAGCCCCCCCCAAGCTGAGCTGCCCTCCCCGGGGGGCGTCACCGGGGCTTTGGGGCGAGCAGCGGAGGGTCTGGGATGTGCCACCTCCGGGGGACCCGAGGCACGGGGGCCCGGGGACTTTGAGCCGAACCGGCGGTTCGGTGCAGATGCCGGCGCCCCCGAAAGCCCCGCGGGGGAGGGAGGGGCTCTTACACGACCCCCCAGCGTGTGACACCCCCCCCCAAAAATGTGTGTCCCCCCCTCCTTTCCCAGGTGACACCGCGGCGGCTCCAGGAAAAGCCTCCGCTCCGGGCTTTGCTCCCGCGTCCCGGATCCCGATCCGCTCTCCGCGTTTTCCGGCGGCGGCTGCCGGGCCCTGGCGCCCCCTTTGTGCGGCCCGCGCCGGTTTTTCCTCCCTCCCGCTCCGTGCTCCACCCGCCGCGTTTTGCGTCGCGCTCGCACCACCCCGCTCCGCCTGCCGGGCGGGTTCCGGCTCCGGGCTGCTGGTGCCGCCGGGCCGAGCCGAGCGGGGCCGAGGAGAGCCGAGTCGAACCGAGCGGTGCCGGGCGGAGCCGAGCCGGGCCGAGCGGAGCCGAGCGCCGTCCCCGTCCCGCCCCGTCCCGCCCCGCCCCGCCCGGCGGACACCGGCGCGGCCTGCGCGGCGCGGCCCACAGGCGCGGGCGGCATGGCGGCCCCGGCGGCCGGCCCCTAGCTGCCGGAGGAGAGGCGGACGACCGGGCAGGCGGCCCCATGGAGGAGACTTAGGGCCGCCCGGGACGGGAGCGGAGCCGGGTGAGTGGTGGGCCCGGCCAGGGGGGGTGTGGGTGGGTGGGTGTGTGTGTGTGTAGCCGTCGGTTAGGGACCCCCGCGGCCGTTGGGCCTGGCCCCGGCCCCCCCGGTGGCCGTTGGCCAGGGCTCCTTTCCACCCCGGCGGCCGTTGCGGCCCGGCCTCCCCGCCCGGTGGCCGTTGGGGCCTTCCTCCGCGGCCGTTGGTACCGGGACACCCCACCACCACCACCCTCTCCCGGCGGTTTAGGCCCCCGCCGTGGCCGGGAGCCGCCGCCGTGCTCCAGGGACGTCCCCCCGTGACCGTTGGGACGGGGCTGTGTGGCCCCCCCCACCTCCGGGGACCGCTGGCAACGGGCTTCCCCCTCCTGTGGTGGGAGGTAGGGGCCTGTTCCCCCCCCCGCCCCCGCCCCGCTCCCCGGGAGTGCGGGGTCACCCCCCGGCCACCGCAGGGGTCACCTTCTTTGCGGGGGGGCACCCACGGGGCCCCCTTCAGCGGGCTCACGGTGTGCGTGGGGTGATGCGGGGGGGCCTCGGGGGCTCGGCCCCCCGCACGTGCCACTGCCACGGTACGTGGGGGGCCGGGGATCCCCCTTGGGGGGGCTCACTGGCGGGGCAGGTTTTGGGGTGAGGGTCAGGGCTGGGGGAACGACATGGTGGGTCCGGGCTGGTGGCAGGACATGGTCCCCGAGGGGGTACCTGTGTCCCCGGGGGGTGCTGGGGGTTGTCCCCCTCTCAGACCCCCCCCGTCTGTGTGCAGGGAGGGTTTGGGGACCGTGCCGTGACGGTGACCCGCTGCCATTTCAACACCTTGCTCGTGGGGGTGACACAGCGGGTGACAACGTGGCCAGGCTGCGGGTGGGACGAGGGGCGAGGACACGGCCCTTGTGTCCACAGGGAAGGTCACTGGTTCCGCCGGCCTCGGCTCCCCCCACCTCCCAGCAACCCACTTTTTTTCCCCTTTCTTTCCCCCCTTCCCCCCCCCCCATTTCTGGGAAGGCCCTTTCCCTTGGAGGAGGTGTGGGACACGCACATTTTTCACGGCTTGCACCGAGGAGCTGATGGGCCCTTTTCCCCCCCTTCCAGAAGAATGAAGGATGCTGCCGGCGCGGGGTTCAGGCGTGCGCAGGGGCGGTGCGGGCGCTCGCAGCCTTCCTCGCCTGGACATCCTCAGGAAAACCTATTTCCACGCTTTGTGCGGTGGCTCCGGCGCTGGATTATGCTGCACATTTCTAGCTCTTTGTTGGCGGTACGCGACCGCACACGCACCGCACTCAAAAAATCCAGTCCCCTTACTTCATTGACTAGCTCTTGACCAGAAATAATTTATGATTTATTATTTTGAAGCCGTTTTGGTCTGGAAACAAAACATCCTTGCCCTTTTATGCCCCGATTCATCCGGCAGTGTTTTCCCCTCTCCCCGCGGGGTAGAGCTCGCCGAGGAAGGGAGACGTGTGCGGCACCGGGAGCGCAGCCGTCTCGGTGATGCAAAAGGACAAGGATTTAATGTTTCACCTAAACTGGCCTGGCCTTCAGGACGAGGGCTGCGAGCCAGTTAGAACTGCCCGAGGAAATTAATTATCAGGCAAGTTGTAATGATCTGTAATTGAGTATGGCCCTGATGTGGGGATTTTTTTTTTTATTTTATTTTTAATTCCTTTATTTTTTCAAGCTGGGCGCTTGGACTTGGCTTCCAGCGGAGGGTCTGTGTGGTTTGTGTCGCCATTAGGCTGCTTGTTAGCTGGAGGGGCTGGCGCCTGCACCGATACGCACGTAGGTGCCTCTTAATGCACGTGTTGTCCTGTCGCAGCGTCCTCCACAGGTGCTGAGAACGGTGTTATTTTTTCGAGGGCTGCTGAAAATAAGGGAGGCTGGTCCATGTGTAGCCCCGTGCCACGGGCTGGGTGGCAGCCGCAGATGATGTCGCTCCTTTGCGAGGTGGCAAAGTCCCCGCGTCCCTCCTGCGCCTGCCTTGTGGGACGTCTGTTTCTAAAGCTTCTCCCTTTAAATCATTAGCCTGGCTGAAAACACGCCTTTTTCGGGAAGAAAGGGCTCACAAAGTCTAGAGGGGGTTGAGGGGTTCTCAGGCCGGGCTGGAGCTACCGAGCAGCTTCTGTATCTTTGTTGTGTATGAACAAGGAGGAAGGGCCAGGGTTCGCTCCGTCTGGTTTACTCTCTTTGAGAACTGGGCCGTGCTGAATCAAAATTTATGTCCAGATTATATTTACGGTATCTTTTCAATTTTAACTGTGTAAATTTACCAAAAAAACCCCCACAAACTCAGAAGCTGCCTTATATTTCTAGCACTTCCACATGGGCCACCCTCACAAAGCAAAGTCGATGCCCACGAGTCGTGTCCGTGGTTGGAGATTCCACAACCAGGATTGCCGTCCCGAGGCTCAGCCACCAAAAGTGGGCATTTGGGGACCGACGCTGTGATTTACTCGGTGTTTCCTGGGGTCGTGGAGGAGCTGGGCCGTGTTGGGTCCCTCTCAACCTTGGCCAGGGCGGGAGCGGGATGCACCTTGCTTGCGGGCAGCAGGGCTCCCGTTGGGATTAGGGCCTCTGGGCGCTGATGCAATGCTAGTCCCAGATGTAATGCAATAAGCTTCTTTGTTCCCTTTATCCGGAGTATTATGTAAATAAGATGGTATTTCTGGTCGCAGGTACGCTTTTTGGGGGATGTGTGATGGCGTACACGTGCAGCCGTGCCCTCCCTGTGTTGACACCCCTGCTTCTGGCCACCTTCTCTGGCTGGAGGCAGGGACCTCGCAGATGCTGGCTCCCCTCCGAAAGGAGGTGAGGCTGCGGGTGACCTTGCCAGGGGCTGGTGACAGTTTTTCTGTGCTGGGTTGCTTGTACACAGCCAACGGATAGGCTTCACGTAGTCCACAGGACCACAGAAACGGGGTGGTTTCTCCCCAAGTTCAAGGTGAGCCTGCATTTATGGTTGCAGATTTGCTGCAGAACATGGACTGATGTTTCCCCAGCCTCTGGGTTGTGGGAGTCACACGGGTCCGTTCCCAAACCTGCTATTTCTTCACAGCTGATGGTGTGTTGTGGAGAGACTTTTTGAGAAGCACCAAAGTCCCCAAAGAGCCTGGAGATGGCCTAGGGCCATCTGTGGTTCTCAGGTAATGCCTCTTCTGACAGTTCACAGGCACAGGTCAAGTGAGTGCCCGTGGGCTCTCTGGGGATGGGGATGCCCGTCCCTTCTCCATGGATCTTGCCAGCTTCTTTGGGACAGTCATCACTTGGATGCTTGTGCTGCGGTGGTGGTGGCAGCCAGAGGGAGGATGATGCTGTTGCATGAGGGTGTCTGTTTCCATCAGGATTCTGGGGACGTGGGGGGCGTTGAGAAGCTCATTGGGGTGTGAGGGGTCTTTTGTAGGATCAAGGATAGGTGGATGAGCTGGCTCGGAGCGGGCAGCTGTATCTTGGGACCTCACTAGTGACTGTGTGTAGCTACTGAACAGGAGCTTTGGCCATCCCACCCTCAGAGGAGGAAAAGGTGCTGCTTGGTTTCAGGGAAGGGAAGAAAAAACCATCCCACTGGGATGTGACTTCTTTTGCCACATCGTTGCATTGAAAATGCACTTTTCTTGCTAAGGAGGCCTGGTGGTGTGAGGTGGTGGCAGGGGAAGGAGCCAGCCTTTGCTCCAATGGCCCTACGGTGAAGAAACTAGGGGATGTCTGTCTGTCTGGGAAACTTGCTCTGTGACTCTAGTTCCTTCTGTGATTAATTTTTTTTTTTTTAAATATATGAATTCATTAAAGGAAACACCTATTTAACTTCTGGGTTTTAGTGAAAAAAATGTTGTTTTGTGTTGAAACTGAGAGGTGTTTTTGCTGTGGCTGCAGCTGAATGTCCTTCGCAAGCGCGGAAATTACTGACGTGGCTGCCTCAGCTCAGATGTGTGTGCAGAGAGAGGGCACGAAATGATGCCAGGGCAGTTTTGTGGATGAATAGGGGTAATTTCAGGAGAATCTTAATATTTTTGTATTTGAACATTAAGCGCTCAACTTACACAATTAATTTTCTTGTTTTCCTTTGAAGAAAAAGGAAAGATCCTGTTGCCCCTTTATGCCCTTCTTGCCCGAGCACATTGTGGGTGCAGGAGGGTTTGGCAGCATCGGGTTTTACCTGAGCCCTTCCTGGGCTGGGGCTGGAAGGATGATGTATTTGTGCAGTGCTACGTCGTGTGTGATGTCTTTTCTCTCAGCGTGGCTACGCTGATTTTTTGATAACAAAACAAGGCAGTTCGAGAACGATTTTAATAAATTTGCTGAGCCCGTTTGTGGTTTTAATTAAATGGAGCGTTCCCGGCTTGAGCGAGTCCAAAGATTTGGCCGGGAGTGATCCCGGTGCTTCTCTGAGGGGAGAAAGGGTGGCTGGGGAGGAGTCTGCTTTGCAGCTTTTAAAGGAGTGAAAATGAGGTGTGTAATGACTTTGCTAATGTTAACCCACCATGGATCCAGCCGGAGATGGAGAGGCTTCCCATCCCATTCTCTGGGAGAATTCCTGCTCCTGCCCCAAAGATGGTGCAGCCGATGCCGTGGGGAAGTCACTGGTCCTGAAGGCTTTTGGGGCTCTTCTCACCTAACCTGTGCCTTCCCTCTGTACCTATCTCCACCAGTAATTGAAAGTGAACTACGACTACCAAAATAAGCCAAGCACGCTTTGATGCATGGCTCTTGCTGGTTTTTATTGTATTCCTTTACATGCTGGCTAATTCACAAAATTCGGCAATTTGCAATGGGTCATTAGCGTGAATTAGCAACTTTCTGATGTATATCATAGCTTTGCAAATGTGCTTTATTAATCTGGGAAATACACCTATTTATTATCCTTCCCATGGAAAAAAATAGAAGGGATTTCTTGGTGTGGTGCTGGCTGTGCCCGCGTCTGTCCCTGTCTGCGGCCGCCTTCCCTGTGCAGGCTGTTGGTTTTCCCCAGAGCGTTGGTTCCCAGGCTGATGGCTTGACAGCAAGAGAGATTACAGCCCTGCGAACGTCCTCTGCTGCAAATGAAGCCTTTGCTCGTGTGGCCAAGGTGCCCTAATTGGTTATTGAATGGAGGGAATTAAAGGCATTAATAGGTGAAGTGTCGGCTCCTTCGTTTTTGGAGCGGCGGAGAGATGTTTGTCCTCTTCTGAAGCCTGGGAAACAGCCAGGGCTTGCCCTCCTCACGGGCTCTTCTCCTGAAAGGAAAAAATAAAGCCCAGAAGCTCTCCCTTCCCTGGGAACAACCTGAGAGGGAGCAAGGGAGCGTCTGTCTGTCCTCTCCAGGACTGTGCTGCTGCGTCCTGCCGTCCTCTCGAGGCTGGGCTGTCCCTGGGAGCCTCTGCTCAACTCAGGTGCTCTTCCTTTGGATGGAGAAGACAGAAATGGGACGTTGACTTCAGCACGGAGCCCTCTCCGTGTCAGCCAGCACAGCCAGTGTTTTCCCTGTCACACAGCCCTTCTGTGGACGGGGATGTGTGTGGCTGCAAGTGTGAGAGCCCCAGCTTGGGGCCAGGACTACCGTGGGGCTGGGGAACCAGGGTGGCCGGGAGCGAGGTGAGGAGCCCCACCACCTCCAAAGCCAAGGGAAGGGACAAGTGGGAGCAGAGAGGTGCCCGCTCTGCTCCCACCAACACCAGGAGCTGCTGCCAGAACTGTGGGTGCCTTTCTGCGACCCTACGGATGGCCTTGGGCAAGCAAGGGGAAAAGGGTGAGCTCCTTTTTTTCCGGCACTTATTCCAGCAGTTATTTATTGCCCATTGCTTGTCTTCGGTCTTCGCCAGCTCTTCTTTCCTCCCACCTCCGTGATGATGCTTCGGGGATCTTTCCCGGTCACATCCATCTTGCTGCTTCCTCTGGCTACTGGCAGTCTCCCAGCCCGTGCGGAGCTTTATCTGAAACTTGTAAGCCTTTTTGGTTATTTTTACGTGCTTTCTGCCCCCTTCTAGGTTGTGCATGAGGACAGGCCACTGGTTCAGATAGCTATAAACCTCTCGTCAATCAGTTCGCCTCTGCGTCGGGGTTAGCAGGGCTGTAACCAGACTGGTTTTAGATCTGCACGCCTGCTCCGCTTTCCCAGTGGAAACCAGCTCTCTGCTGGAGGGGCAATCGACCCCCAGGTTTGTCCCTGTGGGAAGCATCGTGTTGCAGAGCTTGGTGCCAAATGAATTTGCTCAGATGTCCCGTTTTGAGTGTTTAATGTTATTTTTGGCACCAGGCAGTGGCAGCCTGGCTGGCTGGGTTCGACAAGAGCGGGCGTTGTGGCGGTAGGAGAGCGGCCGGGCCACGGCTGGTGCCTCCCGTGAGCCGGCTGCTCTGGCTTCAACTCATCCAAAGTGCTTCAATCCTGGCTGGGGATTGCTCATGGAGCTGTTTTTTGCCTTTGCCAGCTGTTGGTGTGTCAGCCCTGGGCAACCAAACCTGGTGGCGATGGCTCTGCGCCCCCTGCCAGCCCCCCGCCGGGTGCCGGTGACACCTGCTGTCACACAGGGTGGCACCTGGGGTCACAGGACAAGGCGGGGATGCGGGGCTTGGGGTGAAGATGGGGCTGTGATTCTAGATCTTATAGTTAAGCCATCCCACGCAGGTCCAGGCACGGCAGTTACACGCTGGTGTCTTCCACCCGTGGGCACGAGGGTGCGGGGCCGGTCCCGGTTTGGTGTGTCTGGTTTGGGATTTGCAGGAAGGAAGCCGTCTCTGTCGTTTTACCCACTGAACGTGTTTTCTCCCACGTGTGTGGGTTTCTCAGTTCCTCTTTCCCAGCGCAGACGAACGTTAAGAGCCCTGGGCACCAGTTTATGTTTCTGCCTGTGGATCTGAGCGCTGGGCTTGCTGAGAGAACTCCTGGCCGTTTTCAGCTGCCAGAGAAAGGTCGTGCTTGCTGGAAGAGGTGTAGCCTGGCCTTGTACAACACGGGCAGCCAGTGTCCAGAGGCACAGCCAAGCCTCAGACTTGGTGCTACCTGAATGTCTTGGTAGATGATGATGATGAGATACCTGCTCATCTCCACAGCAAGAGGCTTGGGAAGGGTTGTGCCTCACGCAGGATGGTGCTGTGAGAGTTGTAACCTCCAGCAGGAGGTCCATCCGCTCTCCATAGGAGGACTGTGCACGTGGGCAAGTTGCTGGACTTAAAGGGCAGCTACAGAGAGGATAGAGGCTCTCCCTTCACAAGGAGCCACATGGAGAAGTCAAGGGGCAACAGATACAAGATACACCAGGAGAGGTTGCGTCTCAACGTAGAAATTTTTTACAAATAGAACAATGATTCACTGGAAGAACCTCCTGAGGGACATGGTAGAGCTCCCATCGCCAGAGGTTTTCAAGATGTGACTGGACAGGGTGGTAGATAATCTCATCTGGCTTTCCTTTACCATAAAAGGTTGGAGCAGGTGACCTTTTGAGGTACCTTCCAACCTGGGCTGCTCTGCAGTTCTACGACCTGACTTGTGTTGCCATGTATGTTTGATCTTCTCTGTAACAGTGGTGTTTCCTCAGCATCCTGCTAGAGAAGTGACTCCAGCAGAGTGATTACAGCAGTGGAGAGCAAGCAGGCTCTCCAAGAAGGTGAACTTTTGTCTGCTGTCCTTCACGGGAATGCAATGAAGTAACTTTTGGTTTCTTTGTGTAGATTTGCAGGTATTGACGTGCCTCCTGCTTGAGCCCAGGATCATGCACTTCAATGATGTTTCTCTTGCCATTAGTTTTCTTGAAATATGAAGCTGTGGACTTCCCGGGGTGTTGGCAGAGAAAATCTGAGTCACATTTTGTTCAGAGCAGAAGCACCAGAGTTGAGAGATAACAAAATCAAATAATTGTAAATCTGAAGAACCGTGGGCTCTCGAGGTGTGAACAAAGGCAAAATTGGGACCTTGGTGATGATGCTTCCAAGAGTGATTGGAGGATTAAAGAGGAACTTGTTCCACTTTTCCCATTTTGTGATACAAAGGAAGGCCTGAAACAGTTCTTGGTTTTCATTTTCCCCCTTTTTGTGTGCCCCGTGTGTCGTTGATGGTTTTGGCTCACTGGGAGTTGAGGGGAGCGAGGGACTCTGCCCAGGGTGGCTTTGCTATGAAGCCGTGTTCAGGAACGTTGGGTTTTTCAGCCTTAGATCGAGTGTTTCCTCAATGCCTGTTCAACGTCAGGGTTAAAGAAATGTCAATAAGAAGCAAATGCTGAGTTTTAGCTAATCTGGTGAAGTATTTTCTTCAGACAGAGCCAGGTGGAGATCTGGCACCACGTGCCCTTATCTTGTATCTCCAGGTTTGCTGGGCTGCTTTGTGTGCCCTGGTCTCGTTGAACGTTGCTGTAAAGGTCATCTTTTAAGGTCATGAGCGGATGGAGGTGGATGTGAAGTATCTGAGCTGCTTTTTTTTTGCCCAACGATGAATGTGAGGTTGGCACTTGAATGTGTATTTGGTAGCAGATGGGTAAATCTGAGCTGAGGTCCAGGTAGAGCGGTTGAATGGCCACCCCTACGCCAAAGATGTCTTTGCTGACCTCTCCATCTTCCTTCCTCTCCAGCCTCTTCCAGTGACCTTGTCCGTCCTGCTTTTGGAATGCCTGGACTGAAATATTTCAGGCTTTTCTCAAGAATGCCAACAGATGACTCATGACTCAAGTGCTGCCCTGTGTCAGGTTCATCTCCAGTGTCAGGGCTCAGCCCACGGAAACTTGTCCCGGCGTAAGTTTCTCAACATCTCTCCGGGTGCTCTGGCTGCAGTGCATGCTGGAAGATGTAGTCTTGCTGGGACGCACCTCCATATTAAAAAAAAAAAAGAAGGGTGGCTCCATTTTATTCAAATTGGGCTTAACCTTCTCCCTCCTGGCAGCTCACCGGCGCCGTCCTGCTCGGCCACAGAAGTTCTCCTGGTGTCTAGTGCGAGCGAGGAGGCGGGAGCGCAGCTTCTCCATTCAAAATCTTGCTTAATTCCACATTGAACAGCTTGTTTTGAAGCCCTGTGCTTCGGCGTGTTTTGCAACAGCTCTCGCTCCTGCCGGGCGAAGGCGATGGAGGGATCCTGCCACCGTTGGGTGGCAGTTCTGGAGGGTGTCATGGTAAATCTCCTTTGTCTGCTATGGCTTGACTGATGTATGGGGGAGAGCAAACCCTCCTCCCCTGCCTGATTTCTTGAGCTGAAAGCAGCAAGTGAGTGAGGAAGCTCCTTTGTGCAGATTTCTCCATCTCCTCTTGTGCGTGCCAGCTGGCTCGCATTCAACATTTCTCTTTTTTTTTCTCTCTCTCTCTCTCTTTTTTTTTTTTCCCTCCCCCATCTTTAGAGAGAGGGGGCGGGGAGAGAGGGGAACATCTCAAAAAGAAATCAGCAGAAAAGACATGGGAGTTACTTAACAAAAATCCAACCCAAACAAGCCCAGCTGGGGGATTACAAATGCGGTGGTGGGAGTGAGCGTGGCAGCTCGGGAAAGGGAGGCGTGTTCCCCCCCCACGGCCCCCCAGCCCCGAGTTTCTTTAGTCGTAAAAGGAAACAAAAAGGGATCTTGTGTGGAGGCAGCGCGGGGAGAGCTGCAGGCCGGCTGCCAGCGGCGGGAGGAAGGGCCTCGGCATCACGGCCCCACAGTGGAACTGGGCTGGGGGCTCCCAGGGAGCCCTCTGGGGTCTCGGTGAGCTGGGGAGGGGGGGAGCAGACACAGCACCTCTTCCGTGGATGCTCTCCCCTGACGTTGCCTTTGCCTCCTCCCTGGAGGGGTCTGCTCTCCTGGTCAGGACAAGCATCTCACCGAACCCCTGCCTTGTGCCCCGCCAGAGGAAACGCCGCGTCCTGGAGACATTTTTTTCAGCACATCCCCCCCCCCCCCCCCCCCCCCCCCCCCCCCCCCCGCCCCCCCCCCCCCCCCCCCCCAGCTCTGTCATCTGCGCCGCTCCTTCTTGCGGGCATTCCTGAAAGTTAATCAGGGTGAAAATTGCAGTCGGTCATGTCTGGAAGCCACCAGAGGCTGATCCTGGAGCACATGGGGATGAGACGCTCTCCCGACGTGTGGGCTGGGTGTTGCCGGGAGAAGAGCCTTCTCCTGCATCTCGCCGCCTCGGGCGGTCAGTCCGGCCCCGCTTGGGTTCCTTGGCCTCCGGTAACCGGCAGAGGAACCGGGGCGGGTTTGCTGCCGAGCATCCTGCCTGTCTTTCGAGCACAAAGCACCGGGGGCTCCTGCGGTTTCCTCGCTCCTTTTTGAAGGCGAGCTCTTGTGTTTGAATAGCTTTTCTCTAGGTGTGTTTGTAGCTCCCAAAGTGAACTTTCAGGTTTGTCTCTTAATACTGGGTTGGCTCCGTCCCAGCCCATAGATGTGGATTGTAGAGGTTCTCGGGCACCTAATGGAGCTGAATTATTCATGTCTGGTTCTGTGTGCGTGCAGCATTCCCAAGCAGAGAGCTGTCTCCTTGCAGGATCTGTGCTCTAGGACTGCTCTTAAAACGCTTTGTTGGCAGGTCTCCAGGCCAACAAGTGAGCACATGCTTTTCATGTAGCGCGGGGATCAATCCTGCCGTGGCAGGAGGTAAGGGGAAGGACACGTTTATAGCTGAATCAATCTCCTCAGTCTGGTTTTCTGAGATGCTGTGATTTGTGGTGGCGTTACTCCCCCCCCCCCGCCCCCTCCCTGGCTGGAGAGTGGGCAAACCAGGTGGTGGGAAAGGGACCTCCATCTCTGGGCTGTGGTGGCCCTGGCAGATTGGGGGGCCCTGGAGGTGTGTGGGGGGGTCTCACTTGGAAGAGCGACTTGAAACCCTCCTGTGGCTGCAGAGGTTGAGCCTGGGAGAGCAGCTCTTTGGAGGAGAGAAATGGGGAGTGGGGATGGGGATTTCAGGGAGGAGGTGCAGGAAATGCTTTAAAGCCACGTACAGTGGATGACTTGCAGGGGATCCCCCCACCCCCCAGATGAGGGGTCCTGGCCTTCAGCCCTTGTGGAAAGGCCCAATCCCTGCCCCAGTCCCTCTTCCCACAGTGGCCCATCTCAAGCTCCCTGTCCTGCTCTCCATGATGTGCTTTTCTCCTTCCTGCAAACCCAGCCTTGTTCCCGTCCGTCCTGTTTGTGGTGCAGAGCAGAACCTGGTGCCTCCTCCCCAGGGTGAATGGTTTTTCTCCTCTTGTTTTCTAACCCTTTGATTGTTCCTGGCTCTCTAATCGCAGAGGACCCAGCGGACTTCTGGGCTCCTTTTTCCTTTTGTTGTGGTAGGAATTGGCAAACGCTGCTGCTGTTTGCATAGTTTCAGACCAAAGTCCTGCTCATCTGCTTTCCTTATTTCATATATATAAATAATACTTATGTATATGTGTGAGCACACGTATATAAGCACACTTAAAACAGCAAGGTGAGTTGTGAGTTCCTTGGTGTGAGCTGAGCCAGCCACGCCGGCGTCGTGGAGGCGTTGCGTGGAGAAAGGTGATGCTGTGCCTGTCACAATACATCCCTGCGGATTGTCCCTCACCTTCCTGCGACCGTGAGGCCGGATCCTGCTCCATCTGTCTCTCTGCTCAGAGCTGGTCGTGGCCCTTGTCGTGCTCCAGCTCTCGGAGTCGGAGGCTGAGCGCGTTGATCCTGGGTGGCAGTGCCGTGTCCCTCAGCCCTGTCTGCCGGGGTTGTGGCTGGAGGCTGGGCCAGGAAGGGGCTGTTCCTGGCTAAAATTCTGATTTATCCACCCTGTTACTGATTTTTGCCCACCTGGACAAAGGAATGGCCGTGGTACCACACACCGGCTGGGAGGGGGTGGCTGGTCCATGCCCACCCCTGGCCCCGTGGGTGGTTCGGAGAGGGCTGGTCAGTGGGGTCTGGCTGGGTGCCCCAGCTCGGAGGTGGGGAGCAAGTACTGGGGCAGGAGGAGGAGGAGGAGGCAAGAGAAACACGCAGTGTGGCTTTGGGAAGCCGTTAGCAACTCCTGTGCACAAAGTGATCTCCTGATTCGGCACTTTCTCTGCCGCTGAAATGAGAGGTCAGTGCTTTTCATTTCCAGCTTGCACGCTAGCCCCTGGCTCCTGGGGTTAAAAATCTCCGTAATGACCTGTCAGAGAGCGGATTATTAGCTGTACAGAGCCAAGGATGCTGTGGGGAGCAGATGGAAAATGGTCTGGCTGCAGCAGCCTGTCTGATGAAAGAATCCCTGGCATTTTTACAGTGTTTGCATCTCTGGAAACACACCATGAAGCTGCTTTCCAGGCTCCTGCCTGCTGGGGTTTGAAGAAATTTGTGCGTGTGTGGGTTTTGGTGTTTTTTTTTTTTTTTTTTCCTTCTCATTTCTCTTTAAGTCACCTGTTTGTGAAGTGTGGCTCATAAATAGTACCAGGAGCCAGCGGGGAAGGGGAGGACTCTCCAGTGCTGCTGGACAGAAGCTTCATCCAAATGGGTGGCCAAGGGTTTCTTAAGAGATCTGGAGAGCTGGGTGGAGGGGCCGCCGTTGCTGGCCAGGTGGCTGCTGGGAAGAAGCCGTTTCATGTGTTAATTATGTCTCCTCAGTGTTAATTGCCAGAAGCTAATCTCAGGGATTGACTCGAGAGGGACTGAGATTGCGCGTGGGTGTCCCCCCATGTCGCTCTCCGGGGATAGGGCAGGCTAAGATGTGTCTGAGAGCGGGGAGGGCGAGGGGCTGGCAATCCAGGAGGAGGAATTTTTGGCTTAGCTGGGACTGGGTACAGCTGATCCCTCTCTTCCCAGTTAAGATCTGGGCCCTCTCTTTCCAGTTAAGACCAGGTACCCATGCAATCTCCCATCCTTTTGAGCCTGCTGGGTAGCTTGTCACTGAAGCCATGTCCTGCTGTCCTGAGGTGCAGGATGGAAACCCAACACTTCCTGCTGCCGTTTGGTCTTCGGGACCGTTCTGAAGCCTCCAGGTGTGGCAGTCTCTCTGGAGCTCGGGATTTATTTCCCACCGAGGCGCTCAACTTCCCTGGTGGCTCTCGTCCTTCCCAGAGAGGAGCCCTCCCTGCGGGTGGCATCGGCAGGAGAGGAATCAATCCTCCCTCCCAGGGGCAGCGCTCGATAATTCAGAGGGAAATGGCGAGCGGGGAAATGTGTGAGTAATGTCTTGTTGGAGCTGAGAGCTGTGACCTGCCAGGGCTGGTATTGATCGAGGGACGGGTGCCAGATGGCTGCTGCAGCACGGATGGCCGAGGAGCAGCCCCTGGCCCGGGGAGGGGGATAGCAGGAGGATGCTGCCTCGCACCCTGTGATGGGGGATTTGGGGAGGTTGGGGGCTTTCACCCTGCCCATGTGGCTGCTGGTGAAGGCAGATCCACCTGTCTGGGGCTCCTTGTGTGTAACCTTGTTCTCTTTGATCTCCCTTCCAGCAGCGATGCCGTCACCTGGGCAGACCCCCACCGCTGGAAGCCCCCCAAGGACGTAGGTGACCCCCAGGGCCTGGAGGCAGGGAAGAGCCTTGAACCGTGAGGGGCCGTTAACTCTAAGATGTCCTTGAGCAGCGGAGCTTCCGGAGGGAAAGGAATTGATGCGAACCCGGTTGAGACGTACGACAGCGGGGATGAGTGGGACATTGGTGTAGGGAATCTCATCATTGACCTGGACGCTGATTTGGAGAAGGATCAGCAGAAATTGGAAATGTCAGGCTCCAAAGAGGTGGGGCTCCCGGCACCCAACGCGGTGGCAACCCTACCGGATAACATCAAATTCGTGAGCCCGGTGCCGGGCCCACAGGGCAAGGAGGGCAAATCCAAGTCGAAAAGGAGCAAGAGTGGCAAGGACAGTGGCAAGCCAACCCCGGGGACCTCCTTGTTCACTCCCAGTGAGGGAGCTGGTGGCAAGAAGGAGGCTCAAGGACGTTCTGGGGATGGCGCGAACTCGGGTGGTTTGGTGCCTGCCGTCGCCCCCAAGGGCTCGGAGAAGTCGGCCAAGGCGTCTCGCAGCGTGGCCAGCTCCAAGAAGGAGAAGGAGGGTGGCTCATCCAAAAGCAAGAAGGAAAGGAGTGAGGGCGCGGGGGCTACAGCGGAGAAGGAGCCCAGCGTGCTGCAGCCCCTGGCCCTGGCTGTGAGGGTGGGACAGTACGATGGGGGCCAGGGGACAGAGCCTGCTGCTGCCGAGCAGCTTGGGAGTATAGCTATTGACACGGGAGCTGCGCTCAATCCCTTGGGAGTTAAGTCGGAGCTGGAGGACGGGGAAAGTGAGTGCCGGCAGCTGAAAAAGGTGAAGTCGGAGAAGGTAAGAAGGTGCTGGGGTGGGTGGCGTCGCTGTGTGGCTCTGGGTGTGCCACAGTGGGTGACAATGGAGCGGGAGCTCACAGTGGGGCTGTGTGTCTTGCACCACTGGGGCCAGTGCTGATGTGTGGCTGATGCCTTCTCATTCTGGTGTGAGGGTAGTTTGGCCGTGGTGATGGGAAGACACCGGTCAAGTTGTGCCTGGCTTCTGGGAACCACGCACCGGTGCCTGGGCTGCAGTCTCTGCGTCAGGGAACCATCCCGCTCTACCTGCGGGGATGTGGTTCCTCTGGCTCTCTGGCTGTGCTGAGCGGGTCCAAGCCTCTCCGGCTCCCGTTGCTCTGCAGGAGGTGCCTGGGCTGGGGGTGAAGGTGATGTTCCAGTCCTGTGCCCGCTCCGGCTCCCAGCAGGACAGGGCAGTATCTGTTGGCCACCATCCTCTGCTTCCTGGTGGCTTCACCTTGCGTGTCAGAGCTCCTTGGAGCTCCTGGAGGAATTTATTTCTCTCTGGTTGCATCATTTGCAGAGAAGGAGACCGTAACGTGTTAGTCAGTGTGGGATCTGGGTGGGTGGGCAGGGTGCAGGGCTGACAGGAGCTCCCACCTCGTTTTCTGCTCTGCCGCTGCTCCGTGGGCTCTGTCCCACTTGTGCTGACGATCAGCCTCGGGCCGGTGGGTTGCTGTGGGGAATTGGGTTTTGTTATTTTTAACCTGTGGCTCCTCTGCTGACATGCAGCAGTGATGCTGAGCTGGCCAAGCTGCTCTCCCAGGTCACCGGGGGTGTGAGAGTGGCCGTCTGTCCGTCTCGGCGGTGCTGGGCTCCGGGTGGCTCCATTGCTGGGCACGGCCACTGGGACGGCAGCTCGGTTGGGGTGGTTTTTAGTAATCGTGGTGGCTGATGTGATTTCTGCGGGGAGGTGAGGGAAGATTTTGGGTGTGTGGGGTTCTTTGGCTGGAGCAGGAGCTGTTCTGCACCACCTGCAGCGTGGTGTCACCTGTCCATGCCCCTGAAGCCCAGGGGTGAGCGTCACCAGTGCCTGCCTTCGGGGTGGCTCAGCACCATCGCCATCAACACGCGCTGTGGGGGTGTTGGGTGTGTGTCACCGTGTTTGCAGCTCTCCAGGCTCCACAGGAGGATTTCTGCTTCGGTGTGGGGATTGTGGTGCTGGGAAGGGAGTGCTGAGAGGATTTGTGAGGGTTGCTGAGACCAGCGAGATGTCGGGGAGATTTCATCTGTGAAAAGGTAGAGCCTACACGGAGAGAAGGGTGGTGGGGATGGTCAGTCTGGGGGTGGCTCTGCAAGAAGACCTGCAAAGTAGGTCAGTGCTTCCTCTGCTTGGGAGAAGAGTCCTGAGGTAGGGGACTGAAGCCTGTAAAATTAAGGAGTGGTGTAGAGACAATGTGCTGCTTCCTCACCCTTCCCAGCAGCATCAGAGTGAAGGAAACAGGGAAGAGGAGCAGATAGTCTTTTGCATGATGGCCTTGAATGTTGCTGCAAAAAAGCTGTGGATGCTGAAAGTTCACCAAGGCTCTGGGGCACCTGGGTGGGTTTGTGGAGGAAGAACCTTTGGTTTGGGCAAAGCCAGAGGAGCACTGGAGCTCGGGAGGTACTTTGGGTAGGATTTCAACATTCCTTCTGCTGCTGGCTGCTGTCGAAGCCAGCACAGGGGCTGGCCCGTCCATCATACCCTGCACGGCTTTTCCTGTGTTTTCACTGTCAGGATTTCTTTCTTTCACTGATTCAGCTGCAGAAGCCCTCTGCGGGTAGAAGTGCTCAAGCAGAGAGTGGATTATGAAAACAGGGACCAAACATCATCATGAACCTTGACAGGCTGGAGGAATGGGCCCACATGAACCTCATGAGGTTCAGCCAGGCCAAGCACAGGGTCCTGCACCTGGGTTGGGGCAGTCCCCACTACCAGTACAGACTGGGGGTGAATGGGTTGAGAGCAGCCCTGTGGAGAAGGACCTGGAGATACTGGTGTGTGACAAATTGGATGTGAGCTGGTAACGTGCACTGGCAGCCCAGAAAGCCAACCATGTCCTGGGCTGCATCCCTAGTGGGCATGGCCACCAGGGCAAGGGGGGGGGATTTTGCTCCTCTGCTCCGCTCTGGGGAGACTCCCCTGGGTTATAGGGAGATTAAAAGAAAGATGGAGAGACTTTTTACCAAGATCTGCAGTGACAGGACAGGGGGCAACAGAGCATAGATAGGGATTGGAAATAAGGAGGAAATGTTGTTATGATGAGGGTGGTGAGATGCTGGAACATTGTGGATGCCCCATGATGGGAAGTGTTCAAGGCCAGGTTTGAGCAGAGCAACCTATTTAGTGACAGATGTCCCTACCCATGGCAGGGGGTGGGACTAGATGGTCTCTGAAGGTCCAGCCCAAACCATTCTGTCATCTCCGTACAGATAGCCTGTTCTGCCATTTCACTTGTCCAGATTCAGGTACAACCACATCGACAGAGGTTCAGCCTGGAGGGTTGAGCCCTCTTTTGAGAAGTGATTTAAGATCTGGATCTGCAGAAGAATGTCACATTTGGGTTCAGGAGGAAACACTGACTGTGTTCTGTTGGCTTCCTGGAGGCAACGAGAGGGTTTCCTTTGGGTTGGGAAAGCCGTGGGTGAGGAGAAGAAAGGTGGCTGCGTGGTGAGGGGTGGGAAAGCAGTTTTATTGCTTGAAGAAGAGCCTAAGGGTGGGCCAGTGACCAGGACAGGGTGGGGGGTGAAGGTGAGCTGTTCCTCTCTCCTTAAAGCTGCAGAGATGCTGCTAAATGGAGTCTGGAGGACAAGCAAAGAGCAGAGGTGGCTATGGGAGGGCAGTTCCTTCGGCGAATGTGTTGAATGGGACAGGTTCCTGCAGGCCTGGGAAGCGAGAAACTTGCTCAGACCGAAACAGGAACAGCCACAACGTGACTCAGCCCAACCTTTGGTCTCCGACGGCTTGTCCTCTGCTTCACCCTGTGCTGTTCCTGCTTCCGTCTCAGGCAGGGAAGCTGGACTCCCATCTGGGGATGGAGAAAGAGAGAGACCATTTCTCCCTCCTCCAGCTTCAGCCCCGGGTAGGTGACCTCCCTGTGCGTACGTGTGCACTGAGCAGTCAGCCTCCAGCCAGGAGGTTTTGTTGTACCTCCTCAGTTGGATTAAAGAGCACTGTAGCAGCGAGTATTTTCCCTTGATGAGGTGCTTCATGCCACAGTTTGCCCCTCCTTCTGCTTTTGTGCTCTTAAAATACCTCGCTGTAGGGTTTTGCAGCCTTCCAGTCCTCGCTGGGTGTAAGAAAGAGCTTTGCTTTGGTTTGGGTTTTTTTTTTTTT
>BJBW01001602.1:22569-37408 GCA_004320125.1 Scolopax mira | reverse complement strand
GAACCCGATGCTGCCGGTGTGTCGGGACACGAGCCATAATGTTGCCAGGGATGGGGCTGATGGTGATGAAACCCATTGGCAGTAACCCTCCTGAGCCCTTCTGGGGTCTCTGGGGCAGGCTGAGCAGCTCCTTGCACCCCTGCTCCACTGCTGCTGGAGCCCCAGAAGATATAGGGGGGGTGTGGGGGCAGGAGTGGGGGCTTCATACTTCTTGCAGGGAAATGAGCCTGCACTGATGCGCCTTGTCCAGACCAGCAACTAGGTCTGTCCCTGAGGTGGTGGACAGCAAGCCATGGATCACTGGAGGTGGCCAGAACTGCGGTGGGGGTGGGTTGGAGGGGCCCCGGTGTTTGGGAGGGAAGGTTGGCTCTCCGTGAGCGGGCGTGCTCAGCAAAATGGCCGTGCACAGAGCAGCGCTGCTAGCCGGGCTCAGGAAGCCCGTTTTCACTGCCAGCCCCAGCGGCTGCTCTCGTGTGGCCGAGCTGGCCCCGGGGCCGGTTGGCCAGGGCAGCGGGTGCTTGCTTGCCTGCTCTCCACCCCGGCTGGCCGCCATGGCCCCTGGCACCCTGCTCCCGGGCGCGCTGGGGCGAGCCGGCCCGGCCGGGGATGTTGAGCATTAAACAAAAGAGCCTCCCAGCTCTTGGCTGCCACTCGGGCTTTGTTGTGATTGAGAGGTTGTTCAGCAGGAGGAGGGAGGGATTTTTTTCTGACGAGCGTCCAGATGCGACGCTGCCGCAAACAAGGGAAAGGCAAACAGAAGCCGCTGGAGACTCGGCTCCTCTGAAAAGCCTCTCCGGGTCACGTGCGCTGCGGTTTCGGGCAGAGAGGAGGCTGGATTCACAGAAGCACAGAGTGGTGGGGGTTGGAAGGGACCTCTGGAGACCGTCTCCTCCAACCCCCTGCCAGAGCAGGGTCATCCAGAGCAGGTTGGACAGGAACATGTCCAGGCGGGTTTGGAGCGTCTCCAGAGAAGGAGACTCCACACCCTCTCTGGGCAGCCTCTGCCAGGGCTGTCACCCTCACAGGAAAGTAGTTTTTTCCTCAGATTGAGATGGAATTTCCCCTGTTCCAGTTGGTGCCTGTTGCCCCTTGTCCTGTCACTGGGCACCACTGAGAACAGTCTGGCCCCATCCCCTTGCCACCCGCCCTTTAGATACTGATCAACATCGATGGGATCCCCTCTCAGTCTGTTCTTCTCTGGCTGAACAACCCCAGGTCCCTCAGCCTTTCCCCAGCAGAGAGATGCCCCAGCCCCTCATCATCCTCGCAGCCCCCGCTGGACTCTCTCCAGCAGTTCCCAGTCCTTCTGGAACCGGGGAGCCCAGAGCTGGATTCAGTTGTGTCCCTTTGCAGGAGATGGGGTAGAAGCCACCGGTGCACGTTTTTGCCCTGAATTTCCCACCTAAACACAGCAGGGTGATGCCCTGAGCTCTGAGCAGAGGCCCCCCTGCTGTGGGTGCTGAGGGGACCGGCCCCAAAGCTGGTGTGAAAATCCAGTTCTGGTTCTGTGGGAGGAGAGCGTGGCATTGGAGGTGGTGCTGGAGCAGGCCTGGGAGGTGGCAGTGGAGGAAGCGGGGTGGCTGCACCATGCCGGTGGCAGCTGCCAAAAATCATAGAATTTAGATTTTCCCATCCCAAATATCAACATGTTTGACATGAGGCTTTGAGAAAACTCCAGCTGCTCTGACCTGAGATGCCTATTGAGGTGAGGATGAAGAAGGCTCCTCTGCGTTTGAGGTGGTGGTTTGGGACGCCGAGTGGCTTGAAGTGGGGCAAACCCAGGCCTGATCCCAGCCTCCTGCTTCAAAGATGTCCTTGCGATTTTGGCCCAGACGTGATGGGTGTTGCCTGGCGTTTCCGTGTCTCGGGGCCAGAGTTTGGGTGGAGAAACTCCAAATGGAGGTATCTCAGTGGAAACAAATTTTACTTTATAGCAGCTCCAAAGCTCGCTTCGTCCATCCCTTCAGACCTGACGTTCATCCCATAATTCCTTTTCCCCTGGGATTTTTAGGGCATTGGGGAAGGCAGGCGCTTGGGGTAGGGACCCACTGGTACCGAAAACTCAGGGCAGAACCATTTTCCTGCCATCCCGGGGCCGTTTCCCACCCCTCTTTCCCGGGGGGGGCAGCCGGAGCAGTGTGGGCAGCCCCCAAAGGCAGGGGCGGTGGGGGCTCAGGCAGCTGCCAGCTCCTGCTGCTCCTCTCGCCGTGGTTCCTTTTCTCCAGCCAGGCTGGAATCGGCCGCCTCCGGAGCCGCTGACAGGGCTGTGTTGGGAGGTTTTGGGAATGACATCGCTCATTTCCTTATCGTCCCCGGGCCCAGAGCCTTCTGCTGCGGGAACACGGCACGAAGAGGGCAGGCAGCCAACGTGTGTCAGGAGCTACAAAGGAGGAAATTGGCCTCGTTCACTTAAAACCATAGGGTTAGTCTCTGAGTTTTGGCTCCCGCTGAGAGGTTATTTATGTGGGCTTTTTTTTATATATATATAAAAAACATATTTTTTTTTTTTAAATAACCCCTAGATGTAGCAGGCTGGGACTTCCAGCTGATCCCACCTCTGAAGGTTTTATAAAGGCAAAACTGCATCAGGAAGGACCAGTAAAGGGGTGAGTTGGTTCCGATGCCCGACCCCTCCGTGTTGCCCTGTGCCGTTTAATAGGTCGTGGTGCCAAAACCCAGCCTGAGTGGGAAGCAGGACCTGCAGCTCCCTGTCAAGGACACTGAGCCGCACTGGGAAAGTAGAGAAGACCTCTCCCTTTTCCCCAAGTGCAAGAGCCAAATGACAACGTGCTAACGAGGAGGCTGACGAAGGGGGGGACTGCTGCTGCTTCTCAAGGGGGCCCAGTTTTCCTCTGTGCCAGCGAGCGGCAAATCTGCTCCCCCGACACTTTGATGAGAGATTTTGATGAAAATGCTGGCGGGCGACTGATCCTGCTGACTCACAGACCCCATTTCTCCTCCACTGGAGACGGTAACTGCTGGAGATGGGTCAGGTTGTGAGGCTAACCAGCTCTGGTAGACCCGCTCCTGTTTGTTGCTTTGCTTCCAGGCTGGCGGTGGCTGCTCATTAGCCTAATGACCCCGGTTACCCAGCTCCATTTGTCTGCCTGAGTGAGATTTCTTTAAAGGAAGATTTCGTGCATCTCGAGAGCCGTGTGACCCCAAAAGGCTTCAAAACCCCTGGAGCTGCTCCTGCGGCCCCGCCGGGGGGCTGATGCCGGGGGAGTGTGCCAGGAATAACCTGCTAATGAGCAAAGCTGCTCCTCCGCCCGGCAGCTGCTGGAAAGGGCTGTGGAGCAAAGCGCCGCCTGCTTTTCCCTCCCTCCGCTTCTAAAGGCCAAATGGTTGGGGATTCGCAGTCTTTTCCCTGTTTCCTGCAGGCACAGTGTCTTCTGTGCTGCCGTTTTCCCGATGTTTGCCTTGAAAACATGGCTCTGCGTTGCTCTGCTGCTCCTCTTGAGGTTGCTTCGGGCTGGAGGTGTGGAATCCATCTTCCCCGTGAGTCTTTGCATATAGGTGACCTTGGAGGTGTGTGGGGCGAGAGGGCACCCCAATATTCAGAGTTGATGGTGAGCAGCACCTCCGTGTGAGATAAAAAGGGATGGCAATGGTCTTCTGGGGTGACTTCTTGTGACGCTGGAGACCTTGCCAGGCTGCCAGGGGTAAAGCCACCCCAGGTCTGGGAGCTGTAGAGCCAGCAGCTGGAGTGGGAGAGGTGGGAAGACACAGCCCAATGCTGAAGTCGCTGGGCTCCGAAATGATTTAAAGCTACCAGCAGCTTGATGCGATGTTGTATTTGGTGACAACATCTGCTTGAGATATTCCTGTCCCTGTTACTCATTCCTGCCCACGGAGCAGATCAGGGAACTGATCTGATGTAAATAAAGGCGCTCGGGGTTTTCTAGGGTGAGTTAAGGTTGCAGGCTGGCAGGGGGGGGCACACTGTGCCCTGGGGGTGGATGGGAGACTTTGCCAGGGAGATAATGGGGTGCAAGGGGTCGGGGGCTCTGGGACCGACTTTGGCTGGCACCGTTCAACCCATCCCTCCTCCTCCCTTGCCCTGGTGGATCGGTGCCAGCTCTACCCCAGTGCTCCGAGGACAGGACAGATCCCTTTGCAGGAGGATGTTAAACCACAAAGCTTTTCTGCAGTGTGGTAATGGCACACTCTCATATCTGCTGATGCTTCCCCAGTGCTCGACACTGAAATTGGTTTAAAACTCAGTAAGTGCCTAGATTTATGTTAAAATATTGCCTGGCCCTCGTTCACTCGGGGTCCCGTGCTGCAATGGATGATGCAGAGAGCAAGGCTGCTTTGCAGGCTTAAACCTTAATTCTGGTCGCGACGTGTAGGTTACCACGTTTTACATCTTGTCGGGTGGACAAGTTCTGATAGAATTGGAAAGCACTTTGTGTCCAGTGCCAAGGGAGCCAGAGGAACCATGGGACTCTTGGCTGCTCTTCCTCGATGCGAATGCTGGAGCCTCTGTGCCTCAGTTTCCCCTGTCCTCTGCACAGATTGGATCCTCTCCTGTTGGATGCGAGCACAGACTTTGTCAGGGGAGAGGACCCAAGGTGTTCCAGGTGGAGAAGGCACCACTAGAGCTCCTAATCCTGTGATTGTGGTGTTTTGGGGTCTTATTTTTCCTGAGCCAGACAGTAATCTGATTCCAGGAAGCTCGCTCCCTCAATTAGCTATGTAAATGCAGTGTTGTGATTTTCTTCCCCAGGTGCTATGCAAATGAATGCTGTTCCCAGACTCCCCCTGCTGGCTCCCCCCCTCCTCCAGTCGATGGGATGCAGGTACGCTGCCTCCCGCGCTGGGAACGGCCCCACTCATCTGTGGAACAGATGGATGTGGCTTCTTCTGGAGCGCACTGCGTGCCACGTGGCTGGCAGCCACCCTCCTCGGGCTCAGCCCTCGAAGGAGGACCCCAAAGCTGGGGGTTTGGCGTTGGGTTCAAGCCTGTTGTTGGTTGGGCTGGTGGAGGGAGAGCTGCATCTGCCCAGCAGTGAGTGGAGGCATGGGGTGTGATGTCCCAAAGGGGCCTGTTCCCAAAATAATTGTATCGTAGAATGGTTTGGGTTGGAAGGGATCTTGAAGACCATCCAGTCACATCCCCTGCCCTGGGCATGGACACCTCCAGGTTGCTCAGAGTCCAGTCTAGCCTGGCCTTGAACCTCTCCAGAGATGCTGGGTTGTTGGCATGATGTGGCCAAGGGGCTGTGATGTCCTTGTGGTCCCACGCCGAGCACGGTGCGTGCCAAGAGCTGCAGCTAATGTGCCTATGCCAGCTCCAAGCCAGTATTTCCAGCTGGCGCTGCCCTCCCAGCTTGGTGTCCCGACCCACCCTCCCCGGAGGGATGCGCAGCCCCAGGTCTCAGTTCCTGCGTCCCCTTGACTCGCCACGGTGTTGGCAAGAGAGGCCTTTGGCAAGGAGAAGGGAGCAAAGCCATGGCAGAGAAGGGGGGGCATCAGTTCTGAGCTCCAGCAACAGAGCAGGGAAGGGAAGCTTGGAAGAAGAGGAAAGAGCTGGGGCTGAGCTTTGGGAGGCTGAAAAGGATGGTGTAAGGGGAGGGTGGCCAGGTGCCAACCAGCTCTTTGAGGTGGTAACGAAGTCATCAAGAAGAGCTGGCTCCTGGTGCTGGTGAAGCCTCTCCCCTCCAGGCGCTGGGGAGACCAGCAGATCTATAGGGTGCCTTGTAAGGAGAGCGATGTTTTAGGGTTTCAAGTGGTGTTTGCTGTTCTGTGGTTGGAGGGGAGGAAGGCAGCCGTGTATATATATCACAGAGCTGAGCAGTTTGCTAACAGGAAGGTTTCTTTTTTTTGCTTAGCATTAACATTTCAAGGTACAGGAACTCTTTAGGTATTTAGTATTTTACGGTCTTCCAGGCTGGCTATTAATGCTCCTCTTTGTGTACAGGGTGAAGGGAGCTGGAGGGGCTGAGCTTTGAATGCTCTTTTGAAGGAAACCAGCCTTTTTGTAGAAACCTGATGGCTGTGAGCAGAGCGTTTCTTGGCTGCCCTGAGCTGGGGGAAGAGTTAAAACCCCTCACTGGCACGGAGAGCAGGAGGTTCAGCTTCAGGGATTGGATCTTGCATTTAAAAAGCAAGAGCTGCACGTGAAACCACCCTCAGCTGGAAGGGTGACCAAACATGCCATGGCGTTGCTGTATTGCTGCCCGGTTGCTTTGTGGAGGAGCCATGTCCCAGGAAAAGTTGCTGCTCTTGAGGGACTCACAGCCTGTTCTCCTCTCTGCTCCATCCCACTGACCAAGAAAATAGGAGTTCTCGGTGTTCCCCGTGGAGAGGGCAGTGGCAGATCCAGTTCTGTTTTTTCTTGTTGTGTGAAGGGAGACTGCTTTAGTGTTCCCGTTGCTCCTCCTCCATTGAACCCTGGGGTCAAACACATCCGCCTCTTCGCAGGGAAGGGGCACTCCTCAACCACCTTTGGCTGGGAGAAGAGGACTGGTGAGATGCACCACATCTTTGTCGTGTCCCAACGGTCTCCAGCCTTTGGCTGCAGGAACGCAAGTGACCAGACTTGCAGGTGCCTGTTGTTTCTGGGCAAGAAACCAATGGCTTCATCTTCCAGGCCACAGAAGCAGCCAGATTTTCTGGGCAAGAAGGGGGATCCAATTTGGCGCAGATCCCAAGCCAGTAGCACAAGGAGCTGCCGTGATGAGTGGTTGGCTCCTCTTTTGAAGGAAATGTCACGAAGCAGAGCATGTCAAGTTGGGATGGGGGATCAGGGTTTTGGTAAATTGGATGTTTCTGGGCATGGAGACCTGTTTTACAGTTCTGTGCTTTGCTCCTTATCCACTGCTCTGCTGTTGTGTGTTGTCCAAAAGCCTTTGGGAACCACCCTGCCTGGTCAACCCCTTTCAAACATGGTTCTGAAGCAGCACCTGACAAGAGGTACCTCAGCAGCCCATGTTGAGTGAGCGATTCCAGCCTTCTGGCAGCGAGCAAAACCATTAAAACCCAGTCTCCTCTGGGAGCTGATGGTCTGATACGGGAGATGGGAAGAGAATCGCTTTCAATTTCCCGTTGATCCTAACGAGCTGGTGTGGGAGACTCGGATGGCGCAGCTGTGTTGGTGGCTGTTAGCTCCGGCACTCAGTGCCACTCTCAGCTTTACTTCTCAGTTCTAGGAAATCAAATAAAGAGAAAACCACTTAGGAGGTTTTTAATCAGAACTTGGCAGAAGAACTTAAGGAAACCCAAGAAATCTTCTGACAACTGCATTTGGTGCTGCGATTGCCAATGAATGGAAAGGGCAAAGATGGAGCCATGGCGTGGGTGGGTTGAGTTTCTTCTGGACAGTTCAATGGGATTGTGTTAAGTGTTTCTGCCCCCCCTGGGCTGGGTGAGAAAAGGGAGGAAATAAGCCTTCTTCGATGTGCTGGAGACTTGCTGTCAGCTGGAAATGAGGCGGAGTCCTCTGGGAGCAGTTGATGAAAGTCATCCCAGACCCGCTGGAGAGAGTGTGGCTCAGGAGGAGAAGGTTGCTCCATTTCTGGCAATTGTGGCCTTGCAGATTGGGACATTAGTGCAGTATGGTTGGATTTCTGCAAAAACAGGCTGGAGGAATGGGCCCATGTGAACCTCATGAGGTTCAGCCAGGCCAAGCACAGGGTCCTGCACCTGGGTTGGGGCAGTCCCCACTACCAGTACAGACTGGAGGTAAATGGATTGAGAGCAGCCCTGTGGAGAAGGACCTGGAGATACTGGTGTGTGACAAATTGGACGTGAGCTGGTAACGTGCACTGGCAGCCCAGGAAACCAACCATGTCCTTGGGCTTTGTCCCAAGAAGTGTATTTGGTGGGTGGAGGGAGGCAATTCTGCCCCCTCTGCTCTCATGGGACCCACCTCATGCACTGCATCCGACTTTGGGGTCCTCAGTGCAAGAAAGACATGGACGTGTTGGAGCTGGTCCAGATGAGGGCCATGAAAATGATGAAAGGAACAGAACACCTCTGCTATGGAGAAAGGCTGAGAGAGTTGGGTTTTTTTCAGCTGGAGAGGCTCTGGGGACACCTTACAGTGGCTTTTCTGTATATTAAGGGGCCTTATAAGAAATCTGGAGAGAGACTTTTTAATAAGATCTGCCGTGACAGGACAAGGGGCATCAGAGGGTAGATAGAGATTGGAAATAAGGAGGAAATGTTTTTATGATGAGGGTGGTGAGATGCTGGAACAAGTTAGGTTGTTCAGAGACGTATTGTGGTGCCCCATGATGGGAAGTGTTCGAGTTAAGGCTGGACAGGGCTTTGAGCAACTTGGTCTAGTGGGAGGTGTCCCTGCCCCTGGCAGGGGGTGGGACTAGGTGATCTCTGAAGGTCCCTTCTAACCCAAACCATTCAATGATTCGATGGTGCCAAGTTGTTGATGGTGACAGTAAATGCTGTTGGGCATAGGAACCGCTGCTGTGAGGTGTAAAGCCTCCCTGGGTGACCTCTGGGTTCAAACTGAAACATGTCTGAGGGGTGTCTCCTTGCTTGGACAATCCTGTTGCTGTGATGGGAGATTAATCTCAGTTGTCCAGACCCTCACTTTGAAGGTGAGTTTCCCATGACATCTTCTCATCTCAAGTTCCTCACTTTGGGGTTTGGCTTTGTTCTAACCCCTTCTGTTAGTTGCTATTTTGGAAAATTTGATTAAAAACCCATTGAGCCGTAAGAGTCCCTTGACCACGTAGAGGAAGGAGAGCTGTAGGAGGGGCTCTTGCCTGCGTGTCCTACAGTTGGGTAACCCAAACCAGCCTTTATTTTTCTGATTCCAGACGAGGGGAGTGTTAGTTTTGGTTTGTGAGTGTGGGCCTGGTGCTGCTGAGCAGAACCCCACCACCACCCCCCAAGTTGTGTTTATTTGTAAAGGGCTTTTCAAGATTGTATTGTGCGGTTGCTTTTTGTTTTACTGATATTCCAACATCTGGACTGTTTTTCTGAATGCACTTTCATCCAAGAAGAGGTTAAGGGAGTGAGAACTGTTCTGATAAAGCTGCCAAAAATAATCTTTGCTTGAGATGAAGCACTGCTCTCGGAACTTTCTCTCGTAGAACGATTTGTGGGTGAGCACAATGAATAACCCAAGGAAGCCCCCAAGTGCTCCAGCTGGTCGTTCCTGCTGGGGGTTATAGGACTATAAATTCTCCACAAGAGTGTTTGAGTTTGTCACGTGCTGTGTGAGATGATCTAAGAGCGGTCAGGGAAGCTGCAGGAAATCGTGGTTGAAGTGAGTGAATCCTTGAGAGCACAGACTGCATGTGATGGGGTTGGGAACGGTGTGGAACTTGCTGATGAACCCATCCATCCTCCTCACCCCCCACAACCAATTGCTTTTTCTCCTTCAGGGTGACACACCTGGCCCTGCAACAAGCCGATGTAACGAACCCCATGGCTGGCATAGCTTTAGGTGTCAAGGATGCAATGGTGACAGAGGGATACGGATGATCTTTAGGATGCTGTATGGATCTTAAAAGTAGGTTGGTGCAGCATCGGAGTGGAGTGTTTGGCGCTGAGCACCTGGGAAGTGCAGAGCTAAGCTGAGTGCAGCAGCCTTAACTCTGCCCCCTTCGTCATCCTCCTTCTGGTAGTGTTTTCGCTAAAAATCACACGTCCGTATGCTGTGACTTTGTTTGACAACTTGTGCACTGAAAAGGAGCTATACTTCTTCCTTGATGAGCTGTGTAGGTATACGCGGCATGTGTTCTCCAAAGTTGTATGGCCACGAAGCAAAATATGGTTTTGATGCCATCTGCTTTGTGTGGGGCAGAGTTAGATCCACTGGAGGAAGCGCAACATGCTCTCCTTGCATGGGGTCCATCCCCAGCTTTGTGCCGTGCCACGTCTCTCGCCAAGGCCACGGGATTGGTTGTATTGGGTTTGGTCGGTTAACTCACAATTAACTGAGCATGGACAATTCTTAAGGTCTAGTTAAGAAAAGCAGGCTTGTTGGAGGACCTTCTTCTGAAGCTCTTGGCTGATGGTTTGCATATCTCATCGAGCCTTGGGAATCATGTTTTGTAGGTGGAACTTTCCTCATGAGAACATTTGGTGGCTGTTGTGTCCCTTTGAGTAAGAAGTAAAGCCAGGCCTTGATGGTGCTTCTCAAGTTCCTTTAGAACAACCAGTGGCTTTGGAGGCAGCAGGAATGAAGGGTGAATGCAGCCAGGGGGGTGACACCACTGCTGGTGAGCAGAGGAGTAAAGTCATCACCAGTAGCTCCATGAACAGCTTTGATACTAACTTGGAAGAGGTCGTATTGGTGGGACAGCTTGTTCCTTCTCAGGGGCTTCTCTTGGCTCTAGAAACATGAACTTTGAGGCTTGGTGGCTCTGCCCGCAGAGCTTCTCCAAGATGACTGAACTGTGCTGGTTCCTGCACCTAGGGTGATGGGGAACAGTGCAGGACCTGGAACCCAGCTCTGGAGCCTTGCTGGAAGACTCCAGCTGGCTTGTAACCCAAGAGGGTGGAAAGCAGCTGCTGTTCCATCCAGGCCAAGGATTTGTAGGGACTTAATTGAGCTGTCCTGGCGCTGGGCTGTTTTGCTGTTGTGGCATCAGATTTATTGCTACTGGCATGAGGTCTCCTGAGCACCCACTGCGGCTTCTGCAGCTCCTGCCTTCCCACTGGGGCAAATGCTGCTTGCTTTTTCTGGACCAAAACTCAGTGTAGAGTTGCTCGTTGGGCTTTTTTGAAAGTCCAAGGCTGCAGGTCTTGCCACTTCATCATTTTTCTTCTGGAGAAGTGATTGTGCAGTGTGTATTTTTGAGTGAAGTGTGATCAACTCGGGGGAGATTTTGGTCCTTCCTTTTCCTCAGGCCATCTCTGCTTGGGGGGAAGGAGTCTTTTATCTGTGTATATTTTTCACGAGCGCATTAGGAGTACGTGGCCTGGGCTTCATGTGTCTCCACCATGGCTACTGGACAGTTTGAGCCTGGTGGTGTTTTGCTGGGAAGAAGGTAGCTGTTGGAGCAGAGCTGCCTGGGCTTCCCCTTACAGAGGATCATCCTTGCATCCCAGCGGAACGTTGGGATGCTGGTACGTGGATGTGAGTGTGCCTGACCTGGGGAAGTTGAGTTTGGCTCTGGAAGGTGATCATTTCAAAACAGTGGTGTCTCACTCTGCAGGTCCTTGCCCCAACATCTAAGCCTGTCTCCTTGTCTCTGACCGCTTGGTGCCTCTGCCATTCCCCGCCCTTGGCCTTGTGGGGCAAGCAAGGAAACTGGAGTTGGGTTTGGTTCCACCTTTGGTCTCAGCAGTGTCTGCCTTGCAAAGCCCTTTAGATGGGTGGTGCTTTGAGAGCCTCCCATGCTTGAGATGACACTCAGTGTGCAGATTTTGTGTGGAGGTGCTCGACGGAGATTCACTGGTGAAGCAGGCAGGTCAGCCACATAAACCACTCCCCAGTGCACGGCAGCCTGCTCTGGATGGCCCTGCTTGAACAGGGGGTTGGACCAGATCACCTCCAGAGGTCCCTTCCAACCTCAACTGATCTGTGATTCTTCCACATGCCCCAGTGGTTCCTTACTGGAAGGGTCTCCCACCAAAGCCAACTCACACATGAAAGTTTCAGTGTCAGCATGTGGGTGTGCACCAACATCTCAAGATGTTGGTGTCCCCTAAGCCAGGTGTGAAGAACAGCAACCGATGCCCTGGACAAACGAACCTTCATTTTGTGGTGCTTGGAAAACCACAACTGTGCTGACCAGCTAAATCGTCCCAAAATGAAAGTTTGCATTTTCTTAGCTCCTCCATAAATCTGTCTGGACATCAGTGATGTCCACCTGCTCTGCCACGTTGTAGCTTGCTCTGCTCGAGGGGCATCCTCTGAGCACCTACACGCAGTTGCCTGTTGCTTGGGGGCTTTCCACTACTCTTTGTACCCTTATCCTTAAGAATTGGGTTCTCCTGGATGATGACTGGATGAGATGTGAGGTTCTGCCTTCCTCCCTGCTGCCCAGGGAAAGACCACAGCCATTGTCTTCCTACTTGGCGGCCCCTGCCTGGAGAAGGAGGCAGAGGATGTGGGGACAGGAGGCAGTGGTTGGGGTATGGCTCTGCTTTGGGATCTCCAGTCTTGCCTGTTGTCCTGAACAGCTTTTGGCCCAGCCAGATTTCGGGAGACAGCTTTTCGGAGTCACCG
This sequence comes from Scolopax mira, assembly GCA_004320125.1. NCBI lineage: Eukaryota > Metazoa > Chordata > Aves > Charadriiformes > Scolopacidae > Scolopax > Scolopax mira. The sequence goes on along the minus strand of BJBW01001602.1, from coordinate 25,257 downwards.
GTATTTGGTTGGAAGATGGGAAATCTCACAGAATTCATGGTCAGGTTGAGCCTGGGCATAGGAACTTTCCTACCTACTTGCGTGATCACTGAAGCTTCACTCCTCAACCAGGAGGTGTCCCACCTGCTTCTGGCCACCTCTTCCCACACTGATGCTCAAGGGTTTGTGCAGCCATGTGGAGAACTGGGTCAGGGAAACGATCCAATTAAAAGCTATGTCAAGAGACACCAAAAGCAGGTTTTAACCAGGCAGTTTCCCAATGCTGCACAAACACCCGTGTTGGTCACCCGTGTTTTGGGCCAGGGTAGGGATGGGCAGCCATGGTGGGATGGTTTCTGGTGGTGGTGGTTTTGGTCTGTGAAGGCTTGCTGAACATGGCCTGTGTTGGTAGGCAATGTGAGGGACACAAACGTGACTCCTGCTGGGATTCTGGCTGGCGAGGCTTCGTTTCCTTCCCAGAGAAGCCCGGTCCTGCTCCCCCGTGGATGGATTGGTGTTTCAAGGCTGCTGTTGCTCACGGAGAGGCTCCTTCTCTCCCAGGGGTGCAGCGCCGAGGGCTGTGAGCGCAAGAGGGGGATGCTGGGGCTGCACCGTGCCCCTCCTCGCTGCTCGGGGCCAGGGGGGGTGCCTTCAGTAATCCTGACTAATCCTTTAATCTGCATCAACACTGATAGGTATTAAAGCAGCAGATAAGGTTCAGACCATGGTTTGGAGCTCAGCGATATCCCCACCCTCTTCCAGCTAAATCTATGCTGATTGCGCTTTCTCTTAAGGGGACCGTGCTCGTTTGCCAAGCAGCTGGAGTTGTCTGAGTGGGTGGATTAGCTGCTCACAGATGGACCATGCCCTTGTTGTTGGGCTCCAGTTTGCCAGACAAGTCCATCGATCCATCTACGTATGTTCCTGGTGACCAGCACCCCGTACTTGCTGGAACGAACCCCTCTGCGCGTAACTGAGCTGGAGCAGGAAATCTGCCACCTCCTGCTCTTTTATCTGTTATGTCCACCTGGATATAAGCCTGATTTGGCTGTAAACACTTCATGGAGCTCTTGGGCAACAAACGTGAAGCTTTCTTGGATCAGCTGGTGCTGGTGACCTGTGGTTCCTTGCTGCCTGCTGCTCTGTAGCAGGACTTCCCTCCCACCCCATCTCCAGACCAGGGCTCCCACCGTACCCTTCTCCTCCAGGCTTTTTGTACTCTCTTCTTTTTAGGCACCTTTACTCATGACCAAGGGTTGTGATATTGTCACTTGTACAGCATGTGGGCACCTTCAGTTCCTTGGATGGTGCAGTGCTCTCCTGTGAAGATGGGACTCCAGAGCTGGCTGTCCCCATCCATAGTGGGTGGCAAAGGAAGGTTGTTAATGCCTGGAAGGGCAGCTCCTGGTTGAGTTCCCTACACAAAGCAAACTCTGGGGTTTTTTGCCCTCATGGGCTCATCCCCCCCTTTCCCTGTCCTCTTCCAGCTTCTCCCCATGCTCATGGGATTGCTCTGAGTTTGCCACCGGTTCCCTCATCAGCAAAGCCATGGTTAATCCTTCCCTTAAATCCTTTAAGCTGTCAGCAAACAACCCCCTTCTTAAACTTCCAGCACGCAAGCTTGCCTGGGCTGGAGCCTGGCTCACAACCCCAAGGTTTTATTTTTGTTCCCAGATCATCAGCTCTTGGTTCCAATTTTTGGCCGCCGCTGGAGGCTCCCCCCCACCATCTCTGTGGAGCATCAGGCAGCTCACTTCTGTGTGGCCTGCAGTGATATACCTTAGGTGTAAAAATACTCAGGTTTGTAATTACCTAATGACGAGTTCCTGGCGTGTCACGTGGTTTGAAGTCCCAGGTGAAGACTTGTTGCTTAGATCCAATGTGGATGAAGTCTCGTCTCTCTGAAGAGTCCTGTGTGCCAGCGCTTGGTAGCCTGGGTTTTGGTCTTCATGAGCTGGATATGCATCTGGTGGGGCCAAAATGGGCTAAAAAGACTAGAATAAAGCTTTTCCTATAGGTGTGCCAGCCTCTTTGCACCCGAAGCTGCAAATCTTTGCGTAGCTCTTTCACTCTGAGCCATGGTGATGATGGGGCATCGACAGTTTGGCACTTCCAGGCTTGTTTAAATTCCTTCAAAACACAGGCTGTTTTGTTGTTTCGGGACATATTTTCATATGATTGGGGCAGGCAGTTCAGTTGCTCCACATCTTCTTTTGGAGGATCTCTGAATATCCCTTCCTCAGAAAATTGGCATTCTCCAAGGCATTCGTCAGAACCCAAGGGGACAAAAATATCAGAGAGCACTTCTCAAGCTCTCGACCTGCCTGATTTGAGTTTCTCTCAATTGTTGTAATTTGGTTTCTCTCTTTAAAACTGGATGAAATGTGCTTGGGAAGTGAGGGATTGACATTGCGCTGGTTCTCCAGGGCTGCCAAACAAGCGCCACAAACCTGTTCCCACTGGGGATCCTGGGGGAGGAAAGGCTCCGAGGCTCCCTGAGGACTATCGAATCGCTGCAGGGAGGCTGCGTCTGGGGATTACTCGGTAAAACAGAAGGGAGGGGGGGAAAAAAGGTTAATACAGTGCTGGCAGCTCCAGGAGCTTGTGTCCTTCAAGCTGCCATGGTTCAGCTGGGCGGCTGCGTGGGCTGCAGGGGGTTCTGGGTTTATCCCGGCGGCCTGGCAGAGGAAACGGGATTTGGAGGAAATA
>BJBW01001602.1:0-22383 GCA_004320125.1 Scolopax mira | reverse complement strand
GGAGGTGGGAGAACACCCGCGGGCAGGAGTGGGGCAGCTGGGGAGCTGCTCCCACGAGCAGTGCTCCTGCCTGATAGTTGCCATCGCTCTTTCCAGGAGCTCAAGGGAGGATCAGCCTCCAGGCGTTCCGTGCTCTCACGCAGGCTGATGTGCTCGCTCACAAGCACGGGCTTGAACAAAACCGGTTGCCTGCATCTGCCTAGTTTTGGTTTTTATTTATTTATTTATTTATTTATTTTCCAAACAAGCTGGGTGATCTCGCCTCGGCTGCTGGCACCGTGTCTTGCAGCCTATGACAGATAATCGGCCTGGCTCCCCGCCTGTGGAGGAGGCGAGGCTCCTATCGATAATGTGACCTGGAATGGCACGTCAGCTTTATAAATCACTGCCTGCTGCTGCCGGGGCTCCAGGCCTCTCTCCTGCTTCTTGACAAATTCAGTGTTCTCTGCCGAGCTGCGCCGTCACTCCTTGCTGCTGGGCAAGCACACTGCTTGCCCTCGGAGTCTGCCCGGGGTGAGGAACAGGCTTCCCTTCCCGTCCCTGCTCCTCTCTTAACGTGGTTTCTCAAGGGATGGGCAGAGCAAGTAACCCCGATAAACTGCAGGCAGGTGGCAGGGCTCACCCCTCTGCCCACACTCCTTGGGATGTGGAGGACGTCTTCTCACTGGGAGATGCCAGGGCTGCCACCCCACCCCAAGGGGCAGCCAGAATCTTTAAAAGGCAAAGATGAGAGCGTGAATGATGGCTTCATGTTGGTTTTGCTGTAGCAAAGCTTGGATTTTGAGCAGTTGCCCAGTGCTCAGCCTTGGGGTCCATCAAGTTTCCAGCTCGCAGGGTTTGAGCTGCTCCAGTTCTCCACTGGTCTGCCACAATCGGTCACGAACCGTCCTGGGAGCAACCACACGCTGCACCTCAGATCATTGTTCTAGAAAACAGTGAAATGTTGTGGTGTCTCCTTTTGGGGTTTCAAGCAGGCTGTTCCCCTGAGCATCCTTGGCGAGAAGCCTCTGCTGCCAGCTCCCTGCTCCAGCTGGCAGCTTTTGGGCACCGAGTTCCTTCTGCCTTTCCTCTCTGCCTTCAAATCCTCTGGATTTTGAAGCCAGCAGCAGGTTTGCTGAGAAGCAGGAGGATGGCTTGAGATCTGGCCAGGGGCTTTGCTCGGTTCCATGCTCGATGGGTTTCAAGCACCGGGTTTTGGGGTGTCTCAGGCTGCCCTGTCTATTGTAGGGAGCAGGGGGGTGAATCCCCTGATCTCGGCACAGGCGCGTTAATGAGCTGAAAGCCACGTTCTGTCTCTGGCTGAACTGCAGCAGGGATCGCTCGGCGGGGGCACGGTCGGGCCCTGAGCTCTGGGAGGGCTGGCAGTCCCCGGCACTCACCAAACGGAGCAAAACATCGCTGTAGTGCTTTATTCCAGCAGCAGCAGCAGAGGCGAGCGGAGCTGCCAGCGCCGGGCTCAGCACGGGGACACTGCTGCTGCCTGGCTTTGCCCTCCTGGAGCAGGCGACATCACCGGGCTGGGCTGCCAGGCATGATGAAGAGGAGGGTTAGGTGAGAAGGCTGCAAACTGGTTGCTGGGTAATTCCCACGGCTGCTTTTCCTCGTTTGCCTTCCTTTCAGGGGCAGCTTTTCCAGCTGGGGATCAGACCAGCGGCTTCTGCTTGATTTTTTTTCTCCTTCCTGGAAGGTTTTTGCTCCAGCTGTCAGTGCTGCCGTATTCAGGCTTTTCCTTAAGCATCTGCTTCTCTTGGCTAAAGATGCAGCAAAGGTGGTCATGGATCCTGGCACTTGCTTTGCTGCCTTTCAGCAGTGCTGTTTTCTGGCATCCCAGCACCTCTGCTTTCCAGGCTGCCTTTGGGGAGCTGCAATCTCTGGGGATCAAGCCACGGAGGCTTTGAAGGACAACATCTCCTGGGGACAGGCTTTTGTTGTGGTCGGTGGGATGGGCTGGGGGTGACGACGGGGACTGAGCTGTGCTTTGGGTGGGAGCTGTGGTGCCTTTGCAGACCAGAGCCCCGGCGTGTTGGTGGGAGGCTCCATCTCCAGTCCCTGCTTGCCCTTGGTGGTGGTGGTTGCCTGACCCCGGGTTTCGTGATGGCTTGTGGCTCTTGGGAAGCGTGCTGGAGGGTTTGTCGCGTGTGGAAAGGTCAGAGACCTCCGTCTGGGGCTAAGGGATGACTTCAGGAACAGGACCATGGTGCTTAAAGCACAAAGAAAGCCACGTTAGTGGTCTGGGTGCAGCTCAAGAGATGCTCTAGGAGTGGGATGCAGCGGGTGAGGCCACCACAGCTGTAGCTGCTGCGGCTGTAAATAGTGCCCCTCTCCTCAGGGAAAGAGAAAATTGTTTCCCTTCGCTTGCTGCATCCCTTTCTCTCTCCCAGTGCCCTGTTCCTCCTCCTCTTCCCTGCCATTAATTGCTTAGCGGTTGCTGATGCAATTAAAACAAGATGTGTCTGCAGCCTCTGCGCTCGCCTCCCTCCTCCCAGGTCTCCCCCTGCCAGCGAGGAGGTGGGAGCTGGGGAAGGTGGCCCCATTGCTGTGCTGGGAGGTGGCCACCTGGTCCCTGGAGAGGGGGAAGCAGCCGAGCCAGGGCTGGAACAGGGATGTTTCTCCTGGCCCTGACTCTCACCGCTCCCAAGGCTGGGAACAGGCGACAGCAGAGACGGGTCCGGCTTCTTGCAGCTCGTGTCTAAGAGCAGACATGTTGTTTCCTGGGCGTGGGGACAGGGTTTGGGTTTACAAGTGTGATGCTGCACGTCACTTGTGTCAAATACCGGGCAAAGCCTCGTAGGCTGAGGAAGATGCAGGAGGAGAGGAGCCCTCCCTGTTGGTTTCTTGGTCTCCATGCTCCAGAGCATCCTCCTGCTCTCCAGCTGCGGCTCGTGCTCTCAATGCTGGTCATGAAATGCTGGAACTGACCCCTGCTTTCCGGGGCCAAGGGGGTGCTTCCCCTTCCTGCCAAGGGCTCCTTCCATTTATGCCCCCCTTGCTGGGTATAAAAATCCTCCAGGCTCTGGCTTATGACTCCGTTGTGTCTTTCCAAACAGGACTCGTGTTCTTCTCCATGGGCTGGGAGAACTGTGATCCCTCTTGGCCTCAGAGGAACGGTTGACTTTTAATGGTGGGTGTCCAAGCTTGGGGCCGTGGTGGCCAGCGAAGCACAATACTCAGTGGGGCACCTTGAGCTCGGCGTCCTTGGTGCTAAAATGCCAGTATTTATTGTTATTATGCTGCTCTTTCTCACAACATTAGGCTTGCTCTGCCTTAGCGGGCTGGTGATTTGAAGAATCAATGAAACTTCAACGGGACGGGGGAATAAAATCACTGACGATCTGAGCTTGCTTACAGGGGGTCTGTCTGTAGCAGCATCTTTGCTTTTATTTTAGGAATTCTGGCTAAAAATCCAGCGTGTTGGTTGAATGTGACCTTGGCTGCCTTTCAGACCCGCTGCTGCCCTCACCCCTGTGCCCGACAGCCCTGGCCTCTCGGTTTTGCACGTGTGTGTAAAAGGTGTTGCTGGCATCGGAGGGTGTTTTTTCAGTGGTGACTGTTTTCCATCTCATTTCAAAACAAGTGTTGGGCTTTCTTTTGTGGTGAAAGGGAGCAATTTCTTGTTAGCTGGAATTCGTCGACCCGCGGGTATCCCTGCGCGCAGCCTGAGAAACACCAGGTTAGAAACTAAAAACCTTTCTGGAGCTTAATTGGGCTGGAAGAAAGCTTTGGTCAACATCCCCCTGTTGTGAGGGCTTATTTGGATTTCAGATACAAGCTCTTCCCCTCGCTATGGTCCAGAGGAGCCCACGAAGCAGCCACTTGAGGCTATTTTTCTATTTTTACATCCAGTGCTCTCAAGGAGGAGTATGGCTGTGGGCGGCAGAGTCTTCTGATGTGAATCACGAAGCTCCACTCCCTTAGATGTGCCCACCCCCCCCAGCCTGGCTCCGTGGCTCTCGGGCTGGTAGGTAGCCTGGAGGTGATGAGTTATGGTCTGGCTCGGTTTCCCCCCAAGCCATCCATCCTCTGCAGTCGTGCTGCTCCAGCGCTGGCGGCTGTTGCTTGTCGGCACAGAACCCTCCGAGTGAGACCTTCGGGCATCACAGCCCAGCTGTGTCCAGCACTGGCTCGGGGGAATTGTAGGGCTCCACGGTTGATGGAAGGGTGGTTTTTGGGCAGGAGGAAGCAGAGCCAGGAGGAGGGCCCAGGGCTCGACTCGCGCTGCACGGGGAGGTCGGTGGGAGCGGAGATGCTTCGCTCGGCCCCGTCACGCTGGGGGTGTTAGAGATGAGCCCCGTTGGGTGCTGCAGCTCCAAGCGAAGCTGTGGTTGTCCATTGTGTGGGTGCAAACCAAACTTGTATTGCAGCGAGGGTTTGTCAGCAAAACCTGGCTTGGGGTGGGATTTTCCCCCCAGCGTGGCAAAACCCACGGTCCCAGGGCAGAGTCCAGGAGCTCGCCCCCCTCCTTGCTGTACTCTCAGCTCACCCACCTCCTGGCAAATGGTTTTGATCAGAGGCACCAAGAGGTATTCAAGCTGAAGAAGGGAGAGCTGCTGTTCACCTCCAAGGCTGGAGTTAAAATCCAGAGTGATGGTAGGTGATGGGAGCCCATGGGTTCACCTACAAAGTTCGTTCCTCCTCCTATTGCAACCCACCAGTAGAGATTTCATGGCCACAGGAGCACATGCCGTGCTGCTTTGGGGTCGGTGGGTGCAACTGGGCATCGTTCTGTTTGGGGGTTAAAGGGACAGCAGTTTGATTTCAGTAATTAAAAAAGCCTAGGGAATTGGCTTGAAAAAATTCTTATCTAAATTGCTGCGTCCTGCAGGCACCGATGCCTGCGTGTTCCCGGTGGGAGCCAGTGGAGGTGGGTGCAAGGCATTGCCCGAGAGCACAGCGCCATCAGCCAGAACAGGATTGGCTTCTGCTGCTTTAAAAACAGCACATTTGAAAAAATATGCCAGAAAGCTGGGATTTGGGCTGTGGGGGAGATGTGGGATTCAGGGGATCCAGCACAAAAAGTGAAGGTGTTTGTTCTCACCCCTTTCAGTGTGAGGTTTCCATCGTGCAGGGAGACAGGGGCACTTACTCCACAAGTGATGCCAGGAGCTGTTCCTCTGGATGCCAGTCCCCAAAGGGCAGCACCTCCTGTGGGACATGCATGGTGACACCCTCCTCTTGCTTGCCCACATCCTTGTACATCACTTATTTTCTCGCTTGCTCCCCTCCTGTAATCTCCCCGTCGGGCAGAGCTGGCTTTGTGTCTGGAAGCCACCAGGATCTCTCCTGGCAACTTGAGCAAAACCTACAAAGGAGAGGAGATGAGAGCCAAGTGGGCAGCTTCCTAAACGTGCAGCCTGCAGGGGCTGGGACGTGAAAATCCTACCAAAACAGGTCTTTAATATTAAATAGATGGAAGGAAAACGTCTCCTCTTGCTTGAGGGATAAATACATCTGAAACTCCTCCTAGACTTTGGTGCTTAGTGCATCTGAAATGTGTGGTTCTTGCCCTGGAATTGAGCCTCTCCAGGGGCTGTGAATACCTGGCTGTGACACACGTGTGCGTGTGGCGTGTGCGCATGGCGTGTGTGCGTGTGGCATGTGCGTGTGGCGTGTGCGTGGCGTGCCGGCACGTCTCCAGCCCGGCAAATGAGTTTGCTTCTTTTCCCCCAGATCCTTACCTGGGTGCACCCCATGGTCTGGAGAGGGGAACCTGATGTGTCCCCAAGGCAAGTGTCACACTTGCTGCGGTCCCCTGCTGCCCTCAAAGCGATGCTCCCCCCCACTAGATCTCCTCCAGGAGCTGTGTGCGTGGCTTAGCAGATGCACCCTGCTTCGCGGGGACCTTGTGTTGTCTCCTTTGCTCCTGCTCTTTCCCCGAGCAAATTTTATAGGTACAAGTGCTGAGTGCACAGCTTGGCTTCTCGTGCCTTGGAGACAAGTGTCCATGAGACCTTCAAGACCAAATGTTTGTAGGCACAAGCTATTTGGGTTTTTGTGCAGGAGAACTGCTTAGAAGATACTCCAGGTTGGCTTCTGCCCTTGTAGGCAGACCAATGTGATGAGAGAGGGACTTTTTTTCTTACCTTCTTGTCTATGGACCTCCTGGTCCAGCTGTAAAGGTGGACTTCTGTGCTCTCATCGCAGCAATGCTGAATATTGTGTTTGCAACCTGGAAGAACCTCAGGAGAAGATAACCCTCCTACATTTGGCCAGCCTGAGATACACTGGTGCATTGTATGAAGTTGGGCAAGTTTGAAACTGCTGGATATTGACTCTGTGGAAGGATGAGGATCACTGCCATGTCTTGGGAACTGCTGGAATTTAGAGCCTGGCATGGGGAGCGCTGGGGTGTCAGCAGCACTTGGGTGCTGAGGGGGTGCCGTGGGGAATGATGTGGGTGGCCTGTGTTTCTGATGGAGGGATGTGGGGAGGGGGAAAGGAGGAGAGCAGGGGAAGAATGAAGGATTTTTCCACTTGGAAGATACTGGTGTGCTTAGGAAGCTGTGGCCAACGTCTTTCTTAAACATTCTCATCCTTGATTCATCCCATTCCTCTTTGCTGTTACCCTCTGCATCACCCTGCATAATTCCTCTCTCTCCCATCGTTGTTTTCATCCCCCATGTGTTTATAGGTTATAGCTGGTGTCCCCCCATCTCTGTAGCTGAACCAAGTTATCCATATTTAGCTCTTTTAATCTCCTCTTCCAAACTAGTCCCTTCAGCCTTCTCAATATTTTGTTTCTCTCTCTGAGCTTTCTCCAATCTGTCGATGTCCTTTTCGCTTATGAGATGTCCAGAGCTGAGCGCAATCACTGCTCTCCTGAGAAGAGCCATTAGGGCAAAACTATTACCTTTCCCCTTCTCTGATGCTGTGTCCCAACTGAATTGGGGTTGAAAGAGGCAAGGTTTGGTGTAGACGTGGCTGAGCAATGTACTGTTTGCTGCTCCTGGCTCTGCCCCCAGGTCTCTCTTGCAAGCTGGCCTCACCCTGTGAGTTCCCGGTGGCTGTGGAAGACAGGAGAAGCATAGCCAAGGATTCTATGATTTCCTCCTCTCAAAACTTACTATAATTCAATTTTATACTGGAATGGTTAGAAAATCCTGGGCTGTGTCTCCTCTGGCTGACTTGTGTCTCCTCTGCAGCTTTCCAAACATAACAACTTTGTGCAAGACACTGTGCCTGGATGGGCATTATTAATTAATTAAATCATTTAATTATTAATGCTCCAGGTTTGTACACTGGTGTGTGGGCTTGCATGGCCGTGCTCTGGTGCGAATTGCTGGAGGCCCAGCACCTGCATTGTCCAGGCATTGGATGTTCAGACCTGCAAGACCAAGGTGGAGAAAAATTGGGTGAAAAAAATAAAGAAAAGGTTGAACCAGGCAGGTGGTGCTGTGCTATTTCTTAACTGGTAGCCGAGCTGCTGTGTGAACTTCTCACACCCAGCCCTGACTGCCAAGTATCTGCATTGGTTTATGGTCCTTGTTTGCTAATCCTGGTCAAGGTTTCTTTCTGACTTTTGGGTTCTCATCATCTCCGAGGGTCTGTTTTCAGTCTCTTTCATAGTGCACAGCAAATTGGGAGTACCATGTTTTCCTGAGCTCTTTGAAGGCGGTGGAGGAGTTGAGTCTCATCTAAGAAGGGTGTTTGCATGGGGACCTGTGACTGCGGTAGGGACCTGCTGTCTAGGGCTTGTGCTGGTGTGTTCCTGGCATGGTGATGCTCGCTGTAGGAGCTTCAGTTCAAGCCTAATATACTTCTCCTTAAAAATCGAAATTAACTGCCTTCTTGGGAGTCACCCACACTTACTGGATGACCTCTTAGTCTGCCTAAATGGAGATGCCAACCTGTGTAGCGTGTTCTTTGTCCCTAGAGCTGCTTGGGTGGTGGGTTATTCCTGGATGAACCTGTGGCCCTGGTGCTCAGGATCTTGGCCAGGGTGCTCTGTAGCATGAAACAGACCCCACAGGTCTCGTTGCCTGCCGGGGAGTTGCCAGGGTTAAAGCAAGTTGTCGTGAAGATGCTGGTTTTTCATGTGATTTCTCTTGCTTGCTTTGTGGGTTTGGGTTTTAGGGTTGTCTGTAGCTTGGCTGTTTGCAAGCCCGTCTGCTTTGGCTGGGGTTTACGCAGCCAGTGGTTTTCAGGGGGCTTTTAGCGGCGGCTGGAGCCGCATCACACTGCGGCAAGTGGTTTGTGAAAGGCCTGCTGGATTTCTATCCTCCTTCCGGGAGATTGATGGACCCAGGCACTCGTGAAACCTTTTATGTTCTTCCTTTGCCTGCTCTAATGTGCTGGTCAAAGAGTCCTGGTATTAACGGTGGTCATTTGAGCGCTGCTCGCATTTGGGCATGAATTTCTTGTGGGCCAAGGCAGAAAATGCATCTGCCTCGCTGTCATTGTGGCTTTGGTGCTCTTGCTTCTTCTCTTCCTGCAACTACTTACTTCCTACACTACTACCACTACTCTTCCTACGCTGCTTAGTGGGAACAGACCAGTAAATTAATGTGGGGATGGTCGGTTGAGAGTGGCTGGGGAATGGGAACTGGAGGAGCTTGGTCTAGGTGGACATCTTAAACTGGGGGTGTTTTAGGGACTTGAAAGGATCTTCTGCAGGGCTGGGACCTTGCTGGGGAGCCAGTTCCCACGGAACAACAGATGATGGCCTCCAGCCCAGAAAGCTAAAAGAAGGTGATACGTACATCTCCAATGGGAGGTACTGAAGGTGGTTGAGAAGGTCTCAGGGAAAGGGGCCTGTTGCATTTTTCACAGTGGGGAAGGATCCCGTTTCTGCTTGGCTGGAGTTACCTGGTTATTTTGTTGGAGTTGGGAGAAAGAAAATAAAGCAAGGCTCTTCTCCATGGTGGTTCTTCATCTTAGCATCGTGTCTCAAGGGATGCCTGGCTGGTGTCAGCAGTGCAGGGGATGCTGGAGGCAGAGCAGCAATGTCAGAAGCCAACCACGCCTCAGTGATGTTGGCCAAGTTGACAGGGAGGCGAGCAAGGGATGGAGGGGCTTAATGTGAGGCATGGGTTCCCAATGGGGAGCTGCTTGCCCTCATCAGAGCTTTCTGGCTCTGGCAGCAGTGCCGGAGGTGAGGATGACTCTGGGAACCAGCAGCAGCCTCTGCATGGCAGCAGCAGTGCTGAAGAAGGGGCCAAAGGCTGCGTTGGTCAATGCAAAGGATGCTTGCAGCCATCTGGAGTAGGTTTCTATGTTTCTAACTATCTCTGCCCTCCCTGACACATCTCTAGTGCTTTTGCCACGTGAGATCTTTCCCCTTTTCACCACCGACCAAGCCGCTTCGCATTTTAATTCCATAAAAGAGGTGACCCTGGTGCAGCCATTCTGTGGATATAGTTGGCAGTACGTAAACAAGACCCCACCAGCACATCCTCGGGGTGGGATTGATGCACAGAGGTCTCAGCTTGGATTTCTTCTTACCCATGTCTCTCACTTACATCAACTGTCCCCTCTCAGTGCTGCTCTTCATTTGCCACTTCTCTCCTACCAGAGTCACCTTTTTTTTTTTCCCCCCTTCCAAGAGCAGCTCTGATAGTCTTGTAAGTGGTTGGTGCAGGTGACTTGGTGCCAGCACGTCTGTCTTGGATACTATTCCTGGCTTTATTGAAGACTCAGTAATATGCAAGACTGTGCCTCTGCGGCGTCTGCCTCCTCTTGATCTGGAACCGCTGCAAGCACTGAGATAAGGCTGGTTGTGTTCAAGCAGGGATTTTCTTCCCCTCTCCACCGGGGAGAGAAAACGTCTCATCAGAGGTCATGCTGGGGAGTACCTGCATTTCCCCAGCAGGGTTGGTAGCCGGGTCACCTGGGTGTTGGGATTAGTCCCTCTGGTGCAGTGGGAGGTTGTACCCTGATACGCCCATTAACTGTGACCGGTTCAGCGGTGCTGGAGGTGGGGCTGTGAGCTTTGTGCAGAAGTCCTCAACCAGGCTTTGGTTCAGCCAGGTCCTGCCCAAAATGCCCGGCTGAAGAGTCTGGGTTTGAAAAGTGCCTACTGGCTCCAGCCAGCGTGCTGCGTTCTGCCAGCCTTTGGCCACCATCTCCTGCTGGGACTTGCTGGCCAGGGAAGGGGTTTGTGTGGATGGAGGCAAAGGCTCACCACGCAAGGGACATCTGGACCTTAGGGCTGGGAGGCAGGTGCTTGGCATGGCCAGGAAAGGATGCCCAGGCAGCTTTTGGTAGGCAGAGCCTTCCCACCACACCGTGCCAGCAGTGGCCCTGTGGCTAGGAGAGACTGCGATTCTCAGGCATCTTCTGAGGGGGGGAGCACCAAGGACAACCCTCCAAGGAGTGTGTGTGAGGGGGAATTCTCACACACCAGGGGCCTCTCCTGGTTTGGTTTTGGGGCGATGGTGAGAGTCCTGGGTGACAGAGCTGGTCCAGATCACTGGGTGCTGTCTCCCTGCCATGGAGGCTTTTACCTGCCAGCTCCCAAGGACAAGCTGCATCACCTGAGGAGAGAAGATGGGATTGCTGTTCCTTAAAAATCCTTAGTTCCCATCCAAATTGCGGTGGGACTGGCCCACGAGGTCCCACACTCGTTGTCCTCTCTGCAGAGTGAACCTGGGGAGTGCAGTGCTGAGCCCGCTCCGCTCCACGGCTCATGGAAGCCTTCGTCCTTCCTTGTGCCACCGTTATTTCCCCACACGTGGGCTTTGTTGGAAGCTCTGGGGTCCAGACATCCAGCCAGTAAACGGTCAGGGTGCCATTTGGGGAGGGGGTCTCCTCTGACTGCCAAGGGTTTGTGTGCCTCCAGTGTGTGGGGACATTGTTGCTGGGGGATGTGACCGGGAGCTCTGGGCAAGTCTCTTGAGGGGGAATGGCTTTAAATGGAAAGAGGGGAGATTTAGATTAGATACAGAAAAGAAATTCTTCGGTGTGAGGGTGGTGAGAGCCTGACCCAGGTTGCCCAGAGAAGCTGTGGCTGCCCCATCCCTGGAGGGGTTCAGGGCCAGGTTGGAGGGGGCTTGGAGCAACCTGGTGTGGTGGGAGGTGTCCCTGCCCAGGGCAGGGGGGTTGGAACTCGATGATCTTTAAGGTCCCTTTGAACTCTAACCATGCTGTGATTCTTGGAGCTTATTGAGTGATGCTTGCAAGTAGATTCAAGATTGAATCATAGGCATTGTAGGTAGTGGTGCCAGCAAAGGGACTTGTCTTCAAGCTCTGCATACATGGCATTGAGGATCAGGTTGGAGAAGACTTTGGATCCTGTTTGAAATCCTTGCTGAGGTCATTGGTGGTGGGGCAGAGGCACCCCAAAAGTGCTGCACTTTTGAGGTTTGGAGCTGCCCGCCAAAGGTGCTCATCAACAGGGTGGATCTGCTCCCTCTTCAAGGTTACCTCTCTTCAAGGAGTTGGAAGCTCATGTTCCCATGAACTCCAAAAAGCAAAGCTGTTGGGGTCCTGCTGGTGAAGCGCAACAAGGATGACAACATCAAAGCTCCCAAATGTTGGGCTGAGCCTTGCAAGGACGTGAGAGGTGTTGGCTGGAGGCTCGAGCAATGCTCCAGTGATGGGGCAGTTTTGGTCCCTGGTTTGTCTCCTGACACACAGCAGATAAAGAGTTTGTGACCAGCAATGAAGTGGGGCCCCCCCAGCTTTTGTTGTCTCTCTGTGCTTGCAGGAGTTGAAGAACCCTTCTAGGTGAGAAGCATGGACCACTGTCTGCGTAGCTGTTTAACGTGGGGATACACTGGGAGCCCAGCACCATCTCACACCAACCATAGTGAGGCCCTCTCTGACAGTTGGGGTGCAGCTACACCCCGTGGTTGTTAGCAGCCTCTCTGTCCTCAAAGATGCACTACAAATATCGCTGGTTACTCTTCTCTGGGGTTTTGCTGTCCCTGTTGGCTCTTTTCTTGCCTGGTTGACTTTGATTATTTGGAGCAAACCAAAACACTCAAATATAAGTGTCTGGGTGGTTTAGGTACTGGCATCAAAATTACTATGGTGTTTTTATTTTTGTTGTGCCCTCTTCTCTTTCTGCCTTTGGCTAATTGCTGCTGTGGGGCCCCCATTACCAGTGACTGGTGCTACTGAAGCCGCGCTGGCACACCTCGGAGGTGGCAGGAGCTGCTTTGTGTGCATCTCCCCACCCTGCTTCCCTTCACCGCGAGACCCTGTCCCACCTTCAGGGGAGGGCTGTGTCGAGGGGCAGGTTTTAATTACCCACCCGGAGCCCTTTCCCTGCGCCTGGCATCACCTGGTGCCATCGACATGTCCCCGCACTCGGTGGATTTGCTTTTCCCCCACGGAGCAGCGCTTGTGCCGGCCGCCGCCTGGGCTTGGCTCCCTTCCACTTCTGTCCTCAGCAGTGGTGAAAACACCTTCCTCACGATGGGGAAGCCTCGGCGAGGAGCACAAAGGGCTTTCATTAGGGGAGGCAGCGCCAGTATCGTGGAGCTTCACCCCATCCAGCTCCCGCAGGGGGGACTCTGGAAATGCCTTGGCTCCCTCCAGCCGCGCGGGTCCCGGCTGCCTTTGCACTCGCCGGCATTTAATCTTAGAGCCTGCTTGGCAAGGAAAGAGAAATAAATTTCCCTTCTGCAAAGGGGATTTAAGGCCCAGAAGCGTGAAGTGATTTGCTCGGGAGGTGGTGAAGCTGGAAGGTGGGAGGGCAGGAGATCTCCTCTAGCTCCATCTTCTCAGCGGGAGGAGATGGGAAAGCCACTGCTTTTTTTTTTGTTTGTTTGAGGGTATGAGCACTTTCCAATGGCCCCGATGCCACATTGCCCTTGGCCTCTGGCCCGGCAGAGAGACCTGGGCACCCACCAGCTCCCCCCAGCCCTCCTGCACCACCAGTGGGTGCATCTCCCCACCTTGCTCCATAAAGCAGGGGGATGAAAAGCTGTGGCACCAGGAGATAAGACACAGACTGAATTCAGGGATTGATCCATCTGCCTCTTCCTCCGGCACAGCTTTTGGCTTTTTTTGGACGTGTCCCACCGTGGTGGCTCCTTTCCTGCCCCCACCCTTGGAGAGACACCCTGGGCTTTTGTATTTTGCTCTCGAGCTTCAGGCGAGGGAGCAGAGGAGCCGCCTCCTCTCCCCCCAGCTGCTGAAGGAGGCTCTGTTTGTTCCAGTGCAGGGTGAAATATGAAATCCCATCAAGCCACCTCGCTTATTAGAGAGATCTCAACGAGCTGCTTATTATGCACCGTGGCGTAATGCAGATTACGAATGTGACCGGGCGATAATTAGCAGAGCTGGAACTGTAATTAAACGCTCCTGTGCTGCGCTGGGGTTTCTGTCGCAAAGTGGAAGGAAGCTGAGCAGTTCCAAAAGCCGCAGGTCCTTGGGGTGCACATGTGGCCCGCGCTCCCCAGCCCCAGCCGGGCTCTTGCTCCTGGCTCCAGGCAGCCCTGCCTGGCTCCTCCTGGCTGTTTCATTACCCGGGGACTTGCTTTTGGCTTGTGAAACATGGCGTCCATGAGTGATTTTCTTCTTTTCCCCTCCAAAGGAGCCTCATGATTCCTTTGAGCATCTTTCAGATCCGCCGAGACACACAGGATGGGGTTGCTGTATTTTGGGGGGGTGATTTGTCTGTGGGGGTGCAGTCCTTCTCTCTGTCAACCTCACAGGCTTTTTTTTTTTTACACCAAAAAAAACCCCCCGTTCTCAAATCCCATGGGATGCAGCTGGAGCAGCAGCTGTGGGGCAGCCTCAGAGGTGGGTGGGGATGGGGGCCTGGGGACAGGCTCCTGGGGAAGAGCTGGTCCTGCTGGTGGGCAGTCAGAAGGGGTGGGTGGGAAAAAAAGCCATGGAACAAGAGCTGTGCTGCCAGCAGAGGAGACCCTGTGGTCCAGCTGCTGCTGGACCAGCCACCTCCAGCCTTTCTTTAACACTCAGTGGAGTGGACACGCTCTGACGGGCCATCCAGGGGCAGGATGGACGCAGGAGGATGAGGAGAGTGATATAGGCATGTGGGCAGATGGTGTTTTGTGTTCTCCTGTTGGAAGAACAAATCCGAAAGAGCCAGAAGATCTCTGAGTTCTCCACAGGGGTCACGTTTGTGTTCCCCACCAGCAGCCACCCCCGTGGGAGTGGGTAGATGCCATTGGGTGGATGTGATCTCCTCCTCTCTGCACCTCTGTCCAGAGATTTTTCACTTGCACCTTCTCCACATACAAATGGTGTTTGTGTTGCTGAGGATGTGGAGGAGCTTTGTGGGGTCACAAGTTGCTTGGGGTGATGGGATGCTCCAGCTGCTCACTGTGGTTGTAGGCACCGTACTGTGTGGGGCAGGTGACATTGGGCACGCAAGCTTCTGCTTTAAGCATTTATCGTGCTTAAAGGTGTGAGCCAGAGAACGAGCAGATAATTTTGATGGCCAGTCAGGACCAGGGTTGCCAGTTCAGGGTGGGAGTCTGACTGTTTGGTGGCTGTCAACTCTATTGGCCAAGGAGATCTAGCGGTGAGGTTGGACGTGGTTGTGGGCTGGTGTCTGTGTCCCTGCTTAGTGACAACAAACTTGGCCTCTCTGGGGTTATAATCATCTCCTCAGCAGAGGAGGACATCTCTCCGTGAAGTGCTAGATGTTCTAGAGGCATCTTCCCCTGCTTGAAACTGAAACCCAGGTCACCGCTCACTGATGACTTGGTTGGTTTCCTCAGTCTGCTTCTGTTTTGAGGTTGCTTGGTATCTTATCAAGATCATAGCCTGTACAGAAAGGAGGTTGGAGCAGAGGATGAGCAGGTAGCCCCAAAACTGCTGCAAACACTCTCCAGCCAAAGTGAGGGGATGACTGACTGCAGTTGGTGTGGCTGATGCACCCTGAAGGACAGGAAGGCCTCCCTTGGCCAACAGCAAAATCAGCCCGTCAGCCATCCTTCTCCTGACACTGCTGCAATCTGCTCACGTGGCAGAGCAGCCAAGGACCTTGGCTTGTGGCAGGGTGACTTGGCCATGGTTTTTCTTGGCGTGTTGGCTCATTGGCTTCCCAAGCCTGGCTCTGGCTGTGAGATGCAAGGAGAGCACGGTGGCTGGTGCTCAGTTGGCTCAGCTGTCGTCCAAGTCAGGCTCTGAAGCAGGTCCTTGTGCAGAGAGGAGGGATGTGATCTGAACAGCTGCATCTTCAGGTGGTCACAGGGTAGATTTGGGAGATGGAGGATGTTGGAGGGAGATTGCTACTTGTTTGTCCTGTCCAGCCAGTTGAGCAGAAGCCTGTAATATTTTTTTTTTCGTCAGGTCCAAAGTCGTTGACTGCATTTACATCTGAGCAATAGCCAAAAGGCATCCTGACCAGGGATGATTACCCTGGCAAAAGCTGTCAGGGAAGGAACTTGGCAGAAACTCTTTCAGTAGGAGAGCAGATATCTCCTGTGGAGGGACATTTGGGTGTGATCTTCATGACTACAAAGTGCTGGCTCTTCAGGGTTACATGGGTATGGGCACGCCAGGGTGGGAAAGACCTGTGAGATCCTTGTCCTCTGACAGGGTGTGGGACTTGAACCGCCTGCTGGCACAGGTGTTGAGAAGGTTCTCCAGGAATGTAGATGCCTGTTGATACTTGCTCTCTTTCCTGTGTTCCCGATGGTGACTTGCATGTTTCTCCTTCCCTGCAGATGGAGTCTCCAGTCTCTACACCTGCAGTGTTGCCCTTGCACCTTCTCGTTCCCGTTGTCAACAATGACATCTCGTCGCCTTGCGAGCAGATCATGGTACGCACCCGCTCGGTAGGAGTGAACACCTGCGACGTGGCTCTGGCCACCGAGCCCGAGTGCCTGGGCCCCTGCGAGCCCGGGACCAGCGTGAACCTGGAGGGCATCGTCTGGCAAGAGACAGAGGATGGTAAGTGTTGCTGGAGAGCTCTTTGCTCTCCTACAATATAGTTTTGGAGTTAGGACAATCCCTTCCTTCCTGTGTCTTTGCTGCGTTGCTTGTTGGCATGTCCTGCTCTTTTCCACCACCATCTGGGTGGTCGGGACACAGAGGAGCCCTTGACGTGTCCAGCCAAGGGAGTAACGGGCCAAAACCCGCGTCAGCCCAACGCGTTGTGTTACCCCAGACAGTGGGCGAAAATGGCAGCTGCCCTTCCTCTGCCTGGCTGCAAGAGCAGACTTGTTCTGGAAGTGCCAGAGGAAAGGCCACGCCAGCCCACGCGGGAACTAGATGGAGTTGACTTCGTTTCTGCTTGGCAACCCGCAGGTCTGTCACAAAAACACTCAAACCCTGGGAGGCGGCAGAAATCTCCTGCCGGATTCAAAAACCCCAGCGGAGCTTTCAAAATCGACTCGGTGGGAGATGGGGCTCTCGTCTCTCTTGCCAAGCCAACTGAACCTTTTTTTCTCCTGGAGCTCGTCTCATCTATGTGCAGTTGGGTTTGCTTTCCCAGGTCCTTTGATGGGATTTTGTTGCTGTTTGGGGCTCAGCCAAGGAACGCGGGGATGAATAGGTGGCTCAGTGGACCATGGGGAGTGCTGGAACCTGACCTTCATTCCAGCCTTGTTGGGATGCTGGGGATTTCTGCTTTGGGAGGCTCGGGCTGAGCTCCTCAGGTTTGTGTCTGGCTTCAGCTGGGGTCTGGAAGCAGAAACAGAGCCCAGAAGCTCAAAGGTGAGAGAGAGCAGTGGTGCTGGTGGCCAACTGTTGGTTCACGTCAGCCTGGTAACCTCTTTGACATCTGCTCCTGCTCTTCCATCGCTCTTGCATGTGGAGAACAAAGCTGTTGGCCCATGTGCTCCTCACTGCCACTGCCTTTGTTACCTCTCATGGAAGCTGGACTGAAGCCTGCGTTCCCATGAGTGGCTGCCAGAGGGTCCCTTTCTTACCCTGTGCTTTGAGAAGACAGGGATGGGTCCAGTTTGCCTTTCCTCTCTCCTTGCTGGGAAACTGGTTTTGAAACTGTGGTTGGCACAGAGCAGAAGTGCTGCGATGGCCACTGATGCGGAGCTGGTGGGCACCAAAATTATTCCTGCTGGGAAAAGCATTGTCACACAAGTTATTTGGGAAGAGAGGAGCACATGGACTGTGCTGGGGGTGACTGGGACGTGATTGCTTGGGATGGAGACCTCCAGCTATCTCACACTCATGCCCTCTCCATCACCAATTCAATGTGGACAAACCCATCCAGATTGAGGCAGCGGGGTCTCTTAAGTCTGATTTTTCTGCTGCTGCAAGACAGGAGCTACACGTTGTAAAACTGAATCCAAGGAGCTTCCTTGAGCCAGGCTTGCTGGTGAGGACAAGGAAAGAGAAAGGAGGTCGGGGGCCCTGCTCTGTGCACCCCGGGGCTGGAGGCTCCGAGAGGGGGATCTTCTCGGAGAAAACATGGACAAGGTCTTGTGCTGAGTTTTTTGTCCACTGACACAGCTTGCTTGGTGTCTGCCAAGAGCCTCATTGCTTCACAAGGTGTAAAACCTTCAGCTAGGGAAACTGAGGCACAGGCTGAGTGTTTGGAGGAGTGCAGAGGACCATCAGCAACCCCCACCTTTGGGGCTACATGCTAAACCCCCCGCCAGCTCCCCATCCCCACCAGCATCCTATTCTCATGTGATTTCCCTCAGCCCAAATGCCCTGGAGCTGCAGAGTTTGCTGAAAATTCCAGGACCGCTGGAGACCCCAATGGTCAGCAGTGAAGCTGATGAGAGCTTGGATCTGTCTTGTAGGGGTTGGGGTGGAAATGAAGAGAAGAGGCTCATGGTGGGGAGAAGAGCCCAAGTGGCTGTGCCAGGACGGACAAGCAGAGCATCCCCAAAGGAGAGAGCGCAAAAGCATCCTCCCTGTCCCCCAATCCTGGTTGGGTGGCAGTGACATGGGGGCAGTTTCTGATTCTCTTCCCTTTTCTCCTGCTCCTCACCCCACCACAAAGCTCTGCAGCCTGTCTGCCTGTCTGTCCGCATTACCCCTTGCTTCTGCAGCCACCACTTCGGAGCGTGCCTCGGAGGCGCCTTGTGATTCCCCACAGCCTGGATATTTTTAGTCTGCAGTAATTCACTGAATTTCACTGAATTTTTTTTAGAGTTGGAAGGGACCATAGAGATCATCTAGTCCAACTCCCCTGCTGAAGCAGGATTGCCTAAAGCATGTTAGAGCATGTCACTCAGGATAGCATCCAGGCGGGTCTTGAAAACCTCCAGAAAATCTCCAGACCTCCCTGGGCAGCCTCTTCCAGGGCTCTGCCACCCTCACTGTGAGGAAGTTCTTCCTCATATTTGAGCAGAACTTCCTGTGGTCCAACTTGTGCCCCCTCATCCAAAGATCCTTCTCTGCTGGCTGCTGCTTGGTTGCCACTGCTCCAGGTTGGTGTTGGACTGAGGTCTGGTCCTGCTGGTGGCATGCTCTCCTGTAGCCACCCTGGTGACACTGCCCCTTTGCCGAGCCCGTCTCGTGCAGGAACATTTTACTGAAACGCCTTTGGTGGGAGCAGCTGTCTCGGCAGCTCCCCTAATGCTGTTAGGTGTGATTTTGATCTGCAGGAACTATTAACTGATCTAATTATACTAGAAAACATCGCTCCGTTTGCTGCCTCGTTAGCTGCTAGGTCTCCTCCATTCCCCTCTGCAGAGCTGGTGTCACCCAGCTGGGAGCATGTCACCTCCTCACCTCCTCTCCCAGTGGGCAGACTGTCCCAGCACTGTGCTGGGGCCCTTTGCGACCAAAACAAGGCGGTGTCTGACACACAAACCCTCTGAGCAGCCAGGATTGCGCCCTGGCAGCACCACAGCAAACTCTCTGCATCCCTCCCTCTGGCTCCGTGCTGGAATGGGTGGTGGCAAGTCACCCATGGTCAAGCTTTGTGGCCTCTGGGGGTTTGGATGGTATGTTTGCAAGCATCTCATGATGGAACGTGCACATCCTCGTGGTCTGCAGATGCCAACGTGGACGTGTCCTCATGCAGGGCAGGAGAGATGCAATAAATTGGGAGAGGAACGAGAAGGCTTGGACAGCAAGGGTAAAGACTGGAAGGTTTTATCATAACCATGAGGAAGCCTGACCCCAAATTCGATGGCTTTGCACGTTGGACATGCTGCCTCGCTGTTACCTGCAGCCTTCATCGCGACTCCGCTTCTCTTTGCCTCTGGGGATGTTTTAAAAAGAGGGATGTGCCAGGATTGCTCTGCTGATAGATGGGCTTTGGGCCTTCAAAGGAGCTGCACCATCTTCACAGCTGTGTGTTCCCGAACCCGGGAACAGGGGGTGAGTCTTGAAGGCTGGTGCAGCAAGGGCAAGGAGCAGGAATATGGATTTCTCACTTGCTCTAATGGCATTTTCCAACATAACGAGCAGTTGTAAATCCCCTCCAAGGCCGCTGAGCCAATGCGCAGGCTCAGCCCTCTCCTCCAAAGTGGCTGTGACCCCTCTCCTCTTCAGCCCAGCAGCCTGGCAGCTCGTTCCAGCCAGAGGCATCATCTGCTGCTCCTCAGTGATGGGGCATCTCCTCTCCAACACCGCGAGGTTTCCTGGTGTCTCGGGCTGCTGCCTCGTCCCTCCTCCTGTTTCACGGAGGGAGAGGGAGGCTGCAGACCCCCCGGGCGCGGTGGCTGTTTGCGTGTCGCTGTAGAGAAGGGGAGCTTTATTATGCATCATTCCCTGGCGCCCCCCCGGCGCCGCTGTTTCGTGTCTAATATCTGCTGGCTTGAGAGCGCGGGGAGCGGGACGAAAGCTAATGCTCTGCTTATCGCTCTCGAAGCATCTGTCGGCTTTGTTCGGAGGCTCTTTTATCAACAGGTGAGCACTAGTCTGCTCCAGACAGGACCACTGCTCACCACCACCTCCCTGAGGCACGTCTGGAGCTGCCCCAGGTGACACCAGCTGGGGCTCCAGCTTTGGCTGCCAAGCGCTGGATTAAGGAAAGGCCTTGTTTATGAGAAGGCTGCAGAGCTGCAAGCGGCTCTGCCACGCTTTCCTGGGAGCTAAACTGCTTTCTGTCCCTCTGCCTCCCTTCTCCAGGAGTGTGAGGATGCAGGTCTGGGCTCCTCGCAGTTGGTCGTGGGGGCTTGGTGTGGTGGTTGTGCTCTGCCGAGCCTTGAGAGGCACTGACATCCCGCAGATCCCAGAGGCATCTTCTGCACAGGCTTCAGGCCGTGGGGAGGGAGCTGCAGACCCCCATCCCACGCGGGTGCTGGCCAGCTTGGGTTGTGGTGGGACCTTGCAGGTCCTCTCGCAGGGCGGTGTCAGGACCTTGCTCGTAGTCATGTCATCACTGTTACCAAAGGTGGACACTCGTTGAAAGGGTTTGGACAGGAGGGTGATGCGTGTGTTCAAGTCGTGGTGAAATCAATGCCCATCCCATGGGATCAGTGACAAGTGGTGAGACTTCCTGCAGTCACTTCAGTCACCAGGACCCCCAAACACAGCCTTGCTGGCTCCTTGTCCCTTGGTGTGACCCAGGCTGAAGGTTTTCCTGCTGCTTTTTCCGTGCTCCGGCATCCAAGGCCCCTCTCATGGCCTTCCTGTCCCTTGGAAAGCAGGGCATTAGGTGGCCAATGACTTATCCACTGTCTGAGCATCCATCCCTGGAGGGTTTAATGGAAAGATCCGATCTTCCTCCCCTGTTTCCCTCTCCTACCCCTGACCCTGCCTGGGAGATTGCTTTGGCTTTGTGTTGCAAGGTTTTGATAGGAGGGGGCTGCAAGGGTGGCTTCTGTGAGAAGGTGCCAGAAGTTTCCCCCATATAGGACCAAGGTGGACCTGCCGCTGGCCAAGGTTGAGCCTATCAGTGACAGTGGAAGCACCTCTGTGATAACATATTTAAGAAGGGTTAAAAACTGAAGTGGAACAACAGCTCCCAGAGAGAGGAGTGAGAAGATGTGAGAGAAACAACTCTGCAGAGACTAAGGTCAGTGAAGAAGGAGGGGAGAAGGTGCTCCAGGTGCCAGAGCTGAGATTCCCCTCAGCCCGTGATGAAGATCATGGTGAGGCAGGCTGTCCCCCTGCACCCATGATGGTTAATGGTGGAGCAAATGTCCATCTGAAGGCCTTGGAGTACCCCATGCTAGAGCAGGTGGATGTATCCTGAAGAAAGCTGTGACCCTGTGGAGAGTCTGTGCTGGAGCTTCAGCGCATGGAGCCTGTGCTGGAGCAGGTCTTCTGGCAGCATTTGTGGCCCTACGGGGGACCCATGCTGGAACAGTCTGAAGGTCTGCACCCTGTGGAAAGGACCCACACTGGAGCACTTCATGAAGAACTGTAGCCCATGGGAAGGATCCACATTGGAGAAGTTCATGGAGGACTGTTTCCCCTGATGTGATGGGACCATACAAGAACCAGACAATGCTTTTTTGCGTCCCCCAGCTCCCTTCATCTCTTAATCCTGTAAAAATGGATAATCTCATCTACTGTCTTTCCAGACAGCAACCTGGCACTGTCACCCCACCATTAATTTTTCTGGCCAGGGTGCAACTCTGCGGTGACAGGAATACTCAGGGCATGGGATGCCGAGGTCTTTGCACCCAGGTTGAGGTGGGATTGATTGCTGAAGAGCATCCAAGGTGTCACCTTCCCATGAAACCGGGTGGGGCTGCAGTTATCCAGGTGAGATTCGTCCTCTGCAAGAGCATCTCCAGCCTTGGGGACAAGGAGTATGTTGCCTCCTGGCTGCCCACCCCTTGCCCTACCCGTGCCTGCTCATCATCCTGCCACGGGAGGGGAACACGGCGGGTGAAAAAAGCTGCTTAGGATCTATCCCTGGGGTTTAAATTGTCCTGGGTTATTGTTGGAGGATTAGGAAGGGATTTGGTGTGATTGGTTGCAGCAGGTTAAATATAGGCTGGTGCGTGTTGGAGGGTTGACGCTCCAACAGGGAAGGGAGGGACGGCTGCACTTCGTCCCTTCGCCTTTCATCTCTCTCTTGTGATCGTGGTGATGGGGGAAAAAATTAAAACATGCCAGCACGTCCTTTTTAATGTGGCATGCTGGCCCCGGGATGCACAGGAGCCTCCAGTGGCTTGTCGTGCAATTAACTTCCAGCAGCGCGTGGTCTTCAAAGAGAGATTGAAGTGGCGCTGGCTGCGAGCGGGGAGGGCAGAGGGAGGTGCTCCTCTGAGCTGGTCACCAGGATGGGGGTCTGGGTTGGGGCTGCTGGTCCTTCAGCAGCTCTTGGTCTTTCTCAGGCTCCTGGGAGCATCCCGTGGTGGTTCCACAGAGGTGTCCTGGGGGTGGCAGGTTTGGGCTGGGGTGTAGTGTCAGGTTCCCTGGGGTTTAAGGAAAGTGGGTGGACAGGCTTCTCCTCACATTAGAAGGCATGGAATCGTGGAATTGTCAGAGTTGGAAGGGACCATCCAGCCCAACTCCCCTGCTAAAACAGGGCTGCCCAGAGCACATCACTCAGGACACCATCCAGGTGGGGCTTGAAGATCTCCAGAGAAGGGGACTCCACACCCTCCCTGGGCAGCCTCTGCCAGAGCTCTGCCACCCTCACCCCAA
>BJBW01001601.1:43436-156205 GCA_004320125.1 Scolopax mira | reverse complement strand
AGCCTCCTCTTCTCCAGGCTGAACAACCCCAGCTCCCTTGGCCTGTCCTCGTAGCAGAGGTGCTCCAACCCCTTGATCATTTTTGTGGCCCTCCTCTGGACCCGCTGCATCAGGTCCATGCCCTTATATTGAGGGCTCCAGACCTGCACACAGTACTGTGTGTGAGGTCTCACCGGAGCAAAGTGGCAGAATCACTTCTCTGGACCTGCTGGTAACACTTCTTTCACTACAATGGTATTCGTATTCAATTCATCCAAGTGTTCTTGGATTAAATAGTCTTTATCCAGCCTTCAAATTTTATTGCTCTGTGTTCAGGAATATACACGCATGCACATGTGTCTGTGTGTTGGCATTGACAGAAAGGGAGCCCACAGATCTTGTAAGTATTTACAACAGATTTGTGTGGCCTCAAAGCTTTACTGAGTTTCTTTAATGACTCTGAATGACAAACTTTCCCTAGTTAAGGTTCAATGTAATGTGAATGCATAGTCCTCAGCCACAAATTTGGTTTGAGTTATGGACCTAAATGTTGTGGATTTTTTGTTTGCTCTGTGCTTAACATACCTATTCGTAAAAAAGGTAATAGAAATTTTCTAACTGCTCAGAGTGTTGGGAGGGGAGTCACATGGAAAACTGAATTTATTTTTAAATATATATATCTATAAGATGGGCATACACTAGTATGCCAAACTTTGGAGTGTAGGACAGAGTTAAGAGGAAAGGAAAAGGCAACAATGTAAAAATGCAAGTGTTTCTACACAGTGGACACAAACATGTAAGTTTAGTATTTCTACAGTGTATGCAAGATTGTCCATAGGTCCTGATGGGATGTACCCGTGAGTGCTGAAGGAGCTGGCAGAAGTCTTCCCTGGGCCACTCCATCTTTGAAAGGTCCTGGAGAACAGACAAGGTGCATGAAGACTGGAGGAAAGCTGATGTCACCCCAGACTTCAAAAAGGGCAAGAAGGAGGACCTGGGAAACTACAGGCCAGCCAGCTTCACCTCCATCCCTTCAAAGATGATGGAACGGCTTGTTCTGGGCATTATCTCAAAGCATATGGAGGATAAAGCTATCAGAAGTAGCCAACATGACTTGGATTCACCAAGAGGAAATCATGTCTGGCTAACCTGATAGCCTTCTACAATGGCATGATTGGATGGATAGATGAGGGGAGGATGGTGGATATTGTCTACCTTGACTTCAGTCAGGTTTTTGCTGTTGTCTCCCACACCATCCTCATAGATAAGCTTAGGAAGAATGAGTTAGATAAATGGACAGTGAGCTGGACTGAAAACTAGCTGAAAGAGCTCAGATTGTTGAGATTAGTGACACAGAATCTAGTTGGAGGTCTGTAACAAGTGGTGTTCCCCAGTCAGTGCTGGGCCCAGTCCTCTTCAATATATTCATCAATGACCTGAGTGAAGGGATGGAGTGTACTCTTGGCAAGTTTGCTGTGACACAAAACTAGGAGGGATGACTGATACACCAGAAAGCTGTGCCACCATACAATGAGACCTGGACAGGCTGGAGAGTTGGGCAGAAAGGAACCTGATGAAATTCAACAAGGACAAGTGTAGGGTGCTGCACCTGGGGAGAAATAACTCCATGCACCAGTATAGGTTGGGTGCTGACCTGTAGAGCAGCTCTTGGAAAAAAAACTGGGGAGTCCTGGTGGACAACAGGATGACCATGAGCCAGTGATGTGCCCTTGTGGCCAAGAAAGCCAATGACATTCTGGGGAGCATTGAGAAAAGTGTGGTCAGCAGGTTGAGGGGGGACATCCTTCCCCTCTACTCTGCCCTGGTGAGGCCCCATCTACAGTATTGTGTCCAGTTTTGAGCCTCCCCAGTTCAAGAAGGACAGGGAACTGCTGGAGAGGGTACAGCAGAGGACTACAAAGATGATTAGGGGCCCATTAATGTCAGATGATGAGAGTGAGAGTGTATCTCTTATAAGGAACGGCTGAGGGACTTGAGTCCTTTTAGTGTGGAGAAGAGAAGGCTGAGGGTGGATCTGATCAACACTTATAAATACTTACAGATCAGGTGTCAAGAGGATGGGGTCAATCTTTTTTCAGTGGTGCCCAGTGACAGGACAAGAAGTAATGGCCACAAACTTGAACATAGTAAGTTCCATGTAAACATGAGAAGGAACCTCTTTACTTTGAGGGTGACAGAGCTCTGGAACAGGCTGTCCAGAGAGGTGTGGAGTCTTCTTCTCTGGATACGTTCCAAACCCGCCTGAACATGTTCCTGTGCAAACTGCTCTAGGAGGACCTGCTCTGGTGGGGGGTTGGACTAGGTGATCTCGAGAGGTCCCTTGCACCCTGCATTCTGTGATTTCTGCATAGCCAGTATAGCTACATATACTGCCTTTTTATTTAGTGATTATGTCCAGGCCATTATTTGTCCTAAAAGGGGTATCTTACTTATCTGTGAATAATTACATATCTTTGCCCTGGCAGTGATGGGCAGGCATGTATTTAAATGCTAATCTTCTGAGCCCAAGTGGCCATCCAAAGGAAAAAAGCATCTTAGCTATTAGAGGAGCAGTAAGGTACCTTTCAGAATGATTTCATCAGATAGCTCCTGGGGGCCTAGAAAAAGCATCTTTTGATCTCTCAAAATCAATTTGACATTTGGTATCAAAACATAGGTATGCCCTTTGAAAAGGGTAATCACTGTAATTGAGATGGGTGGTCAGGGTGGATGTGAACCTACGGCAACAGCACTGCCAGTTGCACGCAGTGTCCAGTGGATGAAGCTAAGGGCAGGGCAGCCAGTTCACCTGGCTCTGCCTTCATGGGGTTCAGCAGCAGAGAGCTCAGCCTTTCTTCTGAGTCTATGCAGTCTTCTCAGTATCAAGTTTCTGGAATCCATCTTTGTGTAATTAGGGGGATGTGTATGCTCACCAGGTCGTTTATCTTTCAGTATTCAGCTGTTTCATCAATTGCCCACATATCCAAACTTAAAGCTGAGAGTAGTTTCTTGTATCTCAAAATATATGACATTATTTTGGTATAATTTTCACTTTGCTTGCTACCTGATGAATGATGTCTTGTGTAATCTGAGGTATGTCAAAAACAGTGAGAAAACATTTACTGGTATTTGAATTTACATTTTCTTGTTTGGCAAGAAAATGTTTCGAACCTTCCCCAGACCTTTCAATCCCACTGGAGCTATTTGATATAAATGACTCATAAGTGGTGAGACTCTTTTCTAGTCAATTTTGCAAGTAAAATCTAGTTCTAGAACTCTCAAAAACACCTATAATCCCTCATATGAGAAATACTTAATTGCAGCCATCTAGTTTCACTAGATCCCCTGCTTTGTCTAGGAATTTTCTGTGAAAATGTATTCATTTGGTGTCTTTATTCTTCTAACTCTGCTTTGAAAATGTAGACCTAAAAGAGCTTTCTGAAAGACTAAGATACCAGTTAACTAGAAACCAAAGAGATCTTTTTCTCTACTTAAAACAGAAATTATATCTATATATGTTTAACATTAATTGCCAGTCTTCTGTTTTATGAAGGCTTGAATGTAAAGACAGTTTTGTTTCTCATTTGAAAAAAAAACATGGCTTGGCATTTGTATGAATCTCTAGCACGTTATTTGTAATATATCCTATTGTTTGACATGTAGGGGGGGAAACCAATTAGAAATTGAATCTTAAAACATTATTTTGCTCAAAAGCGGTTATATATTTATAGTTATCAAAGTTACTAATTCTGACTTAATAGCAAATCTATTTTAGATGGAAAAGCTGCAGACACTTTCATCCTCAAAGAAAACAGTCAAAAAGGGAACATGAAAATAAAAAATAATTTCTATAAAGGCTCATTTTGTGGTGTGTGGGTTTTTTGTTTTTTTTTACCCTTTTAATTTGGCATACTTTTGCCTGATTTTGACCAAAGGGACTGAGGTTCCCTTTGAATCTGATTTGAGTCTAGGAGGCTGTAAGGGTTTTGGAGCTGAAACTGTGGAATATGTTATTTTGGTGAACAGAGCAATTAGTTACAATCTATTTACAATGGTCTTTTATTCTTAATTCATGCAGAGGTTACCAGAAGCTCCTAAAATGCATTTCTTGTCCCCAGCTGCTTGTCAGGGACAATGTATTCTAAATGCACGAAGTCCTTTGGGCATTAAAGGCATGCTAAGCATTTGTCAGGACATGAAAGGGATTTGATGAAACTGGGAGGCAAATCGTGCAAAATTTGTGAAAGTGAAGTGAGGGGGATGCACTGGGAAAGACAGACCAAAAATGGTGCTGACGTTGTCTCGGGTGAAACTGATCCCACTCTGAAAGTTAAATTTTGAACTCTGTATCATTTGTTGCAGACAGTGTTGGTAAAAAGCTCTTGGAGTGACACTTCCCAATAAATTTAGCAAGTTTAAATCAAGTGTTTAGTTTATTTACATGTTCAAAAGCAAATGTAATGGTTTTAGTAGGGAACCAACTGGTTCTAGGAACTACCTACTTAGTAGAATCAGAGGAAGATAAAAGCTGCACAGGACAGAAGGTGTGAAGAGTGACCCAGGTAGTGAGGCTGCCCCTGCCATTATGGTGTGTGCCATCCCCATGCCTGCTGGGTAAAGAGCTGGGCGGGAAGAGAGGGCAGAGAACATGGTGGGATGGGGATCGTTCCCCCAGGTTTCTCAGTGAGTAAGACAGTTATAGATAGACTTTATGCTGGCCTCAGGAGCAGAAGTGGGAACTCTGAAGTGACTCAGCAGTGCTGAGAGTTGCTGCCCTGGAGAAGAGCTGGTTGGTATGCAGGGATATGTGGTGGTGTTCCTCTGGCTGTGTGTTCCTCTCCAAGCACAGTGCCCAAAATGAAGTTTTCCTTTGGCTTTACCTAGCAGCAAGATTCTCATGATTTTACTTTTTTTTTTTTTTTTTTTTTTACTTTAAAAAAGGAATCATACTTTTCTGAGACAAACCCCTTAGGAATTGCATCAGCCACATGTTTTCTCTCCCATTGCATAAATGATGGATTAGTTTTTCACTGGAGAATCTGACAGTAGGATGTAAGGACAATTTGTGTAAGTTGTGAAGTAGGTTGTGGTGTACAGCAGCAGACTGTTCTGAAACATGACTGTAGGAAACATGATTAATATGTGATGGCCACCCCTTGGTAGATCAATTCCCTAAAGTACATGTCCTATCATGAGAGTGCCCTGGTTTGTATTATGTGCAGTGAGTATCTGGACGGAGATAAACTACTACCTGTTGGAGCATTAATTTATCCAGTAATGTGTGAGATTTTTTTTTAAAGTGTAATTAATAATACAAGACTTTCTGTGGCATCTTCTGGAAGAAAAGCATATCATTATTCAGGATGAAAAGCAAGAATTTGCAAGTGTAGAAGTGCGGTACCATCTTTTCATGAGGAAGACATGACTGATTTTGGGACAACAAGTAGAGCTGAACATGAAGAACTTCTTGTCCTCATACCTGTTAACAGCAGATGACAATTGCTGCTGTGGGATGCACAGAAAATGCCAGTTTGCTGTATGAAGCTAACTGAGTAAAACTGCCTGTTTGGCATGTCCTTCACTGTCACCGTTATGAGACACCACTTTTATAGAGCAAGTGAATACAGTTCTTATACTGGGAAGAAAAAAAAAAAGGAGAACAATTTCCAAATCCCTTAGTATGAGTATTATATATCTGGTGTATCCAGACCCCTGATTCCGAATTGCATTGAGACGCCCCAGGAGTTATACCCTGGCAACTATTCAAGCTCCTGTTGAGCATAAACACGCACACTTAAGAAAACAGAATAGCTTGGATCTGTTTGTCCCTTTTTTTGGTTGGTGATGAGCTAATTTTATTTTAACACTCAAGGGTCTTTTCTGCTTGGTGCATGAAGGGACAGAGTGAACTTAGTGGAGTTGAAATTTCCTGAATTATAATCAGTAATTTTAGCTCTGGCTCCGGGTTAGGGAGTGAAGTTGGACTTAAGGCACTGTGACTTTATTCCACTTGCCCGAGACAGATTTAATTCTTTTTTTTTTTTTTTTTTTTGTTATAGCAGTGCAGGGAAAATGTATGAAGTTGGAGCACTCCATGACCTGTAATTGATGTTTCCTGTAATTTTGTCCTTTATGTTCAGTTTGACAGGGTTTATTAGTCATGATTTGGGGAAAATATGAACTTAACTTTTTTAAAATCAAAGTGAACTCTTATCAACACTGCATTTATTGTTTGCACAATTACTATCTGGTAAGAGATATTAGGGCAAAATATCTAGGAGTAAAATATATTCCCAATGTGATTTCCTTTTTTATCTATGAATTTAAGTGAGGGGCGGCTTTGTCTCCTCTATACCGAAAGGAAAAAGTAGTTTTGACACAGCTTGCGTGTAGCTTACCAGAATAAAAAATTAAGATAAAAAATTTCACAAAGAAAAATCTATATTTATGTTAAAACAAGATGCTCAAAATAGTTAAATAAAAATTCTCATAAATATCTAAGCTATTCATTAAGTGTTCTTTGCATTGTGGAAGTTTAGTCATTGTGCGTAAATACTAAGCTATGTTTAAAAGAAAATTGATATTGCAAGCTCTCAATAGAGCTGATAAATTTTGTCTATCCGATTTTTCACATGAAAATTGGATTTTCATTGAGTGATTTTTGTACATAGGAAAAGTAACTCTCTTAATATTTAAGACACTGAGAAACTAGTTTCTCAATTACTTGCTACAATATACTGGTTTTTATTCCAAAGTTATTTTTTTCCTACAAGAAAGGTAACTTTTTAAAAAGGCTTTTGTTTAAATTCTCTATGGAAAATAAGCCTTTTTCTCACAAAGGCTTCCTGCCTCCCCCTAGACAAAATAAGTCTTTTTCCTTCAAAGTTCACCTTGTGCTGCAATATGAAGCAATGTGAAAAATGCTGGGATGTTACTGCAACTGCCCCACTGTTCCCCCAGAACATCGGGTGATACTTCGGAGGAGAAAAGATTTTGAATTAAAACTGAGGATTGATGCCCCTGAAACTTGTCTGTGGGGTTCTGCCTAGGTGACCTTGGGCAAATCATTAACGTTCCAGTCCTGGGAGACACATCTGAGGGATGTTTCACAGATGCTGGGGCCTATGCCCTTTGTATTCCAGTTTCCCTTTTGTAAGTGGACCAACAGACTTTGAGTTACCATATCCTAGGCATATCAGAGTGCTCTTTTTCATAAGCCAGCAAAGACAAAATGATTTCCACTTTCAAATGGACAGCGCCCTTAACTGTAAATTGTTTTCCCTAAGCTTTGTTTGGAACACTGAAAGAATCATAGCCTTTACTAAAGAAAATTGTAAGCAGTCCCTTTTATTCTAGAAATCTGTTTTGCTCATCCAAGTGGCTTTTTTTTTCCCAGGCTACTTCTATTTGAAACACAGCACATCTAAAAGAAAGTCTTATCTTGTTGACAAGTACTGCAGCCTGCCAATTACAAATTCAGTAACAGAACATTTGCAGGTAGCAGAGGCTAAGGCATATCTTAACCAATTGGTATTAACTATATGTAGTAGATGAGAAAAGCTGTTATTTAATTAAATAATAATTATAAAATCAATAACAAGGAAGATTTTCTTCTCCACAGTATATGTAAAATAATAAAAAAAACCCCCAAACTGATGAATTGTGCAGCAGATTAGTTTGGGTTAAAGAGGATTATATGACCTATACTTCCATTTTACTTCTCACAATGTTTTCTGTGTCATATGGTTAACCTAGTAGGACCTGTTTGCAAACTGTCGTTTTATAAAGTGTAATGTAATGTGTAACTTCTTAAACATCTAAAGTTGTTTGTAATTTAGGCTTTGGAAACATTTCCCCACGCACACAAGGTGGAAAGATATTCTGTATCATCTATGCCTTATTGGGAATTCCTCTGTTTGGTTTTCTGTTGGCTGGTGTTGGAGATCAACTGGGGACAATCTTCGGGAAAGGAATTGCCAAAGTAGAAGATACCTTTGTTGTGAGTATATTGACTGCCTTGTTTTTTCATTTGTACTATTTGTTCTTCTGAAGTTAACAAGTGAAATGAGAAGTCTGAGAAACAGTGTATAGCTCATCATTGCAACCAGATGTCTAGCACAAGGTAGGAAGAACTCTGCAAAATCTAAGCGTGTTACTGAACATTGTTAATCGAGAATTGGATGAAGCCCAACATTTTCTATAATAATTATGTTTGGGAAGAGGAATAAGATTCAAAATGTTTTATTTTTGGTTTACCCTTATACTCCTAAGCTTACTGTGATGTTTGCCTTTAAAGGTTGTCATGTAGATTGTGTCAGGAAATCACTGACTTGGACAGATGGAAGAGTAGAGCTGCAGGGGCAATATGTGGAAATTACTGCTGCTGCTTTGAGTTGATTCACAGAAGACCTTTGGTGTCTGAGCCTAAAATCACAAGTCTTAAAATGTCTACTCAGATGCCATCATACCACAGAAAATGCTTACAGCCTGTAGGCATCTACATTTCCAAATTTGTCTGTAGGTGACTAAAGCTTTGGGCATTCACAGAAACAGGACAGTCTAAATGGTACCAACCAACCAGTTGGTGCTTCCCTGTCACTGGATTTCTCTTTGAGGTCTCGGTAGGCTGTAGGATGTTCTACTGTCTAAGGTATTTTCAGCCTTTTCTGATGAACTCCTTAGCACAGCCTAGAGGTTCATGCTCTCCATTTTATTTGATTACAAATATTTAATTATTCATGCAAAGTGGCATGGCTTCAGTGGAGGAAGAGACCCCTCAGACTAGAAGCTTGTGCAGATATTGTGCAGAAAGTTCAGCCATAGCCAGTCCTTAACAAGCAAATGCTTTGAATTCTAGCAGAGAAATGTAGTTTACTTAATTTGATCTGTTTCATACGGAGAAAAGTTTATTAAGGTTGTATTTTACAAGGCAGTTATGAAGAATGTATTTAATGAGATTTTTGAGTATAGAATGTGGCATAATAAAACTAATTCTTTAGATCTTTTAATAACCTTTAATACTGTTGTAGTTTAACTATCATCTAACATTGAAAACACACATAAAATACTATTTGTCTTTTGCTATGCAGAATGTCATATCCAGTAAATACTTAGTAAGCAGCCCGACTATGTAGCTGTTTGCATTAGTACTTCAAGTGTTAAGATTGTTTTTCTGCAAAAATCATGAATCTTTTCTATGTAGGAAGCGTCTGCCATGGCTTAATTTTTAAAGCAAAGCAAACTGGAGCTGTACAGAGTAGTCTTATGTGATAGGTAAATAAAAGCTTGAAAGCTTTTTGGGAAATGGCAGGTAGTTTTGACTGGGAAACATCAGTTCAAGTCCAGACGAGTTACTGGTGAGTAAACTCCGTATCTTTTGAGATTTGCCTAAAAAAGGCAAGAATGTTCTATACGAACACTTTACTTCTATCCTTTCTAATTTTTTAAATCACTGGATTTTATTTTTACTTAAAAGCACAAAGGATTTGAGACCAATTTGTTTCCTTTTAGCCTATTGTTCATAAGGATAATGTTTTTCTTTTTTTGTCATGGATGTATCCCTACAACAAGAACGCCCCAAACTTAAAAAGCAGCATCTTGCCCCCTTTTTGCCAATTTCTGAATGAAAATGCTGATGTACATGTTGTAGTCAGGGACACTCCCTTGTTCTGTTTACTAATTCTCAAAATTAAGAACTGGGAGACACTGATGGGTCAGAGCAGGGAATTTCATATTGCTATATCTGAAACTACTACTGTGATATGGGTCACAAAAGCTGGACCTAGGTCATGATGACTGTAAAACATAGTTTCCATTGCCACTAAACTTAAATATAAAAATACCCATGTATTGTGAACAGCCTGATTTCATTTTTGAACTCATTTTGTGAAAACTTTCAGTTTTGCACAATCCCTTGCTTGCTTTAAGTTGAACCAACATGCTTTGGATGGATGGAAAACTGTACTGAAAGGAAAATTGCCAATCTTGTAGGGTACTTCAAATTGGTCTTTGCAGTGGTCTATTCTAACGTTGGTACTATTAAATTCCATCAATAGTTTATGCAACAGATAAAGAATTTGTTCATTAAATGTACAGGTTATCTCAATTGGAAGACAGAATTAGAATTCAAAATTATCTTGAAAATTTTAAGAAGCAGTTCAAAAATGTAGGATTTAATTCAATGGGGGGACAAATTCCAAGTAGTCTTTGAAGAAATAATAAAATATGCCATTACATATCAGGAAACAGCTGCCTAGGTGCAATTTTGTAAAAATGTCCTGAGTACTCCAGGGGCTCATAAAGTACACAGTTTAATGGTCATACTGCTGTGAAAAAGCATACATTGTTGTTAGAAGTATAAATAGGAATGTAAATAAATAAGTGGATAAAGCATAGGAAAGGGTCCTTCCATTCTATTTTGTTGGGGTTTTTATATCTAGTTTGGAGTATAACACCTAATTAAACAAGTTTTATTTAGTTGGAGCCATTGGAGACAAGGAATGGTAATGAGAATAGATGTGTGAAGAAAGACTGAAAGAAATTAGTTATTTGAGCTAAACAATATATGACTGAAAGGAAACAACTCTAAAACTTTACTGGAAAGAGCAAAGTAGCATTTTCTTTGTTTCCCTTGTATAAGACCATAAATAGTAGACAGACTGAAGGAGATAAGATGCAAGCTAATCATTAGGAAAACTTCCTGATGACAAGAACAGTACATATTGGTTATCCAGTAATGTATCTTCAGTGGCTTAGTTGGATTGTTTCTGTCTTGGGGCAGGTTTGGACGTAATGATCTTTCCCTTCCAGCTCTATTTTCTGTGGTTTTTTTTAGCCAATTACTTGATTAGAGGGAATTGTATGGTTAAAAATCTGATTTTAGTGCATCTACAAAATTCACTTTTTAAAGTAGAGAAGTTGCAGGTGCCAGCGCTACCTGAAGCTCACTCAGATATCTAGCCCTCACTCAAAACTTTAGCATGATTAGCTGTTAATATGAATGACACAAGTGCTTCCTAGGGTTTGCTTTTAAAAACTGTTTCAAAATAAACCCTACTTTGTTTTTCCTGTTTGAGAATTATAATACACCGAGCAACCGAGTGGTCACTGTGGATGGTGATATATGCTGATGTACAGTGGCACAGTTTTATTAACAATGGGTTTCCTCTCTTTCCCCTTCTCCTTTCCAGAAATGGAATGTGAGTCAGACAAAGATTCGCATAATTTCAACAATAATATTCATACTATTTGGCTGCGTGCTGTTTGTTGCTCTTCCTGCAGTTATATTCAAGCACATAGAAGGCTGGAGCACACTAGATGCAATTTACTTTGTGGTTATCACTTTAACTACCATTGGATTTGGTGACTATGTTGCAGGTAAG
Organism: Scolopax mira; assembly: GCA_004320125.1. Taxonomy (NCBI): domain Eukaryota; kingdom Metazoa; phylum Chordata; class Aves; order Charadriiformes; family Scolopacidae; genus Scolopax; species Scolopax mira. Next base: position 144,845 of record BJBW01001601.1, on the reverse strand, counting down.
ATTTTTCTCATAACTCTTTTTCTTACAGTATTTTGCATAGTGCTATATATTCTTCATTTCTTTATTATTATTTTGAGACAGATGCATCTCTGTTGTGGTGCTTCTTTCCTAGTTTTACACTTTATCATTCTCGTGTCAGTGCACGTGGGGGAACCTGCCTTCATCTCGGGTCATGTGGCAGGCTAGAGATGTGAGGTGAAATGCACGGTACCTGCCTCTGCATACTCCTTTTTTTTTTTTTTCCTCCTGTACTGTTAAAAGATGCTTTACTTAATTTTCAGTTAGATTTTTTTGGTTCTTATAGATTAAGTGCAAAAATTAGTACAGTATTTTAGTCTGCTGAAAATACTTTTTCAGCTGGAGTCACTTAAAATGTCTTACCCTGTGAAGTCGTATGGCATAGTTTTTGTGTGCATCTCTTACTTTCAAAGTGTTCTTCAAGACCTCTGTTTCTGCTATTGAGATACCTCTATTGCTGTTGGATCCTGCTTCTGGGCTTGCTTTCTTTTGTTTGCTATGTAGGCATTTGTCTGTGTGTGTCTTGCAATGTTAGGGAAAGTTATAGCACAACCCATAGATGACGTGTCCTACTTCTAGGGTTCTATTAACCCTGATTAGATTGATTGCACGTAACTTTGACAAACTGACCTAAAAAAATCTTGGGCTAGTTCTCTGCATCTTCTTTCTTGAAAAAGTGTTAGACCTCACCTCAGAATAGGATTGAGAAGTATATGTTGTTTGTAAGGAAGTGTGTTGATCCCGGTCGGTGAAGTGTTGAGATGAGGATTAGCATTTCAGAGTTTAGTGTTCTGAGTTCCAGAGCCTGATCTCGTGCTTCTCCTGATGCTGTACCACCATCTCCCTCTTTCATGAGGTGTGTCTCTCCCATCCCTGAAGTCTGTGTGAGGCAGAGATGGCTGAGAAAAGGACAGCAGTGCTGGGCTGCTGTCAGTGAGGTCCCCTGCTGGAGGGAAGAGTTTCTAACAGACATCCAGGTGGTGTGGGTGCCTCTTGTTGTCCCATCTGTAGCCAAGGATGTTGCATGAATCCAAGTGCACTAAGATTGAGAGTATCAGGTTGGGTTAGCTCCTCCTAGGGACTTTCAGACCTGCCTGAAATTTGCCTTGGTGACAGGGATGTGACTGGTTTTGTTGCTGGCAAAAGTTTTTCAGTTTTTCAGAGTGACCTCTCAATGTCTGAATTATTTGGCATATTCATAAATGATCTGGGTAAAACAGGGGGATATTTAGTTAGTATTGAAGATACTAAGTTAAGCAAGCTGTTTAAAAAGTGAAAGCCATGTGAGAAGTGACTAAAGACTTCTATAAATTGTGGAACTGGGCTGTAAAATGGCAAACAAAATTTATTTGGACTATTGCATGGTTTTTTGTAATGTTTCCATATTTCTTTTGAATGTGTTTCACTGATTTCTCCTTTACCTTTTCCATATTTTTTTCTTATTTCCATTTTGTCGTCAGGAATTTGTGATTCTGGTCAGATTCTAACTAGCACCACATAAAAAATTTATGCTGTTTTCAAGCCAAGAGTCTGAGTATTTTAGACTTTTGTTCCTGAGGGGTACGTGTATGTCAGGGAATAAAAATAATAGTATATAAAGGTCTGGTTATATTTACTGTAAAGCACTCTGTGAAATGGCCCACTTGGTTTAAACTAGAACACTGAGTACATTCATCATTACTCTCATTATAGATTTCCATGGATTTATCTATTTGTAGACCACTTGATATCATAATTTGTTCCTACATCATGTCTGGTTTTTTAATTTTACCAGGAAATGCTTTCTCTTTCTACCGAATGTCCTTGAATTACATTGTTCTATAACATATGACTTTTTATGGTTCACTTCATATATATTTTTTAAAAATTCCACTGTAAAAGCATGATGTCAAAAATTTCATGAATGTTTTTTATTTTCTTTTAGAGTTACATGAATAAGACTTGTATTTGTACTGTAATATTAATTTAAGGTTTCAGTATGTGGGAATTGGATTTGTATTTGCAGAGATGATGCTCAAGAGAACAGGCTTAGGTGACTATCTCCATCATATCTGGGAAGTTAACACTGGGATGGACTGTATTTTGTCAGAGATGAAGTTGACAATATTATCATTTTTGTGTGGACCAATGTTTATGGCAAATGACCTAAGGAATTTTTCAGAAAGGTCCATTTGTTTTCATGTAGTTCCCATACATACTTAAATAATACATTTTTTCAGAATTTTTATTTAACTAGGTAAGGTATTCATTGACTCTGCTTTATACTATGGAAGTTTGAAGTTGATGTGTATAAATACCAAGCTATGCGAAGAAAACTCACACTGCAAGTTTTTAATAGAGCTGATAAGATTTGTTTTAAATGTTAGGCTTCCATATTAATTTTGAGGAAGTATGTAGAATCTTTTGCACTCTAAGAAGTTAGTAAATTGTCTCTTGATTTCTTTGGTTTGCTTGTTTTTCTTTTAGGTAAGTCATAATGACCACGCAGACAGTAAGGGCCATTGATATTTATTTTTTTGTGGTAGGCTTCATCTAGAACACTCTCCTTGAAGTTTAGGAAGGCTGACCACCATAAAAAGAGGCAAAATAAGCATGTAGAATTAAGGCATATAATGCCACAAAAGACTGTAAGGAAGTCTGAAATTGCATCTGAAATTGTGGCTGTAGAGCATGGTGTTCTTGGTTCTGATCTGTCACAGTGAGACATGCAGCAGGCAGAATGTGCTTCAGTCCACTTAGTGCCTAGATTGCAATGCATCTGGAAAAAAAAAAGCTTACACTGTCATTAATTTATTCCTTTTTCTGAATTTTTTTTTAACCTAGCTGGAAAGACATGTTTTTAAATAATGCTTAGAGTGAAAATTACCTTCTTCCACTCAAAATTATAGTTAAATCTATAGCAGAGTAGTGGGCAGTGATGTTCCAACTTGCAATGACAGTGGTGTGAACCCTTAACAGTAAAAATAAAATTGGCAATCCTTTTAGAATATTGAAGGTCTATGGTATATTTCATGACTAATGTTCCCTCAAAAACCTAAAATACCTAAATGTTTGAAGACTTCCAAATATTCTGGTAATTTTTTTCCGGGAAACTGTCATCCCAGAGGGAAAAAAAGATAATCTTGCAAGCCCTGTATACAAATGTCATAGTTGTGATATGTGTACTGGGGTTAAAAGAAACATTTACAATATCTGTCACTTCTCACTGACATGGAACTCGCTGCTTTCCGGCACCACTGCAGGTAAGACTTGAAGAGACACCCTGAAGAACTTTTAGGAAGTGTGAAGCTGAATAGCTGTACCAAAATGAAACCAAAAGAACTTGGAATTCAGGAACATAATGGTGTTAAAGGCCGTAGTGCAGGTTGTCATATTAGAAATTCTTGTAGAGTTATCCAGATTTTTTTCTACAAGTTTGTTCTCAGTTGTACTGGAGACCAAGTACTCTGTTCCCATGAACCAGAATGCCAAAACATCCCCCTTTGTACTGAGAATCTTGGTTTCTATTTGGAGTCTACTCAAATTTCTGCTGCAGTTTCCATCAGTAAGAGAACTCTCAAGACCAATGTAAGACTCATCATTCAAGGTGCATGCAACGAGGGAAAAGTGCCCTTGTGCTGCATGTTCAAGGAAACATATGAACAGTATTTCAAAAACCAAACTTAACTTCTCTCAATCGTATGCAATGCTTTGAATTTTCTAATGTTTGGAGGGGTTGATTTTTTTTTTTTGTGTGTGTGTAGGGAAATAAGTAATTTTTTTGTAATTATAGAAAACTTATTGTTGCAACTTTTCACAAAAAAGGAAGTGAGAAACTGCACTACAGCCCGCACTGTCTTATGAAAATCAGGAATCAAATATCCCTTTTTATATTTTCCAGAGAAACTATTAACTTTAATACCCCAGAAGAAAATCCATCCAACATTATGTATATTCAGTGAGAGAAAAGAAAGATCTTTTCATGTCAGATGTGTAATTGTTTAGTATAATAAAAGATATTATTGGGTACTAAACTTAGCACTGAGCTCCGTGTGTGTGTATATATATATATATATGACTAACATGACAATATTTTGTTCACATGGGAAGGTAAATCCATTAACTGCAGTGCAGATGGGAAGGTATAGTCAAATATTTCTAAGGGAGCGAATCTAACACATCTCAAATCTAAATGAGATAAAGCATCCAAAACCTACCTGAATTAAGTAGAGGTCAGAAATGGAAATAGCACATCAGTAGTCTGTTTCACAGTGGGGAATAATATTGATATAAGGTTACATTGCAATCAGTCCAGTTTAACAGATCATGGAATTTTGCAAGTCTCACTTTTAAAAATTTTTTTGTTGTTATTGTTGGTTTTTTTCACCCTTGTTCTAGCTCTGATTTTTAGCTTATTGCTTCTTTACTGTTTTGGTCTGTAACTGCATTTGGTGTATTGCTGCTGTAATACAGGTATCTGGGTCTGCACTGTATTGCTTGGCCTTTAGAGTTTACCCTGTTTGTAGATTTATTTTATGTCCTGTTTAATGTCACCGAACTGGAACGCTTCGCCTGGTGGTCACAGCATCTCAGTTGAGCTCTCACTATGTGATGTTACTTACCTGGCAGAAAGGCTTCTACAGAAAGAAATTGCTGTCATGCTGAGCAAGAGGTGCACGTAGAGTATTCTGTAAGAGCTGTGCGCGCTCCTGCAGGCTTTGTGTCCTTTTTTTTTGGTTTTGGCATATGGAAGTGCTCTTTGCCACCTCCAGACTTTGCCACCTACAGACTATTATGTCTGTAATAGGGGCTGTCTGATGAGAACCCCACAGCCTGCTTTAAGCTCAAGTCAGCATGCCATGTCTTGCTCAATTTCTGTATAGGACAGCGTGTAAAGAGTGTTTTATAGCTGTGCCTTATATTCTGAAGCAGCTCTCCATTTTCCACTGAGTGACATCAAGTTACTTCTGCGGCCTACTTACCTTCTGTCTCACAGACAGGACAGGGTTATCTCTCACCCCAAGCATGCTGCTTTTCCACCTCTCTGCATAAGTTAGCCTTTCTCCGTCCTCTTTTGCAATCCTTGGATGTAATTCCTTTCAAGCTGCAGGGCTGACCTTCCGTATTTCTTTGGAGTGGGACAAATGATGTTTCTGGATTAAGCCACTTGGCCAGCTTTGTCACAAGGGGGATGGTGGACAGCTACTCATTATTCTGCAATTAAAACTGTGACTGTATTTAATCACGTTTCTATACCCAGAATAATTTGTACTGCTGATTTAAAAATAATTAAGAAATTTCCTGGTTTGAAGGACCAACTCTCAAATAACCCAGAAATTGTGCTGGTATGGAATTAAGATAGTCAATGACAATAGCACTTTCTATTCTCTGCTTCCACTTTTGAAGCAAAATTGTAAAGAAAAATAGAACTTCACAGTTCTTCACACAAATAATTGCATGTTTCAGCTATAGAAAGAAAGGAGAAAAGAGTGACAACAATAAAGAAAACTATTTACTTAAAATCTACTTCTTTTATGTAAATAGATAAATAAAAATTACTTGTATTTGAAACCTGAGAACCAGAATCTGTCCTAATGCAGATCTTTAGTGCCATCCTTCACTGAAACACAGAGCTTTTCACCTCAGGAAGAAATATTTGTTTGGGCCATAAAACAACCTATGCCTTCCACAGTGTTAAAAATCCCAAATAATTTGAAAGTGTAAGATTATAAGAAATAAGATGTAAGAAATAATTTGGCAGCTGTAAGAATGGTGGCAGCGGTGCTACAATAGCCTGTGATGAAGATGGGTCAAAAAACTCTTGGATTTCTCATACATTTCAAGGGACTTTGCATCAAATATTTACCACAAACCATCTTGGCAATAAACTGTGGCTGCTCTTGGTAAAAGATTACAACAGTGAGACTTCTCATAAGAACCATCCAGTTGGAGGATACATTTCTTCTGAAATAGGTTACAGCCATAATAAAGGTAGAGATCAAATAAAGCTGGAAAAAGATTTTGTCCCCTGGCCCACAAAATTGGTTTTGCCAAACAAACCACAAAATTCAGCTTCTGCCTTCTCAGCATTTTGCTTCCTAAAGGGCTATATAAAATATTCTGCTTTGTGAAAGAAAGATGATAACATTATTAAGTAAAAATTATGCTGGTAAAAATCCATGCAAATGTATCATGTTGATATGCTTTTAACAATGTTACCAGTAAAATCATTAGATGAATTATCTCATCTACTTCAGTACAAATATATTTACCTATACATACTTCTATCCAAATATATTCATATCCATTTATATGAATTGTAAATCAGTAGTTAATGAATTCCATTTAGTTTAAATTCAGTACAGTTGACTTTTGATCATGTTTTCCTACCAGCGAAATCCTATTTAATGACATTCCCAAGTAACTGCATTATAGCACTCTGTGAGGTTTAAGCATCACAGGAGACAGTTGTTATCTCAGGACAAACATCTTTACGTATGTCATTCTCTGTCTTGCCAGCGTTCCATTAAATTGAGACCTCACATGAGGAGTTATTGAAATTCAGAGGCTCAACAGCCAATACAGATTTTAGCTGTTAAACCTTTTCCTAGAGGGTCATTGGCTGTCCCTTTGGGCATGGCTAGATGGAGCCATCTCCTGGCCAGACGGTAAAGAAAGCTCTTGAATATGAACGTGTCCTAACTCCTGCCTGGGTAATTAACCTTGCTGTGAACAAATTAGGTATCAACTGTGAAGAAAATGCTGCCTGCAGACTGGCAGAGTTAGATTTCAGTTTATAAACTGAACACATCAAAAATTAGAAACCAGCTTGGTGGATGCTTTATGTGATAGTTGCTTGTGCAGTGTATGAACTGGAGAAGAAGGTTAAGCACCAAGCACGGTTCTTTACTTGCTCCTGATAGAGCAAAGGCACGGTAGTCATCAACCATTTACTGAGTGACAAACAAGTTCTGGGTGAATCATCCTTGCCTGTTTTACTGGACTGATATAAGCTGGATGATGTTAATAAATCACTTAATTTCTGATATTTTGTTTGTTGTGGTCTCTGAAAAACTGAACCCTTTGGTGGTTGGCAGTCTTCTGTTCCAGATAGAGCCTGTCTTCTGCCTTGCTTGGGACAGTGCAAGTGTCAAAGTATATCCATTTTTGCAATGTGGATCCATCTCTTGGGTAGCTGAGTAAACCACTACAGCTCAATGATTTTTATTGACGAAAAGGATTATTGATATGAGAATAAAAAAAATTTCTCTCTATGAGAGATTCCATACAGAGATAACTATCAGTAAAATTCTTTGTTGTTTGCACGTTATCTCTGTGATGATTAGATTGTAACAGCTTGAAAAGACATTACTCTTGGTCAGAAATAATCTTGTTACTGGAACAAGGTGCTTAATATTCTGGGGCCAGTCTTCATTTGACCGTTTCAGTATGGGATGCAGATACGTAAAGCAACATATTATCTACCTGTACAGGCTACTTTAACGTGCCTGAAAAGGTTTTACTGTAGAGTCTCTTCAACTGTGGGCAGGTACATGCATCAAACTTCTACTTGCAGCAACCTAAACTAGAAGCCTGATTTTATTTGTCGTAACACAGCTGAATTGCAAGCTTAAGGCTTCTGTTTCATTGTACTGCAAGATGTGAAATGTGAGTTATTTGTGTTGTCAAGAGCTCTGGATGAACATAACTTTTTTTTTTTGTGGGGAAACAAAGCTTCTGTTCTCTGTAGTTGTACCTGAAAGCTCCATTGCAGGCGTATCTGAAATTTATCTTTTTTTACTTTAACACTGGAAGGAAGGAAACGACTGGTACTTATTGCAATGGATTCATAAAAGCTGCCTTCATTTTACATCTATTTTATCTGCCTTTTTCTGAGTATGATCGATTCAGCTTAAATCTCCCCGCACCCTGGTTTCTTCCTCTGCAAAATGGGGATGATAATGTTTGCCTACCCAACAGGAACACATGTTTAACGCAGGTGCTGTTCTTTACTAGGGTGAAAGGATTCATGTATGTATTGAGATGTGTTTCAAAGTCATTGCAAAATCAGATTTCTCAGGATCTGAGCGCATTACATATTCTAGAACAATACTTAAAATTTGGCACAACATTGCTATTTGGAGTAGGTGGAAAGTCCTTTCATTCAAGCTGTCCTCAATGATCTCTACCTTTAAATAATCATATGTCAGAAGTTGAATCATTTTGTCTGTGTTTATTTTTTAATTATCTTGAATGATTAGGAATCGCTGTCTAAAGTTTCCATATTCCAAACTGTGTTTTCAGGATTGGATGAATTTAGATCATCTTTTATTTGAATTAAGCAAAATGTTTTGCTATGGATTTTTGCATGGGTAAGAAAATAGAAGTTGTAAGAAATATAGCTGGGTTTTTTTTTAGGAAAATAGTTAATTAAGAAACAGTTTTTTTACCTATAACTATTAAGTCTGCTTTAATTTTAACTGCATTTTTTTTCAGGGGGATCAGATATTGAATACCTAGATTTTTATAAGCCAGTGGTGTGGTTCTGGATCCTTGTTGGGCTGGCTTACTTTGCAGCTGTCCTCAGCATGATTGGAGACTGGCTAAGAGTCATATCAAAAAAGACAAAGGAAGAGGTAAGAACATTTTGAAAGGGAAAAAATATTACTTTTAAAGAACTCCGATTAGAAGTCAGATGAGCTTATAGCTGATTTTTCTCTTAGGGCACAGGTCAAATCCGTTTATGTAGAAAGTAGATGCTGCAGCTCAAACTGCAGCAAACTTTGTATCAGTCAAACATACAGTGATTTTTACATGGCTGCATATTACAAAATTAAGTGTATATGCACAATTGCGCCTGATTTACAGGAAAAATTTCTCCAAAAGGATTATTCTAGACAGTAGAATGCAATCCTTAATTTTTGAGGCAAAAGTCATTCTGCTTTGGTTGTTTCTATATGGGATGCAGGTATGTATTTAAAAAAAAAGGCCCCCACCCCCCCCCCCCCCCAAACCAAACCCAAACCCAAAACCCAAAGAAATAGCTCCCAAAACCAAACAACTAAATCTCAATAGTTATATTCCAGTTACCTTTCATAGTGATAAGAAAATAAATGTTTTATATCATGCAAGGTATTGGAATGAATTATTTAAATATGCCTGGGTGTATTTTACCATAATATTTTCAGCAGCATGTCTAGTTATTTATAGTCATGTGCATTGCTCTCAGTTCAAATATAGTTTCACTTGTAAATGTGTATTTATCATTACAATGATACAATGTTTTACTTTAAATTTTTGTCATTTAGAATGTTCTGGTTTTGAAAATGGTAGAGGATAAATAAAATTTTCCTTGATTGCAGGTAGCACAGTTCAGGATTTATTATAAGCTTGAGAAATAAATGTAATGTTGTTTTAAGCAACGTATTATTTCCCTCTAATTTAACTTCAGTTCCTCTGCATGCATCAGTTCATTTGTATGACTGAAATATAAAAACTCTAATTTCTTTTTGATGGAATGAATATGTTGGTTATTGTGCAATGGCCCACTAGTTGCATTGTTTTAAATTGTTTTCCTAGCTCTAGGGCACGTCATCAATGCCTAGATGTAATCCTGGCAATCCTTGAGCTCCCAAAGACCTTGCTCTAAGGGGTAGCTTACTCCTGTATACCTTCACTCGTTCCAGACCCCCAGGGTCCCTGCAGAGGCCAGCAGTGACAGCAGGCAGGAGGATGTCAACTGGGTGCTTAGGCAGGATTAAGCCCACTTTGTGAGGCATGTGGTGTGGGCAGCCCTTGGCCATTGCCCTTTCTTAGACAGCATTGGGGCAGGTCTGTTGGCAGTAGGCTTTTACTAGGCATTTCATAAACACTTAACTCTGAAGCAGAAGGCAGTATTTATTTGATCAGTTTCATTTAGAGGGCATCATCTTTTGCCCGTTTACCATAAATTTGAAAATATATTTATAACTTTCCTTAGACAATGAGCTTTACTGCTTTACTCCCTCACAGACATGGAGCAGCAGGTATCACCTAAGTGTTCCCATTTGCAAGTTCAACAGTTCCAGGATCACAGTTTTGTTTTCTGGAAAAACACCGAGGGCGTTTTTCACACTGAACCTTCATGATTTACACTGGCTGCAGAGAAAGCAATAGATGCCATTAACCAACATGGTTTTTATTCATTATTTTGAATTTCAGAATTAGGTCAGTCTAGCCCATTTTTCCCTGTGTGCTAAGAAGAAGTAAGAGCTGGGCAAGTACGTGTGGTGTTTTCCCTGTGCATTCTCCTAGTGTCTAACTGTTCTCAACTCGGCAATTAACTCAATTTGGGGCACTTCCTAAATTGCATTTAGTTTCCCTCAGCTACTTGTTTCTGGATTCTTGCAAAAAACTTGATATGACTGAGGTGCTATGACTTAGTACTATGCGAAAATGCCTTATTCAGGCTTGGTTTGCTGCATTTCCTCAGATACAGGTGACACTTCAGTTCTTGACACTATTTCCTAGAATGAAACTGGCCTTTAATCTCACTTTTCTCATGCTCTTCTCCCTTATCCAGACAGTAAGATGTCTGGATAAGATGCTAATGTGACTATATAATTTTACATAGCACACTGAGGGGTTAATCTTGTTTAGAGTCTTGTTTATCTGTATTATTGAAGTGATGACAATATATTAACAATGTTTAAATTTTATAATATCTTGGGTTTATTTTATTTAAAGCTATTTCAATGTAGACTAACTTTGGAGATGATTTAAGCTATTTCAATGTAAACTAACTTTGGAGATGATTTAAAGAAACTTGAAAACTCATGGATTCTTTTACCACATAAAAACATTCCTATTTTTATCAAGTAAAACTCCCATTTCCCAAGTTATGAAGCACAGTGCTATGCCAGACTTTCTTTTCTCAGGCACCAGGAATGTATGCCCTATTTCATCTTTCCATTCTTTCTTACCTTAGTAGTCTAAACAAATGTATTCATTTTGTCTACAGAAAGGAAAACCTCATTCTTCAGATACACCCAAATTCTTTTGGCTGATGCAGGTATTCAGGATTTTGCTGTATACAAGTGTCTCATCTGTGTTAGGTTAGATTAAAGACATAACATAATTGGTACCATTTGTTCCACTAATCATATCTCTGATGTTTAGAAATCTCTCTATCCCCCGCCCTACTTCTTAACCCATTGCTTAGGCATGTCTGAGAATTCATAACAAGAAAGAAAATGTTTTAGCAATTTAAAAATTCCAGTTTTAAAAATGACAGAGACCAGTTTGAGAACTGAATTCTGGCATAGCAGAAGTTGTGTGCTAGTTAGAAAATATGAAAAGTTACTTCAGTATTCTATTCTAATGATTACTATGTAGGAAGAAAGCTATACAAATATATTGTGTTGCTATAAGATTGTCTGTGTTTGAACAGAAACATCATACAACTATTCACTTTACAGGTAGCATTTTATGACAAAAACTGCTGCTCTTAGCTCATCCTTACTATTTGCCCAGGAAAATTCGAGCAAAGAAGCTGAGGGATTTTAGTGAAAATGTAGTCATTAAGTCTCCTCTATGCCAGCAGAAGCCAGAGGAGACTTTGAATTTCTTGACTTGTCTGTTTTTTCAGTTAAATTTACAATGATCTGTTCCAGCTTCTATGGATGCAGATTATAGCAGGGGAGCGTATCTGGAGTTCAAACAGTAGAAATGAATGCAATGGAAAATCCTAGTTTTGTTTTTTAACTGTCTTTTAAGGAAATATTCTGTCAGTCCTTAGGGAGGTTCATCGTACCTAAAGGTAGCCTTTGAAATTAGAAACAGTATCTATATAGTGAAATCTAATGAGAGCCAGAGGCTATGATAAAATCTATAGGGCCATAATTAATGCACTCTGAAAACTCAAAGAGTTTAATATATCCTAGAAAATATGAGATTGAAAATCTTCCTTCTGGATCTTATCATGAGTATCAACACCTGTAAGTAAATAAGATTTTGTGTAGGATTTGTACCATACCTTTCCTGAAAAATATAGCAGTAGCCTACCATGTTTTAGACACAGGAAGGACCAGATCATTCAGTAGTGATCGGATGTCTTGGTTTCAGTGGTCTAAGACCAAGGGCTGATAGCAGCCAAGTCTAGAGATTGTACTGGAGTCCAGGATGAGGAGAGGTTGCAAGTGTTGAAAAGTCCTTCTCTTTACTTGCCCTCAACAACCAAAACTATATATCAGCTGAAGTATTTGATATCTGTTTTGGTAGGCAGATATAATAGTCTCCTTTTTGCCTTTTTCTGTAGTTTAAAGTGAGAAATAGCTTAACATAGCATATTTAAAGTGCATATTATGAAAGGAAATCTTTATATTCAGGCAGTGGGCATGCTGATATTGAATATCAACTACTACCTACAGTGCTGTTCACTTTTTTTTTTTGATGCAGTTGCAGTGTTCTTAAAAACCAGTTTATGTAAGACTTTGTGGTAATAATGCATTTCACTGATTCAACAAAGCATCTATTTTTTTTTCAGGATGCTACCAGGAAAGTATGCCATAGGCAAGTGGAACTGAGACAAAAAAAATTATCTGATCAGATATGCACTGATCCACACTAATGCTGTATTTTGATATTAAAATCCAGATAACCAGAATGTCTGTCAGTTGCTCAGGTGGCTTTTGTCTCTTGAAATACTCTTGAGAGTTTTGAATACATCAAATGGGGAGGGAAGTGAAAGACAAGTAGAGACAGAAGTGGGAGTTTTAGAAGGATAGATCTGCTACTGGAAGCAGTTCATACAGTAAGATAGATGAAGTGTCAGAAAGTCACTGGAACATGCTGTGTGCTGTAATCTCAAGTAGGTGATCTGTCTCTGAAGTTCAGCTTCAGCTGCAGTAGCTTCCCTTAAACTCCCTCCTCTTCATTATTCTCTATACTCTGATTACTCAGAGCACTTTTAAAGTCTTCTGATTTTAGCCTCTTTGAAAGGTAAAATTTCAATAGGATTTTTTCTCTTGTCATATTTTTCTTTTACTTCAGTGTGCAGTACAGTTTCTGAGTTTCAGCATTTTCAGTGAAAATGCCTACCTAATCAAGATTCTTAGTCATTTGGGCTATAAACTTCAAAATTCCTGTTCTTAAATTAAGTGCTTATGTCCCTTGGCCTCATGGTATTCTATTTCTTAAACTCTAGTCCAGACTCTATTCAATTCAGTGAAGATGGGATTCATGTCCAGTGGTAGATATCAACATCTGACTTAGTAATCTATGTTACCTTTATATTCAGTGGAACAAAATGAGTGTTTCTAGAATAATCCATTTTAATTTTTTAAGATATCTATCATATGAGATGAATTGCATCCTGGAAGAGGCTGTGTACCTTCTTCATTGTATACCAAGAACCCAGGTGACTGAATGGTGCTAGACATTTTCTTAGTTTGGACAAGTGATTTTTCATGCCGAGTGTCTTTCTTTTGAATTGAACAATATGGATCTAGCTTTAAAAAACAAGCCTAAAATTTCATGAGAAATAGCATATTCACTTCTTATGGAAATAGTGAAGCAATTGTTATCTTTGATATTTATAAACAAATTAAACAAATTTGACTGATCTGAATCATCATTCAGTTCAATCTTCTTGGCATCGGTGGCAGAGCTGTCACTCATGTGTGTCAAAACAGAATTAGGCTTGTCATGATGATGCCATGGAGATTATCATTCTCCCTACAACATTTGTTGTATTTTCATGTTACTAGCTTCAGGCTAAAGGTGCTTACCTGGCATAAGGTTCCCAAAGAGAACTTGAACCCATCTCTTGGGAGTCCCCAAGGGGTCCCCCTAAATGTAGGCTGTATGCATGAAAACATAAAAATATGAATGTACTCAAGTAAAAAAAAAATAGTTTTGCAAGGTTTTAGTGAGTTGAACTGGCGTGGAAGGCAAACGGACAGGCTTCAGAGGGTGTTTGGTGAGGGTGTCTGACCATGGAGAAGGAAGGAGAAGTTCTTTCAGTGGCAGTGAGCTCTTAATCTTGCTCTCACTGTTTTAAGAAGCAAAATCCATTCACTTACAAAGGAAGGTGATAATAACTCTTCACCCTGGTGATCAGAGGCTCTTTACAAAGGTGTGCCAAATTGCTCATCTATTTTGCATTGTTTTAAGTGAGATGGATCGGCTTCTGTTGAAGAAAACAACTGTTTGGGATTTTCCTTTTCATACAAAAAATTACAAAAATGACTGCAGTAGTTCTAAGAATTAAGTGGATATACAAGTTCAATGAGTAGGTCAGACTGACTTGATGTAATTCTGTTTCTACAAAGGACTGAATTAGAAATATTTGTGGGAGACAGACACAGTGTGAGAGCAATTGCATGTGAAGCCCTTTTGCAAGGCAATGATTAATAGGGGGTGAAACAGTTCTAGGATGTGAAAGCAGGTGATCATTGAATTTCTGTAGGAAAGTAGTGTTACTGGTGCAGATTATACTAAAAAGGCATATTACCAGAAGACACTTCCTAGCAATCTGGGCTAAACTTTGAAAAGAATACAGAGAGCTACAAAAATGGCAAAAGAGCCATGTGAAGAGAAGTCTGCCTGGCATTAAGAGTTTTTTCCAGCCCATCCGAGATGTACAGAAAAGTGTATGTGAGAAAGAATAGCCACGTTCAAAATGGTGATTGTTTCTAATAATTTCAATGGGGGGAAAATATAAAATATTTCTGCAGTAAATATAGCCATAGGTCTCCGGTCAAATTTGACTAGTAATGGGACAAAAATAACTACCCCAAAAATGAATGATGGGAGTGCAGTCCCTCCATAACATCTCTGAATCTCGGAGATATATAAAGAATGGTATTGGTGTGAGGAGAAAGCAGAAATAGCTGACCTGGTTTAGGATGCAATTTGATGTCTTCCCTTTGCAAGAGACTATGGCAGGTAATCCTGGTGGTGTCCTCCGTCCTGCCCTAGCAACAGTCTGTAATATGGAGCTTCACACTCTTACAAGTACGCTGTAGTACTGTGTGCAGTAAGGAATATGAAAGAACGTGTTGTTCTGGGAGTTCCAGGAAAACTAATCTGCTGATGTTTTTTTTTTTAATTTTTCCCGAGATGCCTTTCCTCATCCCTGCTTAACTTCAGATTCAACACACACACACACACACACACACAAAGGTAACATCTACACTCACATTTTGATGTGGTTTATATCACTCAGACGGGTGTATGAAAGCCCTATAGAGATGGCTGTTTTGTTATTGCATATTAAGTACCAGGTCCTGAAATGGTGCTGGTGTGGTGCTGATTACGGGAGATGTGCCTGCTGTGCCTGCCAAGGGCAGGGGGGGACTCTTGGCACCTCCCCTGCCTGGCCCTACTCTCCCATGGTTGACCCCCCTGTTGCCGCACTGGGCCAACTGGACCCTTCAGGGGAGATGGAAATGCCTCCAGTGTGAGCTGCACGCAACCAGGTCATGATGGCAAGAGCTATTGAAGTTGCAAAAAAATAAAACTGAAACAAGTGACTTATACTTCATAATGAAAGAAATCGATTAAAGAGAGCTCAGTTATAGCAGTAGCACTTCTTGGATTTAATTACCCATGAAGATTCACTGAATGTACATTATCATGGTTTACATTAGGAAAATTTGATTTTTGGAGACAAGACGTAATCGATCTTTTAGGTTACTCTCACAAATATATATGTGATTTAACTCCATTGACAGAGTGATATTTAATCTGGAATCTTTTCAGCCCACATCTTCATGATTAACATTCCTGAAAACTTTACATTCTAAAGCTAGTGTCAGCACTTGGATATTGTTAGGAAAAGACAGCAAAATATAGTAAATACTGAGTGTGTATGCATTTGATAGCTTTCTTGTGGAGAAATCCCCAGACACAGCCAGTTCAGCAGAATACCCTTGCATCTTCAGGAGGAAGTGTTGACAGTGAGGAAACTGCTTTCCAGTCGTGGATAAAAAGGACTGAAGAAACTATGGAACGCTTTCCAAGGGTTGAGTGCAGTTGTAATATTAGTGTTGAACAACCGAAGTGGAGCTTTAATATTTCACACAAATATAACTCCAGATATTGACATTAGAAAGTTAAGAAATAAACAGTTTTTTACTGGGACTTGACCATGTGGTTACAATAGCCATTCCTTATACAGTACAATGCCAAAATTAAAATTCCTTTTTTTTGTTTCTTTGTTTGCTTCAACATATCTTTTATATGCTTTATATGCTAAAGAAGTCCAAGGAGTTTTATAAAACAGTCATTGTTTCTTTCCTGTAGGAGGAAGTTGAGACAATCCTTCAACTGCCTGTGGCTTGGGTTTTATTATGCTTCTAGTATATTCTAGTATAATTCTTAATATGCCTGCTATTTCTGGCTGCAGCCATTGGCTGTGTAGTACAGACAGAGAATACACATTGTTCTCCTGAAACACCTTAGACTCAGCTTAGGTGGAGCTTTATGTAATCCTAAATAGTTTCTTGTGGTTAATACAGGTGCATGTCATTCAGTCTTGTCAGGTGGAAAGAGGGGCTGGATGGCTCTCTAAGGCAGGTGAAAGAACTGGAACAGCTGATTTTGATAGGAAAATGTTGGCATCTTATTTTATCTTTTGAAATTATTAATAAATAAGACCATTAGGGACTGAGATAATCGGGCCAATAACTTGCCTGCAGCACTGAGAGACACTCACATGCAGCTCTATGCGAAGAGGTGTCTGATGTGCAATATTTATTTTTAAGGAGGTCTAAAGGTCATAGGAGTAGGTCATAGGAGTGTTCCTATTTCTGTGGGGAAAAAAAAAAAGGTAAACAAAATAAATGTGACCGTTAGTATATCTGGTTCTGGTTTGGCAGACACATTTGGGTTTTTTTTAATATTATTCTGTAGATTACCTGTTTTTATTTTGGGGTTGGGTTGAATCAGACCATGATAAAGCAGAAGGGCCATTTCTTCATGTGCCATCTGTCACATCTCCACAAAACATATTGCCACAGCTGCCACCATAGATGTTCCTCCACAAAAAAAAATAAACAAAATTGATGGAGTCTCCGTGTTCCCATTGGAGAATGTGGTTTATTTCATCCAAGGCATCAGATGTGCTCGTGGAAGTTATGTGGGTGAAACCAACAATCATTGCTCACCAGAATGATCTCACAACATTACTTATTACAGGACAGAATAATCTAATTTCCAGCAGGAGAGCACTGTTCCCAAAACATTTCTGACCACCATGGCTACAAAAGTACAACTGCCTATGTAATTTAAATGTCACTCTAAAAGATGGCAATTTCACAAAATAAAATCTTTTCCCCTCTAATATTTGCCTGAAAAACATAGGGACATGTATACCAGTCAGGGGAATCATAAAAGGGATCTCCTACTGCTTTATCACTTTGGAATTAAAGTCTGGTATCTTAAAGACCTGGTGGGGAAGAGTTCCCTGCCACAGAGCTGAGGTCCTAACAGAATGAAGGAATAGAAGGTAGTGATTAAACACCTGGGAAAGCTCAGCAGAAGTATCTCATTAGTGCCTGTGGTATTTCTGTGTTGCATTTTGTTACTGTTTATCTTTAAAGACAAGTAGAGCACGGTCTTTTCTAAATACCTGTCCGCAGATTACAGCAGAATGGGGTTTGGGTACTTAATAATAAAGCTATAATTACAGAAATACTAAAAGCCAGAAAATTGGGGTGGGAATTTATTTAGTTTGACTATAAATGAGATTCCCTTAAAGCACAGTAAATACACAGGATTCAATAAAAACGTCTGTGAAACTTGTCCATTTCTCTTCTATGCTCTGGTCTTCTCTGGTCCATAGAGGACTGATGGACTGAACATAAATTTGTGGCCAGCAGTGGCTCAGGTGGGAAGAGTTCTTGCCCAGAACTGCAGGAATGTGAGATGGCAAATAGACAAACTCGCTACCCACGCAGGGAATCAACCCACTCAGCAGCTGCATTGTTAAACCCGTCAACCCTCTGCGTACCTACATTTTCTTAAATTATTTTTTTTATAAAGTGAGACTTAGAGAACAATTTCTGTGAACGCCGGATGGGTTTCTTGAAAGCTAAGACAAAATGTTATGTGCTCTATTCTGCTGCCTGGATAATGTGACATGTACATGCTCTTGCTAGTTTTGTCTCTGAGTAGCATATCATGGAGAGGTTAATTGGATGTGTTATTTTTAAGTAACCGAAAAAGTACATTGGAGAGGAAAAATGAAGCTGCGAAACTTTGAAAAATGCACTAGGCATAAATGTTAGAAAATGTATAGAACATTTAGAGTATTAAAGAATATAAGGAAGGCCACTTTTTAATTTTTTTCCCCTAAAATCCAGTCCGGTAGATATCTCCAGCTCATCTACTTGTTGTTTAATTATTTTTTTTGAGTTGCAGTAACATGGCCATTGTAAAATGTATGGGCCCTGTATGCCAAAGAGAACAACAGAAAGTACAGTTATGAAAAAAAAGCTATACACATTGTTTAAACATATATATTTTTATTTCCTTGTTTAGTATGTATAGTGTGGGGTTTTTTTCCTCATTTGGTACCTAGTGGTTTAGCTTCATGTCCTATATCCAAACACCATGCAAGCAGGGTATCTTTCTTCCCACTCTGTAAGTAGAAGTTGATTAACTGGTTATACTGTAATGTTGGGATTTTTCAAGAGAGTCCCTGAGCGCAAAACTATGGCCAAGTTAGACAAGTCTATTCCTCTTTGTCTATTTAAAGACATCTTTAATTAGGCTCGTGGGGTTTTTCTATAAGACCAAAGATGTGGATTAATTCAAAGTACAGATTACTCATGTGAAGGTTATGGCTACATGGCTTGTGCTGTCCAGACCACTCTTAAAAGGATGAGTTGTCTTCCTGCATGGTGGGAAGTTTTCTTTGTATATTTATTTGTATATATTTGGATATCTCTTGTGATCAGAGTATACGTATACAGAAAAATCCTCTAAGTCCTGAAAACTAAAAGGAGTTAGAAAAAATGTAATGAAGAAATAAGCAGCTGCTTCGGTATCTTCAAACATTTAGGTATTGTGGTTTTGCTGGTGTTTTTTGGGTCTGTTTGTTTTGGGGTTTTTTTGGTTTTGTTTGTGTTGTTTTTTTTAGTGGGATGCCCTTGGACATACTGATGTTCTGGGTTATGCTGTTGGCCTCTATCCAAGCACAGAGCTCAGCTAGACAGTGAGAAAACTAAAACATGGTGGCGATGAAAAAGAATAGACTGTTTTGGTCTCGCCAGTGATTTTGACTGAGAGATGGTTTTTGGCCATTATTAATTTAGATGGGTTTTGGCAGGAATAGGTGAAGGAATCATTGCTTAATGTCCATGTTTTTTCCTAGTTCTGTCAAATTTGGTACGTCTGTCTTTATATTGGTGATAATGTATATGCTTCCTAAATGTTTAGTCATTTAGGAAGTTCATGCAGTATTTTTTTGATGTATAGTTAAAAACAGTCAGACAACCCCCCAAAAACCAAAAGTGATTTTAACAGGAACAAGTAGACACACTTCAAAATTGTTCAGAGGCTAGTCCTCATGATAACCTCATGTGACATTTCCACCATAGGTAGATATCAGGTATATCTGCAGTGGTTGCTGGAGGCCATGCAGCCTCTGCTGGGCAAGGTATTAGTTGTTTGATAGAAAAGTATCTAGTTTTTCATGGTGAAGTGTGCTGTGTGGAATATTTAATTGTGTATACCGCTACCATATTTCTTGAGAATTTCTCATGTAGCCCTCTCTTCCTTGGACTCATAATGCAGTCACATATTGCTTCATAAATACCTGATAAAAATACTAGCTGTTTGCATCTGAAGTACAATGTTAATATGTTAGAGACGATACTCCTTGAGAAATATATCTAATATCTTGCAGTCTAATTTAGATTTTGATGTGGAGGAAATCAATCCTGGACCTGAGCTAGGGCAAATGTCCCCATTACTAGCGGCATCTCTGTTCCCCCAAAGGTTGGGAGTGAGCAACTTTATCAGGTTAGTGCTCCTTATGGTATGGCTGAGTCAGGTGCTATCACTGTGCTGTATTTTTCCTATTACATTTGAAATATTTTGTGTCATTTAACCTTATGTAGAGTACTTAGTTGTCAATAGTTTCTGTAACTAAGAGGTCTCGTTGTCATGTCACATTGCCCCCAACTATGACAGCTGCAGACTTTGCAGAGCTGTGCAAAGTAATGAGAAAAGAGAATTGGAGAAAAGGAAACTATTTTTATGGTAGGTAGGTATGTTAAGATTTATTTTTTTTTGAGCAGCATAGGCAACTGGCATTTTAATCACTTTCTGTAAGACATCTTGTGGTTGTCAGTGCCCAGATGAAGAGGAGCTGTAATGCAGTATGATAAAATGTCATATCCTAAGGTCAGAAAGAACCTGAGCATAGACAGAAATGTCCCTATGGATGAAGGAGGGATCAAATTATAAGAGCAAGTTGCTTATGTACACTAGCAGTTAAAAAACTGCACGTTTCCTTTCCTATAACCTTTTGTGCTTGAGTCCATAAGTGCTATGGAATAAAGAGTTTCCTTCTGAAGAGATAACATTTATGAGTGCATTTCAGTTCACACAACAGCTAGGGGCTGAAAGCAGTAATTTGGGGCACGCATAGTTCACACAGCACTGAACTTCTAGTTCTCATGCTGTGCCAAGTACTTCTGTTTTACTACTAATGTATTTCAATTTTGCTTAGCAATAGCACTGCATTTTTCATTTTTTCCCGATGATTTTAATATAAAACTCAAATTGTGCCAAGCAACATCATAGCTCTCTGGTCCATGGGAAGATAAGGTTGAGTCCACCATGTTCATGTTCCACATCACCTTAATTGGAACATGAGTCTGTCTCCAAAGGCATATTTAATGATGTTTTTCAGCTGGCTGCATAAACATGTTTCCCAAAAGAAATCTAATTGGAATTTAGTAATCAGATATCCTAACAAACTACAGTTTTAAAATTCTTCTGAAAAACTTAGAGGCACAAGAGTTAAAATACAGCAGCTTGCCCTGTGCGAGACATGTCCATCAACAGCATGCAGTGAGGTGGGCTGGCAAAGGAATTCTGACCCTATCCTAGGGGTTACATGGGCTTGCTTTCATCACAAGCATACTCAGATGTTTTTTCTTTGCTGGGAAAACATGAGAGAAATGGGAATAGAAGCTCTTAGTGAAAGGAAGGTTAAAAAGCATATGGGAGGACGGTTCAAGATGCTTGCAGCTTCCAGTAGGTTGCCAAGACACAAATTTAAAGCTACTAGTTTGGTAACAACCCTTGAATATGACCATGTGAAAGGCCAGAGATGTGTGCCTGAGCAAAATAACTGGTCTGGCGAATGCCTACACAGCTGATGAAGGGTAGAAATGTGTAGGGTAAAATATGAACCTATATAGTGTCTCTTTGCTCTCCCAGACAGAAGCATGCTTCCAGAGCCTGAGCAGCCTGGCTTTAGTAAAGCTTCAGAGAAGGACAAAGCTGCCCCAGGGTGTGCACTGATACTGCTTATCATATTTTTATTACTTGTTTACGACAAATAAAAATATTGTCACAGTTGAAATGTTTCAGTTTTACAGATTTCATTATTTTCAGATCTGAAGTGCAGTGTGTCTGAACCTAATTGCACAATTTAAATACTAATAATCATTCATCTGGGCAAGTCCTCTGTGCATTACAGCTAATAATCCTTGTTTTAGAAAATACACATAATGGATCCACATTAGTCATCTGTATAATTCACTGAAGCTGAGACAAATGTAATAAAATGACCCCTGGGTAAAGAGATCTTTTTGTTTTGTTTCTGGAGGGGGAAAGTTTTCCTGAAACCCTGTCACTCTTGGGTGAGCTGATTATTTCATTACCTTCATTATATTCCTGTTTTCCACTGCACTGCAAAGTGTGAATAAGCCCATGGCCACTTTCCTCTGATGGCTTACCCCCCTATATTTCTCTGTGTTAGCTTTTTTTTTTTTTATTTCTGCGCTCACCAAGTCCAAGCTTGCTTGCCAATAATTGAAATTCTGGACTGAGCAGTACCAATTAGACTAATTTATTTAAGTGGGTTAATTCTTCTGAAATGCTTTGCTTTGGAGTTATATCTATCACTTGTCTATCTTCCCTGTGCTATACCTTCCAACTACTTAACTGCCTACAAAGCAGAGACTTAAAGAGAAATGAACTATTTCCTTTACAGTTACAATGACATAATCTCCTCAAAAGGTGTCTCCTTTAGTTACCTATACAACTTATTTAACATTGTAATAGTGATTTGGTTGAAATAAAACAGTGAAATATAAATAGCATATAAATTGCAAGGCTGTAGTAGTTATCTCAGACTATTATCTAAGTGATCTGCTCAGTCTACCTGAGCATATGTGGAAAAATAAGAATAATTTGGGATTTTGTGCCCATAGGTGCCTTCCTCCCCATCCTCAGCCTTATCCTTAGAGCTTGGGCTCACGAGATCCTTCAGCTTTCCTAGAACTGAAACACTGAAATGGTGGAAAGAAATCATAAAGGGTAAAAATTATTGTAGATGTAGTGCGAGTGGAGCAACCTTTGCCATAAAGGCCATGAATATAAGGATATATAGAGTGAGATCAGAGGAACTGGGCAGGAAGCAGGGGCTATACCAACAGTAGTGAATTGATGGCTATGGTATGAACCTTGCAGCCAACCTGACGGGAAATGTGGGCTTAGTGGTGGAAATACCCCCTCCGGCTGTACGGTAGTTGTACAGCAGCCGGGTGCGGGCACTGGTGGGCTGCATTTCCTTTGGTGAGACCAGTAACAGCTCCTGGAGTCCCACTCTGCAGCTGTCTTCATGCTGCTTTTCAGTATGTCATTTCGGTGGAGTCAGAGTGCTAGGCAGACGTGCTGCTGACATGACTGAAACTGCTGCTGTCTTAGCGCTACATTTGAGCAAGCACAAAAAAAGAGAGTACAAGCAGATGACGTTTCCCTTTAAAAAAGCTTTTCTCTCTAAATTTAGAAAATTCTTTGCCAAGTCTCCCAGGGATCTTTCCAGAGACAGTAAAAGTGCTCATAAATAGCCCTGCACCCTAGTAATGATACATTACACAGCCTGGGTTGCTGGGATTTCAGCATCCCTTGACCAGCTGGGTGCTGTGCAGCTGTCAGGGCTCTGCAGCTTCCCTGTATTGTTGACTGCCTATAATTAAAGAAAATTTAGAAGAAAAGACTTTTATTGTGATTTTAGAATCCTTGTTAACTCTTACTATTGTAGCATCTCACATTTAGTTGCTACCAAAGAGCGGCAGCTCTTTGCTGGCCCAGCGCCTCGTTGTTGACTGGGCTCTTGAGCCTAAACTGTGTCTGAAGTCCTCGGCCTCCTAATGCTTCCCTTTCATCTCCCTTTTGCCACAGGTAGGGGAGTTCAGAGCCCATGCTGCCGAGTGGACAGCCAACGTCACCGCGGAGTTCAAAGAAACTCGAAGGCGCCTGAGCGTGGAGATCTATGACAAGTTCCAGCGAGCTACCTCTATCAAAAGGAAGCTCTCCGCAGAACTCGCTGTCAACCACAATCAAGACCTGACTCCCTGCAAGAGAACCCTGTCAGTCAACCATCTCACCAGTGAGAAGGACATCTTGCCAGCTCTAACAAAGACGGACAGCATTTACATGAATGGTTTGACACCACACTGTGCAGCAGAAGAGATAGCTGTTATTGAAAACATAAAGTAGCTGTGACTTTGGACCCCAGTCCTTAAGAAGCTCTTGGCTTAGACTAGCCATTTACCTTTTTTTCTCCACCCTGTCGATGATCAATGCTAATGGCATTTTATATGTGTGCATGAGTTCCACAGAAACTACAGTCCAGAGTTACCATTGCATCTCTTCAAAGACACAAAGATGAACGGCACTTCTGCTATCAAAAGATGCTGGAACAAGCAACGTCTTCTGCCTTTATCTGCCCAGACTGTTTTTTCACTTCTCCTAATGTGCCATATGGCCTCAAGAATGAATTACACTTGTTTATGGTAACAATGTAGCTTTGAGGGATCAGTCCTTAAAATTTCAGGGTCTACCTTACTGAGCCTAGGAATGGACCATTTCTGGACTACAACACACTTGTAAATGGCAAGAAATTCTTATGCAGCCTTTTACCTAAGAAATTTTTGTCAGTGCCTTATCTTTTGAAGAACCAGAACCTCTGCAGTTCCTGTATGGTTTTTTGGTTGGTTGGTTTTTTTGGCATTAGAAGTGTATTTCATTTGAGCTTTCATTCTTCTTGAAACAATGGTGTTTTAAAGGTATCTGTCATGAAGATACCAACCAGCATGAATGAATGCCAAAACTTAACAATCATCAAATGATGTTCTTAGCTCTAAATTTAAAGGCACTGCAGTTTCAAAAGTCACAAATATATCCCCCAGAAGCATTTTTTTTTTTACTCAGGTCCAGCTGATACTTGTTCACACTGACTTGTAGAATTTGCAGACCCTCTTCAGGTCTTATTTTTCAAGCAGTGTTCAGCAGTTGTTTTTTTCCTCCGTGTCAGATGTACCAAAAAAAATCTGCAATTATCTATCACTAAATTATTTGATAGATGACAAGAGCAAATAAAAATTACTATTTTGAGGAGAGGCAGGAGAGGCTTTTAATTGCTGTGTTCTAATAACCACATCCAGAAAACAAAGAAAAATACAGCGATTTTTAATAAGAGTAAACCTTCGGCCAGATATTTGCTCTATGAACAGGATTCTTAACTTCCTCTTTAAGTCAAGTCACACCAAACACCATATGATATCTTACCCGGGAATCCTGCTGGAGAGCTTTCCTGAATGTCACAGTGTACAGTGGCTGCCTGTGCCGGAGCTGTGACTAACGTGGGAATGCAATTGAAACTGGTATCACTGTGACTTTCTACATTTTAAAGAGAGATGGCTCTGAATATAAGTGCAGGCATGAAGAAGAGCTGATAAATAGCACAATCTGAATCCCGATGATTGTTCAGACAGGATAGGCTGACAAGGAGCAGATCTAAACCAGACTATGGGTTTTCTTTATTGGTTTTAAGAAAACACATTAATTTTGTATCTTCTGTTTTGCTTATAGATGTACATGAGATTCAGAAGAAATGCAGGATGGAATGGATAATTTTGCATTTTTTTCTTATGTTAGTCTATTGTAACCTGGCTGTACATAAAAGGAGTAGAACAGGCCTTAAAGAATAATTTAGGCTCTGTGTAAATCAAAAAAGAATGGGACTTTGCTGATTGGGCATGATTCAAGTGGCAAATCTTACAGCATCTCTGACCATTAGATAACATGCAAGATATGAATGTTGATGTTTTTTGGATGCTTAGCTTGTTTTCTAATAAATATAAGTTAATATGTAAATTCAGTCAATTCAGTGTAAATATCAGCCAATTAACATTTACAGAGAGTACGCTTTTAAAACTTTGGAAGGTTCCATGACACAGCACCGAGCAATGCTCTTATAACAAAGACCCTTGTCTCCCCAGCACAGTGTTCTGAATGTCCACATGGCGAGGGTTCATCTTGCCATGTATAAACTGTGAATTGTAATGAAAAATAAAGTTTTTAATTAAAATGAGCTTTTCTGAATCTCCTGCTTGCTGCAACTGGAATGTTAGGAAATAATTTGTGAAACTGATTATTTTGTGCTTTCAGCGTCTAGCAGTTTGCCACCTGCTTTAATTTAAGCTGGTTCAGCAATAAAGGCTTGACTCGCCCCGCACAGAAACAAATTTTTTATTTGATATTAAAAATAATGCTCTTTGGTTGCTGTACCTTAAGTTGTGTTTCTTGTTGGTTTTGTTTCAAAAACTTGGCCGGCTGCAGCTTCTCCTCTCACGTGCAGCAGAGCTGATGCCAATTGCTCCGTCTTTGCACTGAGGGAGGTGCAGGGGAGCTCTGGTTACCAGGGCTGCTGGTAACCTTCTGCAGGAGTGTGTGTGAAGAGGGCAGTAGCCTTTCACATTATTTCACAACGTTCATACCATTTCTGCAGGCGGTATTTTACAATGGCCTCCTGAATTAAGACTTGTCCGAGGGAATGATAGCCCACAGCTCCATGGTGGTAAGTGAAGAGGACCGTTTGTCTTCTCGTATCGTCCCAATCTGATGTGCGTGAGATATTTCTCAGTGCCTTTTGGATCAGATTTTCAGAAAGGGACTGGTAATGATGTTTAATGATTATTGTCTTTGACACTTGGAGATGCGATACCTGATTTTGTATATGATTCCTGCGAAAAGAACCCCTGTTAATTTATATATAAAAGATATTGTTTCTTTTTTCACTTTTGTAACAGATCTGAATTTTATCCTACCTTACCAAAATAAAATAGACTATATTTACTGTTTGGAACAAAGCGTTTACAAATAAAATAAAAAAAATAAAAAAAATGAAATAAAATAAAACTTACAAATAAAATCCTTTATTTGTAAGTTTAACAACTGAAGAAGAAAAGATGCAACAGTCCAGATGGTATAAGTAGGTAGAGTTATCATGATCCAAATGCGTCTACTACCATTAATGTTATTGGAAATTCTTTTTCTCCCTCTGCACATACAGTGATAGATCACAGATGCTGAGGATGGCTAAGTGAATTTATAAAAGTTGATGAACTCTGTACAGGTTTCTCTTTTTATTCCTCTAAGAGCATACTTTTGTATTAAAAACCCGTGACTGTCTTGCCTCTGGAAATTTTGTGTAGCTCACTTTTCCCTTCCAAATACGGAGCTACAAAAGCATGATTTAGGAGTTAATGAAATTCCATTTGTAACCTCCTTCCTCTCTCACACATGGAGACATTTCCAGACTGTTAAAATACCTGCTACTTAAGCAACTTTGTAAAAATGGCATTTCAGTCTCTGATAGAGAGTTGTTTTCTCTTATACTGCAAATCAGATATAATAAAAAACCATTGGAAAAACATTTTGGACGAGAGACAAGTTCTAGCCCATAAGAATCTGTAAAGGCACATGTGCCATCTAACGAAGTAATTTATTTCTCAAAGTTAGAGGAAACACGTTAATGAAAATGATCTGAAATCTGTTTGAGAAGTAGCTTGAGACAATCTATGTTGTTTACTGTTTTCTATGATAATCCTGATTCTTTTTGTGTTCTTTGGTGTATTACATCTGGTAAAGCATCCAAAGTATCCATCAAAGTATCTCAAAGCCTTGATTTTTGGATATGCTATATTGAGAGGCAGGAAGATCAAATCGCAGACAATTTGTTCCATGCACCATTCTTGCTTGAGTACCAGTGGAAAAGCTTACTTCGGCATCATCTCCGTGTTTTGTAGCTCCAGGCTGCCTGTCCTCCTTTTCCCAATATTTAAGCAGCATTGAGGCACTGCTGTCTGAGTTTCAAATGGCCTGGAAGGGTCAAACCCAGAAGCTTACTCCGTCTCCTGAGTATCCTAGCCATGCCTTCCTCTCTTCACCTCTTCCTGAATTTCTTTTTTTTTTTTTTTTTTTGATACAAGAGGAAGAAAGCTGCAGAGTAACATAGGAACCCACAGAAGTGCTAAACCTCTAAAGGGACCACCCTTGAACTGGAATGGACCTTCCTGAGGTTACTAAGCAAACCAACCCGTAAGGCCAGGATGGCAGATGGAAGAAAATCTGGTCTGTATGTTTGTTTTGAGTTCTTGCTCCTCCAGCATTATTTCTACACCAATGATCTCCAAATAGGAATATGACATACCCTGTGGAAGAAGAAATAGAAGGCTGCTCTACTTAAAGGCAACCCTACATGCTCATTGCAAGTCTATATGTGTATATAATTCTGTTTCCTGGGAAGGAAATTTTCCTTTCAGGGAACCTACATATAGTGTTGAAATACAGCAGTAATATTTCTAATAAATTGCTGTCGTACAGTTATGTGGTAATTACATTTTGTTGCCTACCTTGCAGTACTGTTTGAAAGAAAGGGATTTTATATATTAAGAAAAATAAATATTTTACATGAATTTGTCAGAGTTAAAGTAATTATTTTGTCATAGAAACATGAGTAAGTTTTTTTGGTTTGTTTGTGTTGACCTGCAGATTTAAATGAACAAAGTAACCTTACCACAAACAAAGTGTTCTGTTTCAGGGAAATAGAGAGGATGCTGATTTACTGTTATTTGAAATTAAAAAACTGTTGAGCTACACAGAGATATTGAAAATGCTAGCTCTTTCATTTGAGCAAGGGTTCTCTGCCTTGCCAAATTATTGTTACAATTGTAAAGAGTCTGTGTGAGAATCAATTGTAATATGTTTATTACACTTACAAAACTTGAACATTTTGATTTTTAAGCTATTGCTTACCATGCTTTCACAAACCTTCAGAGGAATATGCCAAGTAAATTTATAAACAGGTACATTACATATTGTAGAGCAGCTTTTTTCATCCTTCATACATAGCAGCTGATACAGTAGCTTATACGGCTTTTTTTTTCTGGACACAGATATATTTATGCATTCAATATATATTGACATTGTTGTATAATTTTAAGTTGACTAAAAACACCACTTTGGTACATTGACTATTGTTTCATGTTTATGTAGGGATTTGACAATATAGCTTAATTTAAAATCAGTATCTTAGAAAACCAATGGATTTCACAGCTTTTTATAAATTACAGCAGTCTATCTACACTGGTGATATAATAAATAACATTATTTATTGCCTGTTTTAGTTATTTCTGAATGTTTAACTCTTTTTCCAGTCTAGATGTTGTAGACAGATTATTACAGACTAAAACTCATCTCTATGGTTTGTAAATAATGCACTATGATCAAGCTATTGGTATTAGAATTCTTTGTGACTGAAACTCAGATAATATGTTGTCTCTACTGTCTCCACTGTTACTAATTATTATTAGTAGTATTCATTAAATGCTCTGGGTGCACTATTTTTTTCTGAGAATGTCACAAGAGTGTTTGTATAGACATTTTTAGTCATTTGGCAAATGAATGTCCTCAGTGAGAAGCTCCTTTAGAAGGATCTACTTTAGTAACTCAGTTGTTAATTGTAGCCAATTCTCAAGGCTTATTTTATGCAGCCAGGTCTTTGTCCCTCAGGGAAAGGTATATATATGCATATAATAGATATCCTGATGGGAATGTACTATTTGTCATTAGTAATAAATAACAATATTCTCCAGAAGATGAACAGCCTGAAATGACTTCTTAAATAGGAGTTTAGTGTTAGCTCCTTTTCCCCCTTTCATTATATATTTGATCCTTCAGAAGTTTTGCTGAAGAGATACATCTTTCACAGTAAGTGTACTCTAGTCTTGTTTGCCTCAGGGGAGATGGAGACCAACTTTGGTGGATGACTAGAAGTATTGAATCTATTTGGTAAAGTTCTCTCACAGGAACTTGAGAGAATACATTGCTATACTGTTGATTCTGACTCTCATACGAGTCACAAATCTGTTTTTTTCCTGGATTTTGCATTTTCTCCAAAGTTTATAGTATCCAGTATTCATGCACTCATGCATGCTAAACTAGAGCGCTGGAAAGTCATTCCTAAAAAATTTTTCAGTTTTGTCCAAAGTTTCCCTATATTTTCTACCAATTTCCTGACAGTTGAGTGCCAAACCCAACAGACAGATCTGAGTATTAAAGCTAACAGTCTGAAAAAGGCAAATAAAGGATGTGCCTACACAACAGACAGTTGCATTACTGCAACAATTGCACAATCCCTGATTCAAGTCCACTTGATCTGGTGGTAAACACCATCAAGAGAGGTTCTGCTTTAACTAGCACAGATATATTTAGTATATCCTTCTCTGTAATTTATAGGGTATTTAGAATAACTTGTTACCTTTCCTTGAGGAAATTTGACAGATTCAACAGCACGGTATTGCACGATTGGCCAGAATATTAGCCCAAGAGTTTCAGCCTAGGCCCTTCTGAACTACAGAGTAAAAAGTCATAACGTCTGACTGCTTTTTTTAATAAAGAATACCTTAGTGGTTTGTAGCAAAAAGGGAAGATAAGAAATTAGGCTCCACTGTGAAAAGTGAAAGTGGGAGTAACATGTCATGTACTATTGTGTGCTTTATAAAGTGGAGGTGGTACAGGCACAAAGACCTTTTCATTTCTCAGTGTCCTTAGAGACTGTCAGAAGAGAGTCAGAGTGTAGTCTGCATTATATCAGTGTGCTCTCACTCTTCTGCAATGCTTTTCCAAGCTCTGAATGTGCACCAGCTTTAAATGTATTACACCTTTCTGGGTGCCAGTTGATTAACGATAATGAGATAGCTTTAAAGAGAAGAAACTTTTTCTCCTGCTCATACTGCACAGGTGGAGTAAGAGGAGATGGGTTTGTCATTTGTGGGACAGGAGCAGCCTTTGGGAACAGGCACTCCACAGCTGAATCCTAGATGAAATTCACTTTTTCCAATATAAAGCCCTTAAAACACTCTTTTACAAAGAGAGAGGGTCTTGAAAAAATAGATTCCCATTTGCTCTATCAGGACCAGAACAGAGGCTTCAGGGTTGGGCTTTTTTAATCACTGCAGTTGCATCCTGCTTCTGAGCTTGGTCCATCTTTTAATGAGCAAGACTTTAGTATGAAACTAGCACTAGAAGTGGTTTCTACTTGTGTGGACTGAAAATAGAAGGAAACAGTTCCTTGAAAATTAGTAAAGAGAAAATTCCTCTCAATTCTTACTGCTGGTTGGTGACCATGGAAACCAGGTTTAGAGCTGAAATTAATTTTTATTGTCAGGATGGAAGGGCTGCATTTGCACATCAGTTTAACTCTGCTGACCTCAATACACTTGTTCCATACTTACTGTCCTTTAACAGACCCTACTGCTCCAAAAGTAAAGGATTACAATATGCAGAGTCTTTAATTACAGAGCATATCATAAACCCTTCATCCTT
Source organism: Scolopax mira (assembly GCA_004320125.1). NCBI lineage: Eukaryota > Metazoa > Chordata > Aves > Charadriiformes > Scolopacidae > Scolopax > Scolopax mira. The sequence continues at coordinate 113,951 of BJBW01001601.1, read as the reverse complement.
TTCATTACAAATCCAAAGCCAGTTACTCCATACAGAAAAACAGAATGCAGAAATGCATAACTACCTACAAAGATAATTCAGGATATCTTCCTTTCATTCTTTTTTCTGTTTCTGTTCATGTCTGTAGGCTATAGTTAAATGACTTCATACATTTTAATGTGGGTTTTTTTTTAGTGGCATTGTGCATAAAAAATGTAACGCATGGAAGCAAATTTCTGTGCGATATGCCGCTGGTTTGCACATTTCTGGTGCTATTGGAAATTAATAGAACAACCCCCAGTACAGGTAGAAAGGGTTATTTATAAAAAAACATACATGCAAAATGCTTAACGAACTAAGCATCTGATTAATCTCTTTTTCCAATTAATATGCCAGAAATTTTGAAAACAGTATGTTGCTGTGGAGATTGTGGCATGACATGGTGTATGAAGAGGACAACGTGATCAAGTACAGACCTCCATGGGTTGCCATTTCCTGCAGTGCCAAAGACAGCAGTTGGAATTGCACGCAATCAAAATAAAGATGTTTTCCTATCTCTTCCAGCTTGCTTGCCTGTCAGTTCAGTAATTTTGCAGCAAAAAGATCTTTGAAGTCTATTGGAAGAATGTAAAACAGGGAATACTGACCTGAAAGGGCCTGGGGGAAAATGTGGTGATTACATCAGGTTTTCAAGTGTTTTTTTTTTGGTCCACCTGTGCTATTTGAGAGCTGTCTGAGAGATGTAGCTTGATAATTGAAGTACTATCATCTCATCACTGCAGTTATATAGCTTGGATTTGAAACTGCTTGTGAGCCTCCATTAAATCTTATCCTGAGATAAATAAACTAAAAAATAATTCAAAGAAGCAATAGCAATTTTTGACAAAGTAATTATCTCTGGAGATTTTGATGGTGAGTCTGTATATGAGCTATATCTGAAGCAAGTGATCCTTAATGCAAGTCCAGAGCAAATCAGGGTACCCCAAAGTCAAGTCCTTTACACATGACTTCATATTGTCCCGACATTCTACAGATGATGATAGTCAAAACTAAAAGTCAAAACTAAAATCTTTGAATATTAAAACTTTGAAAGCCAAAATTAAAAATCATTGGCCTGAAAAAATCATTACAAACAAAATCAGTCCAACAGTTCAGCAGTATTCTTTGTTTCCTCAGTATCATCCAGTGATATCCTACCACTATGATGTTACCTTTTTTATCTTTTTTCATTTTTATTTTCTTAAATTTTATTTTATATTTGTAGTATTGTACAGTAGCTAGAGATGAGTTTGAGAGTTAGATGTATGTACTCTTGTCCTGCTTTGAGGTAAACCAGAGCCGTCTTTCTGTTCAGTAATTTTACTTCTTACCTAGAACTCTTTTCTCTGAAATCAACAGCATATTGTGGAGAAAACTGTTCACTTTTAGAGTGACAAGACCAATGTTTGTACATTCAATGGCTGACATCCAAAGAGGACCCTGTCCTTCTGTCTGTTCATCTGCCTTTGATCCAGATCCATGCGTTCCAGAATCCATCACTGAGTCCAGCCTGGGACTTCCCCATGCCTGCTGGTGACATCATCTGGGAGTTTGATATAGTCTTGTATATATTGTATCTATTTCATTATTTCCTTTTTATTTTATTATTAATATTTCATTAAAGTAGTTTAGTTCCTTCTAAACTCATAAATCTCTTTATCTGTCCTCCTCTTCTTCTGTCAGCGAGAAGTGGGGGGAGAGCATCTGTCACTGTCATAGGCCAATTTGGCCTAAACCACAACGACCCTGTTTCAGCTTCTGACTGAGTCAGAGAGCAGCAACAAGAACCTCTTTACTATAGTTAACAATTGCATTAGGATGTGTCTGTAAAATGAGAAAATAACATTCTGAACATGTAACATATTAAGAATTCTGGAATTGTATTTTGTTTTGTTTGCACTGCTGCAGGTTAGTGCCAGGCATACGCGTCCTCTCATGCTTGAAAGAAGCTCTCTGCAAGTATTATGTCACCTTTTCTTCAATCACTCTAAGAAACTCCTTTTTGCTGAGATAAAAATACATCATACCCTTTCGTTCCTGTTGTGCTCAGAGCAAATTTGTCGTGGCTGAAATACTCTGTGTCTGTCTATATCCCTAGAGCTTTCTCTTGTTGTGGGATTATCAACTCTGGAGACAAAATTCATCTCTTTGCTCTCTGCTGTAATCTCTGCCTTGTGGAGTGGGGTTCTCTGTTGGTTTTATAGTAAGGTAGATTCATGATGTGATAAAACAGTTGCATCTTTTCACTGCATTGGATACCAAAATGCCCAGTTTCTTTCCTGTGGCAAGGAAAATGAGTCTTCCTGAGTACCTTTATCTTGTAGACTACCAGGAACTTCTCATAATCCCTAGTTATCATGGACACCGGTAGTAAGTTTATTGCTCTGGATATCTAGTGATGTGCGGGGTGGTTTTAATAAAAGGAAAAAGTGTTGTGCACAGAAGAAATGTTTTTGAATTAGGATGTTTAAAAATTGTTGTGTGTTTGTGGAATTAGGAAGATATTTTAATTCTTAACCCATGGAGTTTACCAGGAATGATTTGTGGCCATGACATAAATAAAATGTATCACTATAGTGAAAAGTATGGGAACCACAGATAATATGTTAATTTTGTTTGTTGTGTTTGAGAGCTCTCTAAACATCTGTCAGATCATTATAATGACAGGCATGTAAAATCAAAGCCAGCATTTGGGGGCTGGCCTTCTCCCCAGAACAGACACTGCTGGCTCACTGAAACTTCATAGTCTTAGGCTGTAAAGCAGTACTCGTTAAATGTCACATTTTTTCTAAGAAATAGGCAGTCCTCAGAGTACAGACTCTTGGAAAGTGTATAAAGGGGAATAGAGTTTGGACCTGTGCTTTAAGCTTGAACAATGGTTACCTCCATATTCCCTTTCATGGGTGGTGACAGCAATTATTAATTTACTAAAAGCTATGCTGTCTAATCACAGTAAAACAGTAGACATGAAGCTGCTTTGATAAATGAGGCAGCCAGATTTCTGGAGGGCTTTAGAGGTGCTACTCATGAGAATTCCAAGTCCATTGGCAGGTACATGACATGAAAAATGTACAAGGGACGACATAAAAGGAGAGCTTTGCTTTGAGTACGGCTATCAAGTACAGGAGGCAGAGTCCTGTTTTTTTATGTCAAAAAAGCTGTCGCTGAAGGCAACACAAAATAACTCTGCTTCCTATAAGAAGGACGTTTATTAAAAGGATATTATTTCATTTGGGCAGAATATTAGTCTCACTTCTGTATCTCTTTCGCTAACTGTGTCCCCTAGTCTTCTCCTGGAGTAGGGTAAAAGAGGGTAGTCTCTACCCAAAGGAACTGAAGGACTGGGGAAAAAAGTGTTTGCAGAGATAATTTCAGTGCTGTGTGCTTCTCCAGGATTCTAACGTTTGGATGACATGTGTTGTTAAAGTGCCTTTCCAACCATTTTATTTTTACCCTGTTCTTGAAATTATGCTTTTGTCTAGTTTTTTAATAGGGGTGGCAACAACAACAAAAAAGTACTTTCTTGTAGTTTCTTCTAATTTGCTTGTACAGTTGAACCTCACATATAAATACCACAACTGTTTCTGCTCCAATAATGCACAGAATAACGTTGTCTTTAGAAAAAAGTGGAAGAGAGAAAACATTGCAGGAAAGGGTTTGTTTGCTTTAAATCAACCAGAAGTCTTAGTATTTGCAAAAGCACAATTTATGCAGTGAGTGGGAGCTTAATACAAGTGCAATTAACTGTAATGATGTTGCTAATATGCCTGAATGTTCATTCATTTTACCACTCAAAGCTACAAAATCAAGTCACTTTCAGGTCTATTGGGGTCTGCAATCACCTCATCTCACTATCTGTGTAGAGGACAGGCAGAAGGGGAAAATGTTGCTGTAGGCATCTGACTACCAGTCCTAGGGTGATGAGGTGCACTGAACTAGAGATGCTTATAGCTGTCCTAGGCTCTTCAGCCTCTGCTCTCAGACCTCTTCTGCTGGACCTTCATTGGAAAGATGTGTCCTATGTGTTGGACTGACAAACACTGACTCAAGCTGGAAGCAGAATAGTCACATCACTGTGGCACTTCAAGTCAGCTTTTGGGAGACTTTCTTGGTGTTCAGTTTTTCCAGCTCAGCTATTTTGCTTTCTGAACAAGTGCTAGTGTGTGTGAACTTGACAGTGTGTGTCCTGAGCTGCATGGAGGTAAGGGAGGAGTTACCTCAATGGTCCCTTTCACATTCCTCGTTATGCAGAGCAGCAAAACATTCTGAAGATTCTTTTTCCACGCAAGGGGAGTGCCTGGCCCTTCTTTGTCAGTCCATATGTAGGAGGACAGACAGGCTGTCATGTGAGGTTACAACTGGTTTTTTAATATTTTTTTTTTTTAATAAATCAAACTAGGAAAAAGAAGTGGATGAAGAACAGGAGTGCAGCTTCATGTTCATCTTTCTTCAATTTCACTACTCAAGTTGTCTGAAGATCTTTTCACAGCCTTCAAGCCACTAGAGGAAAACAAAGGTCATGGTATTTCTTGTCTAAAACGAAAAGAAAAAAACCCAACATACTGAAAGAACACTTTCTAAGGCACTCTTTATGCATCTAAGATCCATAAAGGAAAGGGCACAATATGTCTAAATTTTGCTTGCAAATCACACAGAGATGACACAAGCACAAGAGATGAGGCTGCAGTATCATGTGGTGGGATTGATTCATTTTGGCTTGCCTCATTTTTCAGTGGCCTCCATGCAGCTGAATTCTTATTATGTGTAAAAGTGCCTACCAACTCCTGTTGACTTTTTTTAAGAATAAAATATAGAATTAATTAAAATGCATTAGAATAACTTTTAGCCCTCGCTTTTCTTATATTACAGAACATTTTCTTTCTAATTCATAAGCCCTCAAGATTAAAAGATCAGTCCTGACATAAAAATATCTGAAATGACAGAAAATTTGAAGAGACAGAGACCTCTGATCAAATGAGGGAATGCTAAGTTTTTCAGCTAACATGAAAGACTAATTACGAGGTGATACTTAATAATTGATGCCTTCATTCACTATAGCTCTGAGATTTAGGTCCAATAAAGAATTTATGTACCTAAAAATAGTCAATACTGAACCTAATTTTCCAGCATTTGGTTCCCAGATAGGGACCCAGAACCCCGTGCATATTATTGAGGCCCTAGAGCAACAAAACAACCAAAGAAATGTCTCAGTTAGTGCCATCTGCCTGACCACAATTAGCTAGGTTGGATGTGCCTCTGCTAATGGTGCAGAGAGTGTGGCAGGGGTACTGAGGAACAACTGTGCTCTCTTCTGCCATCAGATAGAAAGCCTTAGGGTTTGCTAACACATAAGCTGCAGCTTTTTCAGGTCCCCATTGAATCCTCATATGTAGATCCAGTTTAAAAAATGGAAATGCTGAAAATAGAGACAAGTGTTATGCTCAAGATTTACCTGAGGATGCTGAGACATGCTTCTTCCTAGTCTTTAATCTAATGTTACTGAGGTTTTTTTCTCCCAAAACACTTAGCAGTTCCTTTTAATGTGCAGTCACAGAAGGCTGAAGTGGGTTTTGCTACTGCCCCTTTTTACACAATGGCTCTTTTACCAGTATCTCTCTGGGAGATTGAATTTCTTTAGCTGGAGAGGATGAATTCATGCACGCCTGAAGAGCAGCTGAACTGCGGGGCAACAGGTCAGGATACCAAGGTAAGACTTTTACTTCTGCTTGAAACTGAAGTGGTCTGTGGCAAATCATGGAACTGAGGATATAAAGGCCCTGCAGCTCAGGTGCAAGATAATTAGCCTTACACAGCTGAGCCCTATTGTTGACCTACAGTCCGTGTAAAGCAAGGTGACAGAAAAGTAACCAACTCCAGGGGCAAGGATAGGCTGCCAGAGTCTCTAGTCTGGGAGAGGTCCCTGGGTACTAGCCTAAAGGAGTAAGGCTGCTTCTGAAAAATAGCCTAATTCCAAAAATTAGGGGACTGAAAGGATTAATTCAAGTCTTGTGGTAAACATGGTGTTTTTGTGATGTGCAGCAGAGTGTGGCTGGGGCCTTATCATCCTCTGCCCCTGGCAGCTGTGGTGATGGAGATGATATCAGGTCCTGGGGGTGATTGTAGGGGTAAGGCTGTTAGTATCAATGGGCTACATGGAGGGTAGTGAGTGGCAGAGGCTGAGAACTTGTGACTGCCTCTGAGTCACCCTCTGGAGGCTGACTGGTGCATCCAGACAAAGCCTGGTAAATGGATTAACGCAAGGGAGGAGGGTAGTGTGGTCACTTGTTTCTACTTTGAAGGGGTTATCATCAAGTTCAGACAATGTTGGAAAAGAGGATTGAAGGGCTGTCTTGACTATTGGTGTTTTGGTGTTTTATTTCGACTCCCTGTCATGTTGTTCCTCTCCCTGCCCCCTTTTTCTTTTGAAAATGATAGGGATTGCTGCTGTTCTGTCTCCCAAGACGACTATCTGGGACTGGGGGGGCTGTAGGTCCATGCACATGGCTGCCAAATATGGGGGCACTTGTTTCAGAAGTGGACTCAATCCAGGTAAGGAATTATACTGTTCCAGGCTTAAAGGAACTAGTATTTTTTATTACACCACGTTGCTTCTTTTCTATCAACCTAGAACTGAGGATTTAGTTAGGTCTGAGGTTGTTTTGTACTTGAGCCAAGATAGTGATGCTTGCTGTAGAAAATATTATGACTGGTGATGGCAAGTAAATATTCATCCTACAATTGTGGCATTCCTCAAGAACTGTAGGATGTGTCCCAATGTTGTTAAGTAAGCAGGATGATAAGGAATCCAGCAGCAGCTAAGCTGCAGAGAGAGAAATAGAGCAGGAGAAGCATATTAATCAAATACATAGGAAGAAAGAAAATGTACTGTGCAAAATCAGATGAGTTGCCTGTTACACTGCTTCAGCTCTCTTATAGTGGGAGTTCACTGGAAAAATGCTTTGTCAAGTTTATTGCTGAAGGTTACTTAATGAGTGCAGGGTTTTGCTAGATACAACTAAAAGGAAAAAGCAATTATTAGTGTGTGCAAGTGGCTTTCAGAAGAGGAGTTGAGCGAGTCCACATTTTAGTATAGAAAAAAGAAAATTTGCATGTGAGTTAGCTTTTCTTTAAGTTCCCTTTTTGGCCCTGAGTTTTTCTATTCTCTTTTGTCTTTGATCCAAATTAATCTCTGTTGTTGCAGCATGAAGAACTATACCTAAAAATAAAGCATTATTCTCAATTTTATTTGTGTCTCTCTTCGGATGTTTTGGTTTGTGGGTTTGTTGGCTTTTTTTCTTGTCTGGGTGTTTGGTGTATTTATTTTTTTTAAATCTTTTTGTGTATGTTTGGTTGATTTGTTGTTTTTTAAAATAAAGCAAAACTTAGGCTGTCAAATGAATTTTTCTATTGGGAATTGCTAAATATGATTTTGAAAAAATTGACAGTAGGTTTGGGTATATAGGAACTGTTGTTTATCCCTTTGTTCTTCTGTGTTGGCTTAGTCTCTTGGTTTGGCCTTTTATCCTTCTGGGACAGACTCTTCTCCCTCCTCATGCTGAGTGTTCAGGTTCTTGCCATTCGTGTTTGTGTGGTGGCTCCTGTCCTGGCTTTCCATGGGCTGCCTAATGATGATGGCAGCAATCTCTGGTAATAGGCCACAGAAAGCCATGTACAGGAGGCCACAGTGTCTGGAATCAAGGACTTTTGGATAGCCACCCAGAGATGTCAGCTGAGGTACTGTGGGCAAATAGAGCTATTTTATTTACTCTTCCTGCAGAGAAACGGAATAAAAAGAAAATGTTGCTAGGTTCTGGTTTGCATCTGCCAGATGCTTGTGTGGTCGATTATAATATCTTCCTTTTTGGGTTCAAGAAGAATAAACGCTCATTCCTGTCTTTATTTTAGCCTGCCTCAGCCTGCTTCCACTCTGGTGCTCTCTTTGTACCAAGTACATGGTAGTTTGTGGCTCTGGGAGCTCAAGTGCTCCTCTGTAGCTCAAGGCAGATCTTTCCATGAGAGTCTTACTCTGTGCAGCACAGTCTGCTTGGGCATATGGCCATATGCCCAAGAGTCACTAAGTCACTCTGCCTTCATGCCTGGGTTGAGCTGAGGTAGCTGTGAGTTAAGCACTTACCACAGATTCATACAAATGTGTATGATACATAAAATGTTGCATTGTTTAATTTCAAACTGTGCTGTAGGCTTGATATTAAAAAAGGAAAAAAAAAAAGGGGGGGGTGGGTGAGTGGCAAACTTTAAGGTTTTACTGTTATGACACCTGTCCTGTTTTCCCTTGACTTTTGATTATTTGTGAGGCTGTTCACATCTCAAGGGATAAAAATAAACCAGTGTTCAGGCCAGCTCTGAAGAGTGTTAGCACATTAAAGATAAATTATTTTGTCAAGAGGAGAGGACAAAAGAGGAAACAACACCAGCATAATGGCCATATGGTCTCAATAATAGTACAGCTCCAAAAGGAACTACAGCTGTTTTAAGGGTATCTGCTGTAGACAAACACTAATGTTAACTAGAAATTAATGTAAATGACCCAAGGAAAGAGGGTAATTGTAGTTTAATATGAAAAATGCAACAATATGATAATGGGCCAGGATTTGAAGGAACCATTAGATTTTCATCAAACAGCCAGTTTACATAAATGTAGCTTTATGTAGTTCAGTTTCTACCAATAGCAAAGAGAGTATTAAAAAATTAAATTATTGAAGCTTCCAGTAAACAACATCCTCTTTTGTCTGTTCCCTTTCTAAAATATAACCACATTATTCTTTATTTTTATAATCTAAATTTTGGCTAAATTTCATCCAAACCTCAGCGATTCTTGAGTAATTAACCTGGTAAACTGACTACAAGGATAAAACCTGAAACCTCAGTTCGCTGCTGTCCTGGCAGGCTGAGACTGGTTTCCAATTTTTGTTTTTATTAGCTTAGGCAGACAAGTTGGTAGGAATTAAATGTGAGATCGGTCACAACTACATTGCTCAGTATTCAAAAGAGTAAATAAAACCTAGTATGGATTGTGTGGAATAAATGTCATTAGGTTCCAGACATCTTTTACATCTGTGAGCTTTACATCAGGCTTTTGGCAGTGCTTTTGAGAAATCTATACCTAGAGGAGCTACCTCTGGGTTAACCACTACCAGAAGGGGACTCTCTTGAAAAGAGGCAATGCATCTGTATGTGATTCATACCTTCATTCACCCTCTTGCCTCAAAATGAAAGACCATGCAAATGGTTGACTGGCATGCTAACTGGAGAAGTGAATGACCATTTCATCCTACCACTATGAATCAGATAAAATTAAGCCTAAACTAAGGTTAAAAATGGTCACCTTTTTCTTCTTCTTGATTCTGTTCTTCCTGAATGATGTGAAAATACATAGATACTCTGGTCATTTTTTATGGGGCAAAATCTGGACACCAGTAAATATGGCTGGCCTCCAGATCTCATTTATAACTGCGTTAACTAGTTAGGGCTAGAAACTTCTGAAGCCAGAAAACAGAGCATCTCTCTTCACATGATATCCACAGCTGAATCAAGTGACCAAAGAGACAGTTAAGCTTTACCGTGCTCCTTAGTTTTCTTGGAGACATTTTCTAGAAATAATGAAACATTTATGAATACAGAAATACTGAAATACAGCACACTGATTACAGAAATTTAATTGTTGTGCTATTTTTATCAAATCAAAAGGTTGTGCAGGAAAAAGGAAGTCTCACAGTGCAGCGGTTTTGAAGATGCCAGACATTTCAGGCAAAGATTTTATACCTCTGAAACTGTCATAAAATTTTCTCTTAATGGTGTGATTGGCAGTAAATCCTGTGTCTACCTTGCTCAGTCATTTACTTTTAACTAAGAGGAGATCTTCAAGACAGAAAAGACAAAGACATTGGTGTTCAGGAACAGAACTGTTCCATGATTTACTATGGTAAATACTGTGGTGCTTTGAAAATGAAAGATACTTTATCATTGTGTTTCATGTTACATTGGATGCTGAAGATATAATGGTGAGGAGAGAAGATGGAGTTGGAGTCCATTGGAATCAATAAGCAGAGTGGATTTATTCAAAATGGTTTGTTTTTGTATTTTCTGAGGGATAGGACAACACTGGAAGCTTCCAGCAGCTGTCTCTGCTCTTCTTGGCCTCTGGCTAAAATGAGGCTTTTCATCTCTCTAACTGCCAGTCTTCTGCCAGGGTAACAAAGCTACAGATATTGTTCAAACCTGTTGTTTTCTTTTTTGGATCTTCAACTCCCTCTACTAGGGGATGATAATGTAAATATGTAACTACCCCCTTGATGTGGAAGGTACCCAGGATGTCTGCTAGTAGTGGAATCACATTTCTAGTGCTTCTGGGTATAGCCAGGATAAGAGTGTGCTTAAATCCCTTCTCTTCAAAACCTGAGTTTAGAGGAAACAACATAAATTCTGTTTTCAAACAGGACCTTTTATTTTCTATTATGAGACAAAATTGGAATTTTTTTATTCTGTTTTAGTGATCACTAATCCTTAGGATGCTTTCACCATCCTTTCTTCAAACTGAAAGCAACCCAGCTGTTCACAGCAGGATTTAGTTTCCTGTTGTAGTAGAGAAGAATCTGTCATCAGTGCTTGTCTTGCCAAAAGAGGTATCTTTCTGTAGCTTGGTCTCAGCCAGTCAAACCTGTCTTAGCTGAAAATCATGCTAAAGTGACAACGGGTTTTTGTTGCTGTTGACTGATTTTGCTTTTATATTTTGGTGATTAATGTCAAGAAATTATCCTTTGAACCAAAGAGTTAATAGTTCAGCCAAGTGTATGTGCTTTTCTCTGGAGCATGTGTGGCAAGCCTCTTTTAATCAAGGATAAACTTCAGAACATAAATGCTTCTGCTTGTTGATTTGGGGCATTTTTCCAACCAATTAAAAAAAAATGTTTAGAAAACATATTTCTGTTTCTATTGAGATGGGAATTAATTTGCTGCTTCCTAATGATCATCTCTGACTAAACTCCAGGACTTTATGTTGATGTCATTGGATTTACTAATTCAGTAAATCAGTCTGATTCTGCTTTTAATTAAACTGCAGGGACAAGCCGTACAATTTAACTTCCGTATTTTATTTTTATATTTATAGTTAGCAATCTTAAGATTACTGGACTCTCCGAGGATATGCAGAGTTTTCCTTCAAGCTTTGAAGTTTAAATTTAATTAGTGTGCACATAACTCTTGAGGGAGTATTGACAACTTGGTAAAAATGACTTGTTTTTTCTATTGGCCAGTAGCCAATGGAATAAGTTTGTAAATAGCCAGTAGAATAATTTATAGTTGTTTGTTAAAAAATTATTTTGAGTTCTAGCAGTGTGACCTGGAGATATATTTCAACCAAAATAAGTATCCTCTTCTCTCTCCCTTTTTTTTTTTCTTCATCAAGTAAGGACATGTTCTAATCCTTGCAAACAAATCAAATTATTGCAGTTATTCTCAGAGAGGCGGATGATCAAAACCTTCTAAATCAATGCTATGGATCCTAGATACAGAATTTAGTTCTTGCTAGAAATCATTTTAAGCAAGCATACTTTTAGCAGCTTACCTCTGAAATTTTAAGTTTATTTAGTGAAAATTGCATGTCTTGGAATTTCATTCTGGATCAAAATTTGTGATATCAAACTAGAAAACAGACACCTAAAGTCAAACAATCTGCCCGTGTGAGATTTCAGAAGAAAATGAAGAGCTGCCCAAGGTGTAAGTGTCCCAATATGTTAGAAATTAGAGTACTTTTGACATCTGAGTAGCAATTAAACTTCAAACATCTTTGTCAAGGTTGAAATATTTCACTTAGCCTGCCCTAAAAGTTGTCAAGTACATTACAAAACCTAGGCCATGACTTGTGTTTCTGCAGATTCTCACCAGTTACATGCAGTAGTGATGTGGGGGAAGTGATGAAAATCAACTGCTACTTCTTGGGTTTCCCCAAGGACTTCTACAGGTTGCACTGTATATGGAATTTCTGATGGCAGTAAGCTGTGTATGTTAATAATGAAGGCCATTTGTGTGCTGTGAACCTTGTTGAAGGATCTATGAATGAATTAGACCTTTCCTTTCATGTGCGTGTTGGGAGGTAGTAGTTTTCGAACAACTTACTAAAATTAGATCACACAGTATCTAACAATAAATGTGGCTAAAATACTAATCTTAAATGGAAGTCCTACTGAAAAATGAAGTTTTTGAAGCTGTATTGTGTATTTTGGAGTAAGGAGTAAAAAAAGTATGTCTTGTGCTCCTTATCATAGAAGGAAGAGAGATAGAGGAGAAAAAATGTTCTCATAAAGATACTGTTGGTTCTTGGGTTTATGTTTATTATACCAGGTAGAGTTCACCTCTTAGCTGCACTCACCTAAAACTTAATTATTTAGGTTTTGTTTTTATCTGCTGGAGAAGAGAGGGTTATTTGAATTACCCATCAAATTGATTTACGTGCAAGCTTTAGCTAAACCTTCTTTGTTATAATTTTTTTTTTTACAGTGCAATACATACACAACATACAGTGTATTAAATAATTACAATAAAGCATAAAATGCTAATGTAATGTACATCTAAATAAAATACAACTCAATCTACTTCAGTCAAGAGGAGAAGAAATCTCTCTCCTTCACTTCTGTCCTGCATTGTCTGAAGGAAAAAAGGTCATGCTTTATTTAAATAGGTAACTTACCTGGCTGTGTCTGGCCTCAAATTTGGGTTCCCCTAGACTTTGAAAGTATACTAAAATAAAATTTTGTTTCAGGTCTAGCTCTAGAGATTTCTTTGAAATCCAGAACAATTTTCAGAGACTACATGACTGCTTCTAATTAAAGCATTTCTGATGATGATATCCAGGTTGTTGCTTATAGTTTTCTCTAAAGTAGTATCTAAGATCCTTCAGTTAAGACCATTTAATGAAGTTAGTTATTTCCCCTGTGGAATTGCCAAAAAAAAACCCCAAGCAATTTGCTAGCTTAGTTGCTGACAATTCATTTGCAGCCTAATATGCCTAGCTCTTTTGCTAGTAAGCCTTTTGCAAAGTCAATCATAATTTCTGCTACTTAATTAATGTGATCTAAGCATACAATGACCTGTTTAGATATGAAAGGTATAAATAATGCTGCAGAACTGAGGACATCTTCCCTCTCCCTTATTTATACTACCTTGTTCTTCAATAATTAAGGACAGACTTAATCAAAGGCATTCTGAACTTGCTTTTTATACCATATAAGCTGTGAATGTGCAACTCTCCAGAGTTTCATTGCACTGCTGTCTTCTCTATTTTCAGTCCTCTTTAATTTTTTTTTTTGAGGTTTATTGAGATGCAATTAAGATCAAAACATAAGAATACCACTAGCATAACTCCACACCTGTTCTTGAGGGTGACTAAAACATTTTATTACTTTTCTCTTCTAACCTTGAGAAGAAAGATGGAAGAGGGTTAATTTCTTCAGAAAACTGATTTATTTGTAAAACTTATTTAAGGATTTTTCCACCTTTATATCTGAAGGGATTTTACAGGTGGTAGTGATGTTACAGGTAAAAAGTTAACGTGCAATTTCAAGCAATCTTCTTAAGCATTTTTCCTAGAAAAAACTTGCAAATCATTGTCATTTTTTCTGCCATGTGCAATGGTGGAAAGGAAGGCCCCCTGTAGATAAGTGCTCCAGTTACTCTATCTAAAATTAAATCTGAAATTAAAGTATTCCCTCCTCAAGGAGCAGCTATCCATAAGAGAAGATTTGTTACCATTCAGTTTTCATTTCTTTTTATAACCTGTGATTCTGTGAGCATTGTCAGTAGTCATTACACCTGTGTAGCTGCAGTCCCTCCCAAAGAGTGGAATCAGAGTGGTGGTGGCCTTATACTTTGAAGTGGCTGATTTGAAACACTCAATATTTTGATGCAAAAGAATAGGAAACAAAGGATACGTGTTTGAGGTAGTGTGTATATATCTATATATCTATCTATATCTATCTATCTTTTAATAAAGCAACACTTCTGAAGCGATGGTTCCTGAAGTAAATGGCTGTAAGAATTGTAGCTTGGAAGTATCCCTGGTTTTCTCTGTGCAGCTTCATTGCCACAATGCTCAGAGGATCCACACATCTGTAATGCCAGAAGTCTAGGGCAGCTACCTGTGAGCTATGTCTTTGTTGGTGGAGCAGGGGAGGGTTATGAAGATGAACAATTGTGCTTGGAAAGCAATGAACTAGTAAAGCTTTCCACACTACCAATTTTCCTATCTTTCTTTTTCATTGTATATGAAAACAGAGAAGTCTGCAAATTATGCAGAAATTTCATTACTCTGGGAAATCACATTAAGGGGTTGCAAAGGGCTAGAGAATGCTCAGCTTGGTTTTTAGTCTTGTGCATATACAAGTTATTCAACAGGAAGAACTATTCATGGTCTCCATACACTCAGTAAGATTTATTTCTTTTTTAAGATGTCTTAGCTGTCAAGGTCCAGAAAATATCTACTAATTACCTGTAAACAAATGATTCTCAAAGGTACCTTTAATAGGGTCTAGGCAGCCTGCATCCTTGACATAAAATCCATAATGTGATTATGGTTCTGCAAAGTCATAACTAACTGAAAATAAGGGAAAGTTCCCTGAAACCTTCCATTGTAATGGCTGGAACTATGAGGTCCCATGAACTACCTGAGCTAGAAATCTTGCAAAAGATGTGTATAAGGTGATGAAGACTCTGAAAACAAATTGTTGGTAGAAGTTAAAAATTATAATTCTCTGAGAAGGTGATTGGGGTTTTTTTCCTCTTTTTTTTTTTTCTTAAGTTAAGCTTCACTTGAAGACAGGGTCAGTATTTTATATCTCGCTGATAAATTCTCCTTTAAAATAGCAAGCCATGAAGTATCCTGAATATTTTGCTAAATAATGCTACAAAGTGAAGAATATATCACAGTTCTTAGTTCAACAAAACATATCAAAAGGAAAAAAAATAAAAGCACAGAACCAAGTTGAGGGGATTAAACATTAATGGCGTGTGGTCGCTTTGCTTAGGTACAGGAGGCAACAAGTCAATGGGATGTCACTGGGTGACCTCAAGGGGATTGTTTTTGCTGCCCCACTTCCTCCTCTGCTCACCAGAGAAGACAGCAGCAGTGGCTGGCACCAGGGAAAGGAGAGGGCAAGTCCTTGTTACTGGGCTCTGCTGGAGCTATGGGCTTCCAGAAAAGAGACCTGAGGTGTTCAGGGCATATCTCATCTTTGAGCAACACATAAGGTGCTGGTGGAGACCTGAGCTGTTTCCCACCTCGCATCAAATTGCACTTTGCCCTACAGAGATTACTGAGACGCTGGCTGTGAGCAACTGTTTGAGACCATCATTGTATCCTGTCTATTTTACATTACATTTAAAATAATAATAGTAGTCATAATAACTGATATGTTATTTAAATTACAAGTAACTTGAAGCGAAGTTACTCCCAAACAAATACACTATTTCCTCCCAGCTATTAATGCTTGCTGGTTTTTGCAAATGTAGAAGGAAAACATTCCTGAATCTAATAGTCACTGGTTGAATGTAGGAAAGGTAATATTTTTTTAGCTGATCGAAATTTTATTACTTGGAGCTACAGTAACAATAATAATAAAAAAATTAATATGTTCACATTCTTAGCCCTTTTCTGAGTCCTGTTGTAAGGCAAGGCAATTTTTATAGACTACAAAATTTAGATATTTCACATGGAGCCTCAGTTTTCAGCCATTCTATGCACCTTACTTTTGATGATCCGAAGGGTATGGAGCCTGGCCATTGTGAGACTCAAACTAACATGATTGTCATTCATTGTATTAACCTAGGAGTTAAGGCTGCCTGTTCCTCAGGGTGTTAGTGCAGGCTGGCTGTGGTTCCAAAATCTGGTTTAATTGAATAAGGACCCTGTGATTTTTCTTTCAACTGCTGTGGCTTTTCTGTTGTTGTTGGGGTTTTTGTGGGGTGTTTTTTGGTGTTGTTTTCTGGGGTTTTTTTGTTGTGGTGTTTTTTGGGTTTTTTTGTTTTTAAAATCCACATCTCTTTCTGTTCTTCAAACACTAAACTGACTTAAGTGGAAAAGCATAGAAGTAAAGGCACAGGTGCTTTATGTAGTCCTAAATATCTGCACCCACAACAAGCCATGTTAAGCAGAATTAGGACTGAAACTGATATTTATGCTCCTTGACATGTCTTCTCTCTTAAATTAAAACTATCTGTCCAGTGTTAGCTTAGAGACCTCTTCTCTGATATTGGGGCAATGTTACCAGTCAGGATAACAGTGACTTCAGATGTAGTTGTTTTGATTCTTGTAAAGTAGAGGAGGAGGAGGGGAAAAAAATCAAAATCCAGCAGCTTCTTTCCTAACTGTTTTTTCTGATATGCTAAAAAGATGAGAGGAAAACATCAAAAACTTCTTTAACTGAGAAAAGGAGATATAGCTTCAACTCTGAAGAAGCCAGTCAGCAGAGGAAAAAAAGCGTAAAATAGGTTTGCAAGTTACCCTGAGTTTTATAATATTGAGGTGGGAATGCTCTATTGACGTCAGCTAGCAGGGTGGGATGGCGTTCTTCCAGAGCACTTGTTTTTTTTCTCATTAGCAAGGAAGAGCTATCAACTTTTTTTTTTTTTATATTATGTCTAATTGAAGCCACAGCTTCTGCACCATGTTCTCATTTCCAGCTCCTTGAAAGGATCAAGGACAAACTAAAGGGCCTCATGTGACTTGCAGAACAGTAAAGCTCAGAACCTCTGGGACTGATTTAGAACTTGATAGGGTTTGGTGGTTTGTGTTTTTGTTTTGGTTTGTTTTTTTTCTTTCTTTCTTTTTCTCTCTCCAACCATCTTAATGTTTTACAGAAAAGTGTTTCAGGACCTAAGCTGATGAGCAATGTCTCCTTTCTTTTTTTTTTTATTATTTCACTCTTTTTCTGATCAAAGCATCTCAGCAGAATCTCTTTGATGTCTCTCTAGCAGTTTGACACTAAAAAGGAGAAAAGCATTTGTGGAAAAAATAATTTTCCAAATAAGATGATTTTTCACTCAAGTGACAAAGAAGTGCACAGACTTATACAGTCAGTGTTGTTTTGATTCCATGCTCAGCCTTCAAAAAGGGAGCACTTAACCAAAACTGTTTTTTATATATTTTTTTTTTTCATTCCTGCTGCCTTTTCTTCTGGAGGTTCTTGTATGTCACCTCTCAGAGCCTCCCCTTGCACTGATTGCAGAAAGCCTGCTTATTCCATCCCAGTTGAGATTTAAACAAATGTGAAGCCTATTGTGAGCAGGACAAAAATCAGGCCAAGTGTGTTTATATTGTGAGTTGTTAATAACAACAACAGCTCCTGGTTTTTGTAAAGCACGTCAGGCAAGGAATGCAAAGTGCTTTTAAATCAGGCATTAATTAAGGTTGACAACCTCCACCCTCTTCCCTTCCTATGAAGTTAGTAACAAGCCAGGAACATTGAGAGGCCTTTAATAGCCCTTCCCAAAGGGTGACCTGTCCTCCACATGTTGTGGTGGGTGTGCCTGGGCAGGGTAAGGGAGGAGGTGTGACCCTTCCATCCACCTGAGGATGGCACAATCATCCCTGAGAGGGGCTTCTGGCACCAAAAGTCTTACATGTCCTGAGAAGCAAATTGGCTTTGGGGAAAGGATTTCTGAGGTGTGTTTTGCCCTGTCTGTAGAAATGTCTGCCCTTTCTAAAATTTTAGAGTTGTGACTCACTCAGTTACTCTCTGGTGGGAATAGAAAAATTGGTCGCAAGGTAATTGGGGCATGGTGATATGAACATGGTGATATGGGCAGGTGCTCTTCCATCTGTCCACCATCCTGTCACTTAATCTAGTGACAGAAATCTCTGAGCTGAGCCAGAATTAAAAATAAAATTAAAAAAATCCCTTTTGCTCTAGAATTGCTAGAATTTAAAAATACTGATAAAGGGAGGCTGAAAACCACTTGCACTATTTATCATATTTGTTTTCTGTGACTGCCGAGCCAACATGTACACCTAAAGAATAATGTCTGCTTTGCCTAGCTTACGTGTTGATGCAGGCACCTTGAATATGATGCTCTAGTCATTGATATGACATTAGGATGAAGTTATCTGTAGAGTTCCATTCGCTTCAGCAGGCTTTTAATTGGACTGAGATTTCACAAACTGACCTAAGAAATCTTCTCCCCTTGCACAGATCCAGATACTTTTATGTGGACCTAAGCCTGCCTTTGAGCTGCTTGGACTAACTGAACCAGCTGACAAAACCAGCTGAAAACTGTGTTGCTTTTGCCTGACCATTTTTTTCTGCTGAAGTTGTGAGTTGAACTGACTTTTGAGTAGGGAATAGAGAAACTATATTTTGCATAAACAATGAATTGAGGAGTCACTCATTTGTTTATCAAGGGCCCTTTGAGGTGTGGGGGCATTTATTGAATTGTTTTCAGTTTTCTACACTTCCAGTTTTTCCATATTTTCACATTGCTTCTGCTAGGTTCTCTATTTTCTTCTTTATTCACCAGCTGTTCCTTCACATAAAACAACTAGGTGAAGTAATTTAAAACCTGTTTTGGAAGCTTGCCCAATGAAACATCAGCACATGGAGGGTGTCAGGAGTCTTTCAACCAGTAGATAATCTTCTGAAAGGCCATTTTTCATATGGGTTAAATTTTACACACAAACCAGAAAGTTACTTTGTAGGAAGTAGCTAAAAATATTTATGCAAATCCCTGGATTAATTTTCTTAAATTCTTCAGTCTTATGGAGTTGAGAAAATTTGGGAAGTGTGGCATGGGAATGTAAAATATGCTAAGTTAGAATTTCACTTTAGTCAAGAAGTTCTTTGCTAAATAGTCTTGTAAATATTTTGACTGGAACAGACAGCCCCAGCAGAAATACCTCCTTTTTTCCTGTCTTTCTTTTTTTCTGTGCCATGAGCATAAACAACAATGTGCTACAATTCCTGGCTCAAACTCCAGAATCTGCTTTTATATCTGTACTCACATCATCTAACTTGGAGGGGGTCTGACAGAATAATATCACAGTCATCATTGCTAGACTTACTGTCTCTCTACCTTTAGATGATATACCAGTATTTTAAAATACAGTTTTAGAATCTATAGATCTAAAAGGTCTTTTAAAGTATCTTTTAATAGCCTAATGTAAAATTACTTCTGTAGTTGATTGCTATTGCATACCAATATTGCCATCAATATATTGATTTCTATTACATCAAGAGAAGCATGGCCAGCAGGTCAAGGGAGGTGATTTTGACCCTCTGCTCTTGTAAGACCCCATCTGCAGTGCTGTGTCCATCTCTAGAGCCCCCAATATAAGAAGGACATGGACCTGTTGGAGTGAGTCAAGAGAAAGGCCATGAAGATGATCAGAGGGCTGGAGCACCTCTGCTACGAAGGCAGGCTGAAAGAGTTGGAGTTCTTCATCCTAGAAACAAGAAGGTTCCAGGGAGACCTTGCAGCAGCCTTCCAGTACCTAAAGGGGGCCAGCAGGAAAGATGAGGAGAGACTCCTTATCAGGGAGTGCAGCAATAGGATGAGGGGTAAGGGGTTTAAACTGCAAGAAGGTAGATTTAGATTAGATATTAGGGAGAAATTCTTTACTATGAGGGTGGTGAGACTGGAACAGGTTGCCTCTGTCCCTGGTGATGTTCAAGGCCAGGTTGGATAGGGCTTTGGGTAACCTGGTCTAGTGGAAGGTGTCCCTTCCCATAGCCTGGAGGTTGGAACTAGATAATATTTAAGGTCTCCTCCAACCCAAACAATTTTATGATAAGCTTCCAAATTAGTTCACATTTTCTAATATGGCAATTATTTTAATATATTTATAAATAACATCCAGGGGAGTTTTTTTCCTTGTTAGTCTTCCAAGCAGTTAAGGATCCAAACTTTGGCTTATAAATAAACAGTTTCCTTGGGGAAAAAAACCCAAAATCGTTCAATGACTGAACATTAGCTCACTGTTTTATTAAAGTTAATGTTTATTTTAAAAGGACAAGGAATTAATAAGAACTATATTCAACAAAACTAGACTGACATAAAGAAATGAGCTGTTTGTTTTTAGCAGAGCTAAGCATGTCTGGACATCTCTTACAATAGTGTCCGTGTTGCGTTTGGGGTTTTTTGCATGTATGTAATTATATAGAGAGCAGATTCACAATCCATTTTGTCCTGCATCCTGCTTCTGTGATGAGCTATCGTTTCTTACTTCAAAGGAGACTATTCCAATATAAGAATATATTCTTCTGTAGCCGTCCTGAGGTTTGAGGTTCCAAGCTTTCATAGCTATGACTGGTATACTTTAGGTAGAAACAGTCAATTCCTTCTACTAAAACTGTATTATAGATATAGTATTTGTGTAAACTTTTTTTTTTTTTTTGAATTATCTGAATTGCCACAATGTCCGTATAAACCACTTATGGACCAGCCCCTTATTGTGTTAGGAGGTTTGTAAACATAGAATAAAGAGGTTGTCTGTGCCCCAGAGAGATTAATATCTATATAAAAGTCTTAAGGCAGCGGATGCTGATTGACAGATGGAAGTCACTGAATAGAGGGAGCAACAAGACAGACTTTTATTTGCACGATATGGAGTCATACCAATAGAACTCATGCTTAACCTCTGCCAAGTGTATCACAATTTGTGGTTTGAGACTTTAGGAGCAGCAAGGGAACTGAAGGAAGATCACTGATGTAAACTTTTTGGTATATATGAGGAATTCCTTTCCAGTGCAAGGGGCAGCATGGGAGAAAGCTAGGAGCTGTATCGCAACAGAAGGAGGGAATAGGGAAGGTAACTCATCTGTACCTTTGGACTGGAAGTTACAGGAGAAAGATAAGAGCGAGTATGATGGGAGAGAACTGGTGATATGGAACAGCATTAAGTGGTGCTTGGAGAGAGGGAGCACTTCAGTAAGATTTCTGCTTGCAGTTTAATAACAGTTAGAAGAAAAACTGCAGAGACAAACACTCCAAACAGAAATTATGTTGTCAAAATGAAGTTACCTTCTGTTTGCTTTTGTACCTCGGAGTATATTGTCACACTGACTAATTTGAAACCCAATGTTTTGGGAAAATCAATGTCCCAGTTGGGCAGCTCAGCCCATGAAACGCATGTTAGATATGCCTTAAAGCCATAATTTCAGATATATTTATTATGTTCCTCTAATGAATATAGTTGGTGTAAACAGACAATAGTTTTGAGTAATATGACTCAACACAGCCCAGCAGTATCTGTGAGCGGCATACTTTGATTAAAAGGAGTGATTTTTCAACTTGACATTGTAGCAATGTGTTGGGATATTTTTTTTCCTCAATTAGTAAAAATATCTACCCTGTTTTCACCTCTTTAGGGGGAACACAAACCCAGGATTAGGAAGAGAAATTAAAATGCACAAAGGAGAGTTGTGCATGAGCAGTGTGGGGATATAATGACTTGATCAAGGAAGTCACCATGCTTGGAGCAGACTGTAACTGACTTGATTTATTTCCATGTAGTTCTTCTCTCTGATGTAACTAAAGAGTGTGACTGGCTACTCTGAACCCACTCTGTTAAGCATTTCTATCCATTTCATATTTCCTATGTGTGGCACCTGGGAAGTCTGAATTTATATTGAAATGTCAAGAATAGCAATCACACTAACAGTGAAGGATGAAGTCCCTGTGGTTTATTTTCTGTCATTTACTGAGCAGTGAGTTACAATTCATAAAACCATTTCTCTGCTCTCAGTGAACAGTGCCCCATATTACTAAAATCATTTGGTTTCACAAATCAGATTATGTTCATACTATTTCTGAAACAAGACATTTCCCTTTCTGTTATGTTGGATAATACAATTTCCAGTGTGCATTTAGAAGATCAGAGAACCTCAATGACTACAGCTGCTCCTATTTTTATGGTACATATTGTTCATGGTTCTCCACAGCTACAGATGACTTAGTTATGTGCTTCTGATTATTAAACCTTATAATAACATAAGGTATGCTATACTATCAATTACAATAACTTACTTTATTGCCAATATCTAGCAATTTCCTGTTATTCTTATCTCAGTTATTTTCAACAGAACGAATTGCCTAATTGCATGTTTTATGAGCAGATCAGTGTGACCTTAAGCCTGCAGGGAAAAGTGCATGAAAAGAGGAAGATCCTCGATCGTATTTGCTCTTTATTGCATCATGCTAGGAAAAGTGTCTAGGAAAAGTCCCTATCTTGGTTGTGCTCATCGTAGTCCTGAGCCTCTCTGTATATGTGCTAGTTCACGATCAGCCTATGGTGGTCAAGGAGAGAAGATGAAGATGGTGGTTACAATGAAGTCTAACTGCTAAACACTTACGGGTTGACATAAATTATTAAATGAAAATAGATATTTAATATTCAACCATTATATTAGCATTCTGAGACCTGGACTGCTCCTCTGTAGCAATATGAAATACAAGAGTCTTTGAGAGAGGACTGAGATTCTCCTGCCACTTCTCTGTGAAATAGCAAGTACAAAAGATCACCGAGATGACACTGAAATGATGTTAGCACTTGGCAACATCTCATGCATTGCTGGCTCTGAAGAAGCAGGCTGAAATCACAGGAGCGTGCCGTGAAAGGCCATCTTGTAAATGCAGGGAGAGACTCTTGTTGCACTCAAGAATATGTGATCTGAGCTATGAGACTGACAAACTATGAAGTGCATTTTATAAAAGAACTGAAAGTTCAAAGCAATGGAAAAAAAAAAAATGGTCCAAACCCTGTATTTAACAGGAACTGCAGTATAGCCGAGGCTTCTCTATTTCAAGCTCAGGGTATTAAAAATTCTCTTTGGAATCAGCATGTGCATAGCAGTGCTCAGGAACACCGAGAATGTAGAATAGCTGGAGATCCTTCTGGTGCTCACAAATCTGTGCCTTGCATGGGCTCTCTGGTACTCGGGTGAAGCTTTGCTGAGGTCTCTCTGCCCGTGTCCCCTCCTATCTAAGTACCCCCCCCCCTCTCATTGTTGTGTTGCTGTTGTGACCTTCACTTCAGCAGAGAATGTGCAGTTCCTTTGAGCAATTCAAGGGGGTTTCTCCCTTCTGCACGTGATCAGCTTCCTGTAGTAAGTAGCCACTGAGTTTGGATCCTAAGCTCTTCTTCCATAAGACATCAGGCCAGTCTGGGGTCTAGAAAGAATTGTATTCAGACTCGATTGTTAGATGCATATTTAAAGTAGATAACATTTGTGGCTAATATTGCATGCTTGCTTCTTGCCATATAGAGGAACGATGACATCACAGCAAAATTGAGCATTTGGGAAAAAATTTATTGAACTAGGATGAACATACCATTCACTATGGTGAAAAATAAAAAAATGCCCAGAGAATGTCCTTGAAATAGCTCAGCCTTCAACTTGTCAAAAGCAGAACTCCTAAATCAATGAATTGTTTTTTGTGATAAAGAGATATGCTTTCATTATTAGAATATGTTAATTGGCTCTTGTACCATAACAAATTAATTTTAATGTGACAGGTCTAATTGTGGGAATATCTTAAGTTTTTATATAGGGATAACTGAGGCTTGAAAATACATTACAGAAACACGTTTGGGCAGGTTTAAACAGGCTTGGAAAATATGTTACAAGAAAATAGAACACTCTAACTAGAAAGTGAAAGGAAAATGGTGTGCTATTCTTTTACAAAGATGAAGGATTTATCTGTCTCCATTGATGCAAAGTGGAGGGAAAAATTTATAAAATGAACCAGGAGAAAGTAATGCAGTTTTGAAGTAAGCAATTTCTATGACAAAAGGAACATTATTGTTTGCTTTCAGTTTTCTGATTTTTTTTTTTTGAAATGGAATTGAAAATCCATTCACTGGGAGCTTTTTCTCAATAAGGGGCCAGTTAAATGAGTGAAGAATTTAAGTTCAAGGGGTATTTTTGTTAGGTTGGTTTTTGTTTTTTTTTTTTTTAGGTTAAAGTGCTATTTTCTTGTATGAATAAAGTTTCTGTCATACAACAGCATTCAGTGTTCTGAAAATGAAGGTAGAGAACAGTCAGGTCTGTTATATATGTTTTGCTAAATAAATCATAATGAAAAGCTATTAAAATATTATTTGCCAGTTAGAAGACTGCAGAAGTCAAGAATCACATCCAGGCTTGTGCATTTGGTCCAAAATTCATTTTACTGACCTGAGTGCCTAACTTAAAAGCCCAACTTGTTTGGGCTCTGGTTGGCAGAAAGATGCTGGGTAGGGGTGTGTGTTGCCCCAGCAGGTTCTCCCCATCAACTCCAGAAGGAATCTGAACAGAAGGCTTTCAGGCCCCAGGGTTCTGAACCCTGAGATTCAGAGACTGAGGACCAGATCTGAGAAGTCTTGACATATGATTTTCCAAGGTTATCTTTAGATGGGCAGCTTCAGTGATTTCAAATTTGAAAATAACTTTAAAAAATACTGTATTCCCATTTAAAGGTATCTGGAATGCTTCAAACTGGAATTAGTTTCTGAAGCTTTGGCCTTCAGGAAGTGTTAGACTAGTTCTGGTCTTCACAAGTGGCAAGTTAATAAACTGCTTGTAATAAAGCACTTCTCAGGCTCTCTCCTTTTCCTTTAGAGGTTCCTATACCCTGTCTAAGACTGATCTGGTGAGTGGAAGTTCTTGCAAATAACACTATTTTTTAGTCTAAATGAGCTCATATTCTGCAGCTCTGCATTGTGAAGGGCTCTACAATTTTTCTGAGATGCAATTCTTCTTACACAACTCTTAACCTTTCTGTCTTTTAGGCGATGATCAAAAAAAATCCAACTTGCCAGCACTCTCTATGAGATCAAAGAGGAAGGGAAAGTGGATTGCTAACAATAGGCTTGCATTCTCTATCTGAACAGGCTGAAATTATGGTGAGGTATAAGGTGGGGACACGTTTTTGATACCTACTTCTGTGCCAGAGCTTGAAGGCTAACAGGAGCACTTGAATGTATTTTTGTGTATGAATAGGAGGAACGTTTTGCCTTAGGGAAGATCATGTTATTTAGTCCTGTATTGATGCTGGCAAAATTCTGAAATGGCAAACCCATTAATACATTGATTTCTCAGAACATACTGATTTAGCAAAGAATTTAATCTCTTGCTTAGTCCTTAATGTAAATTAAGTCTTGCTTTTTTGCCTAATATCCACTGCTTTCAAATTATTATTTTTTTTTCGTTTTGAACCTAACATTTTCTGTTACATTTGGTTATACGGAAAACTTGATCAGGGAAATAATGATTTCAGAGACTCCTGAAGTAGCCTGATCTTAGGTGATCCTGCTCCTTTGAAATAAGTTCTCTCCACATTGTTTTGGAGAGCTGCTGCCTAGCTGAGAAGCCAGGACAACTATTTCATTAGTTATTTTCTTCAAGTATGCTGGATAATGACAATATACTACGTGTTTTTAAAGTAGATGTATCAGACACTAGTCTGAAAACCCTTAGGACTCAAGTCTTCCATGCCTGTATGTGAAAACCCCCAAGAGGATCACAGGAAGGCTTTTTTTTTAATGCACCCCATCGAGTTCATTGAACAGCCTGCTTGACTCAAAAAATCTTCACAGTCTAAAGCTGCTGTTACTTCTTGTGAGAGAATGCAGTGGAAAATGTGTTTTATCAACACTTGCTTCTCTGGGAGGAAATTTAATCCATAGTGCTCTGGTCTTTAGCTTGATGGGTCCAGGATATGAATGTTTTATCAGAAATTTTCCAAACAGGAAGGGACTTGTTAACCATTATCAAGCTCATCAGTGATAAAGCAGAAGAACGTGGGAGTTTTTCATTTTGAGCCTTGCACCTGGACTTTGAGAGCTTATAAACAGATGGTTTTTTTCCCATTTTGGAATCAGTAGTCCTTAAAAATCAAGCTTAGACATCCTGAACACCTGTCATGGAAACAACAGAAGTGCCAGGTTAGTGGACTTGGACACAGCAAGACATATACATTTCTTCTTGGCAAATCAGTCTTTTTATTTTTGGCTATCCAGTGTTTTTTAATGTTTCATGCTACTCTGTTTAGAAACCTGTAAGAAAAACTCGCAGGTATTCAAGTAACTTTGCATTTCTGGGAAATGGGTACTCCCAGTATTAATATAATTAGACATCTGCAGTTCAGAATTAGACCTGCGTAAGAGCACATTGCACAGGAACTTATCCAGATGAGTTTTTTATATCTCCAGAGAAGGAGACTCCACCACCTCCCTGGGCAGCCTGTTCCAGTGCTCTACCACTCTCACAGTAAAGAAGTTCCTCCTCATGTTTAGGTGGGACTCGTCTACTCAAGTTTGTGCCCATTTCCTCTTGTCCTGTCATGGGCACCACTGAGAAAAGACCAGCCCCTGCCTCCTGACACCCATCCTTTAAGTATTTGTAAGCACTGATCGGATCCCCCCTCAGCCTTCTCTTATCCAGACTAAAAAGACCCAAGTCCCTCAGCCTTTCCTCGTAAGAGAGATGCTCCAGGCCCCTCATCATCTTTGCAGTCCTCTGCTATACCCTCTCCAGCAGTTCTCTGCCCTTCTTGAACTGGGGAGCCCAGAACAGGACACAGAACTCCAGGTGGGACCTCACCAGGGCAGAATAGAGGGGCAGGAGGACCTTCCCTCAACCTGCTGGCCACACTCTTCTTGATGTGCCCACAAGGGCACATTGCTGGCTCATGCATCCTGTTGTCCACAAGAATTTCCAGGTCTTTTTCCTCAGAGCTGCTCTCCACCAGGTCAGGCCCAAACCTGTACTGGTGCAGGGGGTTATTTCTCCCCAGGTGCAGCACCCTAGGCTTGTTAAATTTCATTAGGTTTCTTTCGGCCCATCTCTCCAACCTGTCCAGGTTTCTCTGGATGGCGGCAGAGCCTTCTGGGGTGTCAGCCACCCCTCCTAGTTTTGTGTCATCAGCAAACTTGCTGAGGGTACGTTCCATCCCTTCGTTGAGGTCATTGATGAATATCTTGAAGAGGACTGGACCCAGTACTGACCCCTGGGGTACACCACTTGTTACAGACATCCAGCTGGATTCTAATCACAACCCTCTGGGTCCTATCTTTTAGCCAGTTTTCAATCCACTTAACTGTCCATTCATCTAGAAATATATAAGAGCACTGAAAGTAAATTCAGAAACACTGAAGCTTTTTTGTCACCTTCCTTTTAAGTCAATGCTTACATGTGAGTCTTATGAGAGAGAACTTGTTTAGGTTTTGCTGGAATTAAAATTCACCCAGTTGATGGGTATTCTTTTGATATTGTTGTGGTTTTATATTTGTATAATCTTAGTTCTTTATAGTCACGATATCGCAGAAGCCTTTTCAAAACATGTAAGAAAACTTGGGTTTTACTGTGTTAAGAAACGGCGAACACAACTGTGATAAAGTGTGCTTCTCCTAGACCTTGTGGAAACAAATAGTGAATCTTACAATTAAAGGACACTCAACACCTCTCTAAGAGTACTTAGCTGACAACGCTGTATCTGATAAAATTATGGTATAGATATGTGCCAAAAAATTATAAAAATAAATGAATTCTCAACTTCTAATTTGTCATGAAAGTTCTAGCACAAATCTCATTTTCTTAACTACTCTCAGTGCACCAGAATATACATCATTTTGTTCTTGACCATGGCTGTATTGCTAATTCTTTACAATTAATGAAATGTAAATCATAGCAATTGTTAGATGTGTCCTGTGGCCCAGGATAGCATACAATGCACTTATTAAATATTAAAACCTGACCTATGCTCATGCATCATAATAATCCATTGATGGATTGATAGCATCCACCCTTCTGAGGTGGCCATTTGTAACTTATACATTAAATGTCCCAGAATAGGGACGGTGTCCCCAGATGACACCTTGCAATCCAATCTGTTCCAGAGATACTGAGTATGTACTGTTACCAGGAACAATAACAAAATTCTATTGTTTTTTAGCAAATCCTGAGCAATGTTTGGGTTTAGCTTTTTAACTGGTCTTTTCGTATTTAGACCATTGTGCTAAAGTTCTCCTAAGAACAGAATCAATGTTAATCTTTGAATATAAAGGGGGCTGTAAACACAGAAGAAGCCTCCACCTCCACATGATACCTTTTCCATATGGATATATTTGAAATTAGGAATGTTCTGCTCTATGTTGGCAGGAGAATATCTATTTTCATGTGCATTAAAACAGTGAAATCACATGGTTATATATATATATAAATATACATATTTATATATATGTATAAAATTCTTATTAAAAAAGTTAATGGTTTTGACCAGTTTCTATGAGTTTAAGGAAGGATTTTCTAGAACAGAAACCAGCATTTCATTGTGGTATCCAGCAATGAAAAAAGCTATGGAATAGCCCCTAAGACCACCACAATATAATCAAGAATATGCCATTTTTCCAAAACATATCAAATTAAATCCTCATCTTTGTGAGGTCATTGCAATCTTTGCAGTCAATCACAGTGATTCATCTACCAGACTTCATGAATTCCTGTGATCAAGTACGTTTCATTAATAACTTCTGGGTAGAGAACTGTATTAAAAGGCCATGCACTGTATTTTCAAAATTATAAACAATAGGAACAAGTGCATTTCTGTTGGAAGAATATCAGAGGTGAAAGTGGCTTCTTTGGATTGTATATGCCTTTTAGGAGTCAAAACATTGTGCTAATTTGCAATAAACAGACTGACTTTCAAATCATAAGTATAAGCCATTGAGCTGTTTTGAAATGGTGTTGCAAGGCAGCCTGAAGATCTCATCTAGCTTACATCCCTAGAGGTTGAAAACTGGAAAATTTGGAGCCTGTGAAAGGATATCTGGAGGATCAATGATCTATAGACAAAAATCACAGAGGATACCTGTACCAAGAAAATGTAGAGCATGCATTTTTTCTTAAGTGAAAGAGGGTTCTTGGAAGCATGACTGTGTGTATACTCCCAGATTCTGCATGGGGAAAATAAAGAGGGACTGATGGGGAGAAGCACTGCAGCTGAATTGATATAAGGTTTTTGTAATAGAAACTGAAAGCTGGGGTGAAACAATGCAGTCCTCCCACTATTATGTAAGAAAAAAAGGGATTATCACTGGGAGAAGATGGTAAACTTCCATATCTCTTAAATAATGTTTTGTGATGCTCATGAAAGCATTTCAGTGTGGACGGTATCAAAATAAACACTACAGCATGAAGTTAAGGATTTAATATTATAAATATCTCTAATCATCTTCCCCTGTGTTTGCGGTGAATGTTCATCCTTTGAGTCATCATGTGGTTTTCCAAGGAGATTTCTGTGGCTTGTTATCAACCTTCAGGATCTTGTGGGAGGACACAGTGCCATTCTGCTGCCTTGTGTGGTGAGATGTGCCTATCTCCACCTCAGCCACACACAGCCTGTTTGGAGATGACAGAGATGGGAAGCCAAACATGCCACACTATTCAGATCTTGAAATTGGTACTAAAACTCTACCAAGTCCTATTCAGTGTCAGGGCATCATTGTGCCCCTCAATGAGGCCTGATGAACACAGGACAAAGGCTTTCTCTGTGGAAAGAGCGTAAAGGGTGTAAACTTAGTCATGTGCATGTTCAAAGGGAACTGGGAAGAGACCCCCATCTAACATGAGACAGTAAAAAAACCTCAGCTCAGTGGACTACAGGTAAAAGGTGCCCTCCTGCTCATGTCCATCACGCTAAGCCACTCAACACTGCCAGCAGGACAGGACAAAACAGATACAAAGCAGAGATTTTGTCTGGAGTATGATTTTAAACCAATTCCATGTCTACATGTTCACCAGATAGCCCTGGTGAATCTGGTGGCAAATGTGAGCAGATTAAAATGTTTCAGAAAAAATCCTCCCATGATATGTGCAGAATAAAAGCATCATAATGAAATTTTTAGAATTTGAATTTGAAAATAAAATGATGTTGCTTATTCAAACATTTTCAGAGGTATAATTGCTTCCAGTATTGGGACCCCCTAATGTACAAGTAAATAAGAAACAAGCCAATATATAACTAGGTTTCAGTGAGTAAATGTGCCTGTAATGCTTTAGCAGTTGTCTTGGCAGAGAAACCGAATGAAGTCAGTCTGGGAGAAGTCTGTACCAGCACTTGCTGCTCTGGCAGGGCAGCTGGACTAGATGATCTGCACAGGTTCCTTCCAACCCCACATCATTCTGTGACTTTTTTTTTTTTTATCCAGAGTGATTAATTAGATTTCTTTCACATGGTCTTAAACCAAAAAGGAGCAAGATCTCTAGAGGCAAGTGAGTCAATAAGTTGTCATCAGTAATTTGCATTGTTGATGTATAGTATTTCATGGAAAATGATGCATGAGAGGCTGACCATGTTCTAGAAGGAACTTCAGGACATAATGATAATTTATTTGAAGGAAAGAGAATAACCATAATTAAAATACAACAAAAAACCCTGCAACCCTTCAAGCTGAAAACAGCAGTAATAATGGCCCATGAGGTAAAAGGACATGCGGTATGTGAGAGTTTTTAATGTGATAAATCCCGGATGTTTAGCCATATCCTTAGATGGCTGCTTTCAAATTTCAGTCCTCTTGATTGCTAGGAGAACCTTGAAGCATAGAATATGAATGAATGGTGTCTCTTCAGCTTAGCTATTCCAAATTGAAAACAAAAGAGCAGTACAATTCCAAGTGCTGATCAAGCAGCAATCTCAACCAGAGGAAGAGTCAGACCCTTTTCTGAGCCTTAGGCTAGCTGCTACTTCATGTTTAGAAGGCCAAAGTCTGATTAATCTTGGCAGAGGTACCACAATGTTTATCAGAGGGAAGGGATGTTCTGAACCCTTCATTTGGCCTTTTCTGTCTTTCTGTACTAGAGCATATTAAAAATGTATCATTTCCAACTATTAATGCTTGATCATCTTTACATTGTAAGTGCAATAAAAACGGCATGCATGTGTAAATGAGGATCAGTACTGTCAACATTTACAATTGAGATTTTTAAGCATAACAGGGATATAAATGATTTCACTATGTCTCGCTCCTATGGACTGTTGAGATAGTCAAAAGACATTCCATCAGAGCATACAAATACTGCCACCCTAAGAGAAAACAGTCATAAATACACGTTTTTCTTCCTCAATGTTTCTTGGCACCAACATTTTTCTTGAAAAACCTAACATTTTATTTGTTCAGTTTGCAAATGGATGTTTCTTGTTCTCCCCATGTAATAGAGAATAATTTAGAGTGAAATTGATTTCTATGTGAAGATGCACCTATCAGTGATGGTAACTCTTGAAGGTTTATGCAGGACCAGGTGCAAGAAATGCAGTGTCTCAGAGCTGAGGGCTTCAAAAGTATGGTCAGCAGTTAAAAGCAAGCTGATGCCTGGTTACTAGTGATATTTAAGTTTCAGCAGAGGTGGAAGTAATGTCTAATGTCTTTGTTTCTGGATGATGGGACAGTCAACTTGTGCTAGCTCACTAATGACACCAAGCTGGGGAGACGTTGATAAGGAGAATTCCAGAACCTGCAGATGTTCAGAACTTGACTGGCCAAGACTCTGTGCAACCTCTTCAAACTCTGGAGATAGCCCTGGTGTGATCAGGGTTTGGATTACATAATCTACAAAGGCACCTTAGGATTTATCCCATAATTCTATATACAGCATCTATGCAAGAAGCACATGTATATACACAATAGATCTTTTCTGCTGAGGAATTTCCAACTTCACCGTAGGGAAAAAGCTGCACTAGGTCCTTCATGCATTGAAACTGTGCTCCTATGTGAGCAGGTGTGTGATATATATTTTTAAACAAGGTCACTCTTTGATTTAAAGATGAGAAGATTCTGCACATACAAGCAACAAAGTCATTTTGTTCCTCACAGAAATAATGAACCACAAGAGATGCCATTAATAATGTACCTTTCTAGATGTCCTAGTTTTAGAAATGGTATGCTAAACCAATATTTTTAGCTATCGATCATGCTTTAAGCAATAATTTATCATACTTTTATAAATAGTCTTTTTTTTTGTCTCTGTAACTCTGTCTAATATAAAGGTGCTCTCTCTGTCAGCTTCTCCTTCTCGATAGCAAAAATTACTTTTATTTCATGTAAATTTGGGCCATGCAGTTAGTAGAGAGAAGTTCAAAGTGGTTATATTTAGCTTGTGCTAGTCTAGAAAACTGAAAACTTTGATGGGTAAACTTTTCCTTTGCTCAAAGAAGTGCAAGAGAATTTGGGGAGATTTAAATGTAGTATAATCAAAACTCACACTCAGTTGCTGAGGTGAGCAGCTCTGAACAAGAAAAAAGATCCAGGAAAAAAGCTACCAAAGAAGTCTCTCTCAATCAATTAATGAGTATTGTTGATGGAAAGTGTGTGGAAACTGGGAAAAAAAGAGGTCCTGAGAGACCCATGGGAAATGACAGTTGAAAATCCAGTCCTTATTATTCCTGTGAGTCTCTGAAACAAGGACAGAAACATGTCTCTACGTAAATGGTGAGGTGAAGTTTTGTTTGGCCAGATTTTTGGGTAAGGTAAGTCTTTCTTTGTGTGCTGCATTTCCCTTTCCAGAAGGTCAAAGCTGAATGAGTTGGTCCTATTCTTTGAGGTCCTCTGGTCTTTGAGAAGTAGAGTGGAAGGACAGCAGTGAGAAAACTGTTTACATGCCTGGCAGCGCCCTTTAGTACCCACAGCTGTAGACCATGGACCTTCTGAGGAGTTGGGGAGGAGATGGGAGCTGCTTCTTAGTGTGCCCAGGGCACAAGCAGCCCCAGGCTTATGAAGGCAGTTTCCACTAGTGATCTATGCCAGACTGAGAGTGAAAGAGAGAGCCAGAGGGCTCTCGCCCCCTTCTTTTTTGCTCAGTATAGGCAGCTGGCAGCTTTTTGCTTGTGTTAGGTCCTGCAAGAATGACATTTTCTGGAGGCAGGGATGATTAAAGGACCATAAATAAGACAGGTGGTGAAGCTGCCTTGCATGGCATCTCAATAGATGTGCGCTGAGAGGATGTATGCTGCCATGAGGGCCCACTGTTCATCTGACAAAGAAAACTGGATAATCTGTTGAGCTTTGATTACTAGTAACGAGGTATCCATACTTTGATTCATTTGATACCACTTCTGTTCCTTAATTCCTACAAAACAAAATTGAGACATTATAAACCCAATTATTTTGTTTGCAATGTAATTACTACTAATGAACAACTGCCAAAAAGACAATTTTATCTAAATAGTGCAATAACAATTTGCCAATGGACAGCAGTGTAAATGAGGTGTCCATCATGGAGCACTTTCTTAAATTGAAAACAAAGCAAGCCAGATTTTTTCCTTCTCCTGGTTTTGATCTTGCATAAACTGAATTGAACAGGTGTTAAAAAAAACAAATCCCCGTAAGCTTATACACAAGACTGTGACTGATACGTGACTCAGGAAAGAAGCCAGAGATCAGAAAACGTAACTGCTTAAAATCATCTATGTGCTTTATGCTGCCAACTTGCTTACAACCGAGAGTAAATGAGGTGACAAGGCAGCTCTCCATAGGAATGAGTGCACAGTTTGAAGCTTGAATATCTTCTTGAAAATGTACATAAGCCTGTCTCAGAGGAGAAGACGAATACTCAGGCCAAGATCAACCCAGAAACCTGCAAGCACACAGTGCTGTTGCTTAATGCTGGGAGCCAGTTCAAATCAATTCTCCTGACCCAGCAACGAAATGTCTAAATTCTTAGCACAGCATACAGGTAATTTGCTGCAAAATCTTGAGTGGCAAGCAGCATGCTTCAGATGTTTATGTTACATATTTACCTTACAATTTATTTTATCTGGAAAAACATTTTTCTGTTTGACTAGACCTGCTTGCACAGATGATTTTATATTTTCCACATATTTTTTTTCTGCTTCAAATGCATCAGCTGTATTGCTAGAATGCATGCTGCTTATTCTGCTGGAAGCATATAGTTGAGAATGTCTCAGTAACAGCCCATAAACAACCAGAGAAGAAACTGGTTCTTCAGAAGGCAGTTCCTTCTGTGCCGTGCCTCTGTTCAACTGTCGTCGTGTAAAGGGGGGGACCATAGGGCTTGGAGGTGGGATGAAGCAGAGAGAGGTTGAGGTGCTAGATCAAAGTCCTTTAAAAAAAAATAATAAAATAAAAAAACCCAAACAAAACAAAACCAGTGAGTTATTTGGACTTTATTATCTTGGCTCAGGAATTTCTGTGCAGCAGTGTTTACGATTTCATTTGACTTTTGGAGAGGTGATGGTTTTTCCTTCTCCTGGAAGCGTGTGTGCCCAGCTTCTGCAGCGCTGGAGTCCCCTTCCAGCACGCTGCTCTCTTGCCTTCCATTGCCCCTCTTGCAGCCTCGCCAGGGCAGATCTTGTGGGCAGCTCTCAGTTGCAGCCTGTCCTTCGTTATTTTAGGTGGGTCGGCACAAAACCAGTGTGCTTTAGTTCATTCCGGTATCTGCAGCACCAGCACGACGTCCAAATAAACATTTTCATCCCTGTGGGAGTTTGGCAGCTGGCTTGCTCCTGCCTTCTCTCCAAACCCAGGAAATCCAGAATTTTTTTCCCAGAGCAGGCTGAAGCAGATATTATTGTAGCAGTGCAATGAGCCAGATTTATACAATTGCAAAGGAGAAATTAGAAAGAAAAGAGTACCTCAAAAAGAGAGAGAAGTAAGGGTGCGTGTAGGTTTGTTGTCACTGTGATTCCTGCACGGAAGAGTTGAAAGCATGGTTGGAGTAAGCAGTGTGGTGGAAGAGAGGGACGCAGCTGAATGGGGTGGAGGGGTGACATTAGCTTGTGAAACAGTGCTGACTGACTAATGCAAGTTTATTAGGCTGTTTAATTCAGCGTATTATCAGGAAGACTTTTCTTTGCATGTAGTTCCTTTTAATAATGTCCAATATACGACAATTTTAACTTTCTAATGGAGATCACAGAGTGCTCTACATATACCTTCTGCTGTTTTAATGTAATAACATTCTGCAGTTATTGATTTACCATACAGACTTTTAAAGAAGACAAAATGCTTACCCGTGTTAAAATGTGTACTTCAAATAATCTAGATAGCAAATGCTTTGCTTGATAGCCCGTATAGCCACCAGCTGCAAATTATGATATGACCTTTGGTTTTGGGAATCCTGCACTGGAGCCCACCCAGGAATAGATGCAAATGGGTGTGAAGTGGGACACAGGGCAGCAGAAGATGATTGTGCATTTAAAAAGTTGCTGGGTCCCTTTTTATGTGATATGGGTGACCTAATTAATTTGATGCCATATTATTTTTATTCTACCAATCTTTTTTCTTTTACTTTTTAAAATTTTTTCCTCTCTGAAAGGAATGGAGGTTTATGAGACCATGATGTGTTTGCCTGCGCATCTATTCCTTTCCTAAAAGCTTTGTGAATCCATCAATTTTCAATGCAATTTAATAGTGAGGTTTCTCTAGGGCCCATGGAAACAGGTAGGCAGATAAAGGTGCAGAACAACTGCTGTTCTCTGACTGCTGAGGCAGTTGGAGCTTGTGCTTCATTAGGGAGTCCAGGCAGGAGAGAGGCCGCACAAAATGCCCTCCCGGTGGCAAAAGCTGTAGTCAGAACTTGTACCTAAGACAGCAAACAGGAGACAGAAATCAAAAGGAAACTATCTTCATTAGCACCCCTGCTCCTAAAGTCGTTTGGTTTTCCTTTACCTGTTGCACAAAGGCTTATTTTCACCACTGTTTTCTAGCAAGTTTTCACTTCTTATTGACCTTTTTTTAATATATATTCCTATAAAGGATCCTTTCTCCTTCTTCACTCTCTTCAAGTCCGAGTTACTTCCTAGTCTGCTGAAGTGTTTTCTACCTTGCATCTCAATATATATATCCAATTCTGATGATGATGTGGACCACGTAAACAATTTATTTTCTGTGTAAATTTGTTAAGCCGGTTTCTAGCACTTAAAAAAGAGTTCCTTCAGACAGGCAGAGAGAAAGAAGCAAACAGCCTTGAAAAGTAGGCAGACATCAGAGACAGGCAAGACAAATGGCCCTGATTTTGTTCACATGCTGTGTGGGGTTTGCGGGAAGGTAGATTAACTCCCTCCTCATTTAGTTAAGGGTTCTCGCTGATGGCCATAGGAGTGTTTTTCTCCTCAAGTGAGGAATGAGCAAAAACTCAAGAAGATTTGGAACTGAATGTATTTGCAGTTGTTTGTTTTTAGATAGCAAGATACTTTAGTATTTACTTCATCTGTCCTACAGTCTTAAATCATACGTTGAGGCAGACGAAATACTCTTCATTTATGCAGTGACTGGTAGAGTGTGATGCTGATCCATAACTGTGGCTGGTACATTGCACAGATGCAAAATAAGGCTAATAAAGGCAGCAGAGAGCACGAAGTTGGGTTTTTTTTTTTTTTTTCTTTTTTTCTTTCATTCTTCATGAAACAAATTTTTTGGTGGGAGATGTGTCTGGGTGCTAACAGACATTAGCTTGCAAAAACAGGAAAGCCGTGTGAGTGTCGCTGGCTCTGGGGGTACAGCACTGCTTTTCATTGTTGTCGTTTCTCTAGAAATAAGAATTTCCAGTTTAATACACTGTCATTTGCTAAATTCTACAGCATGGAAAATATAGCTTATATCAGCCAAGAAATACGTCCCTGGACACTTTTTAGTGTAGCAACCATAACAAAAAGTGAGAGTTTTGACTATGTATTTGTCCACGAAGGTTTTTCATGTGTGAATCACCCAGATACTACTTTCTGCATGATCATTTATCATGTAAAGGACTTAAGAGGGCTCAAGAAAATAATGCAAACACCTGCTTGGTAGGTTTTTTATAGGTAATCCCAAAGCGAGGGTTGGGTGATTTTTTTATATTGTAGGTGTGCCAATTTAATATTATGTCCAAAAGAATTAGGTTTCCTCATTGGAAGGATACCAGATTACTTTGTTTTCACTATATTTTGTTGTACTAATCCTCTGCTAACATCTTCTGTTCGGAGGCAGGGCAAGAATGGTTGTGACATGGAGAACCTTCTCTCTCAATTCAACATTCAGCTCAATGCTTATTGCAGACTGACCACAGATAAAATAAAGAAAGAACCTCCCATGCTCCTGTGGCACCACATAGTGTATTTTGCTTATATGTTCATGGTTAAACTCATTAAGGGCAAAGACCAAACTTTCTCTTTATGCAACCCTAGCAGGTAAGCAAGCGTTGCTAAAAGATTTCTGTTCATTTTCAACCCTTCTGTAGATGATGCAGTGCCAGCTGTTTCTGAGGTCATCTTGGAGTTGTACTTGGGAAATCTGAGGGAGTCTGAAATACTGGCGTGCCCTTGACGTTTCATGACTTTCTACGGTTTCATGACTTTCTACGGTTTCATGACTTTCTACGGCTTCTGTAGTGTAGAATGACTTGCTGCTGTTAACACATTTGATACACTATGCTGGGAAGGTGCCGTGTATTTGCTCCCAGGCACAAACTGTGCTACTTCAGCTGTGTTTGAGATGGTTCCTAATATCTCTGTGCAATAGTACGGTCACATGTGTAAATGTATAAGATTGTTTAGAGATAGCTTCGGGATATTTAAAATAGCATTTCGTTTCATTCTG
This sequence comes from Scolopax mira, assembly GCA_004320125.1. NCBI lineage: Eukaryota > Metazoa > Chordata > Aves > Charadriiformes > Scolopacidae > Scolopax > Scolopax mira. The sequence continues at coordinate 76,360 of BJBW01001601.1, read as the reverse complement.
TGAAGAGACCCTAAGTTTAGCACAGTTTTTCTTGTCTCTTTTTTTTTTTTTTTCTTTTTTGGTGGTGATTTCTTTTTTAACTGAAGTGGAAACAGTTTAGAAAACCTGGACTCTTGTAAGCGAATTGTGCTGACTGTGAGGATAAGTTTGTGGGCTGAGTTTTGCATCTGCTGAAACTATATAAAAATCTTAGCATGAACTGCAAGCTAAGATGATGCTGTTGCTCAATTTGCTTTAACTAAAAGTGCCTGCAAAAGATCAGACTAATTAAAATGGTCTCTGAGGATGTAAAAAATACACAATCCTATTAAAATACTCTTGAGCTTTTAATTATTTTGAGGTGGAAGTGAAATAGAAGTTTGTGCCTGGATTTTCCTATCCAGAACCAACTGCCTTAGAGACCTGGTTGGGAAAAGGGCAGTTGGTTCTCATGGATGGACACGAGGTTGTGAGATCTCCAGCCTGGAGATATTGAGAACTTAACCAGCCAGGCCCTCACCAACCTGATCAAACTCTGGAATGGAGGTCCTAGCCAATCTAAGTTATTCTGTGGCTATGTAGTACAGAAGTAGTACATACGTTCTTCTGGAATATTTGGAAGGCTATTATAAAAGTTGTCATTAATATAAAGTGGAGCAGCTCCAATGAGAGAGACAGCATGTGATTGCACTGGTAGGGTTTTTGGGAGCTGAGGTTCATGTTCTCGGAGCAGCCTATTCTCCTGTCTGATGTCCCACACTGGGAAGATTATTTTCTTCCTCCAGTCCAGCAGGCATTTCCTTTCCTGCAGCTTGTGTCTGCTGCCCTCTGCCTTGGCTGTACAGCTCCAAGAAGAGTCTGGCTGGGTGTTGTTTGTGCCCACCATGAGGGAATGGAAGAACCCACTAGCCTTTATGTTCAGTCTTCCTTCCCTCCCACAGCCAGGAGATGCTCAGGTCCCACAGCCTCTCCTGGTGCCCCACAGGCTCTTAGCCCCCTTCCTCTCCTGATGGCCCTTCCTCTGCTGCACTACCTCCAGTACAGCAGCAACACTCTCCTGTGTTGGAGAGTCCACAACGAGACGTAGTACTCAAAAGTAAATCTCTTGCTTTCACCTTCCAGTGAATATTTAATTTTTTTCAGTGCAGAATTTATTCCTACCTTTCCTCCCCATGTCTGTATGATTTGTGTCCTTATAGTGACGTCTATGGTATGTTTTTCCATCTCAAAAGTATGGATGTATTAACACTAGTGAAACTATTTTTTCAACCCTTACTCTAGGTTCGATGCCTGGGAAAAAAGGTGGAAACCTGTTCTTTTCTGGCCTTGTGTGATCACATACGATTTGGGCACAGCCAGCCTCCTGCAAGGGAATTTTGCTCTGGTTCCTCAACAGTCATTGCCAGATGAAAATAACAATAATTATGAATAGCTGTCAATGCAAAGTGTGGACTATTTCTGTTTGTTTCAGTTTCCAGTCTCTCTCAAATCTAGAATCCAAGCAGATCTAATGACCTTATTTTCTAAAACTGGGAGATTCGGAAGATATGCCTGACATCTTTTTGAGGTGGGAAAACACAGGTAATAAAATAGCCCCAAATTCTTTAATAATAATCTCCATTATTCTGACACTTTGCAAACATCTTATTTTTTGGTAATTTAGAAATAGCAAAGGGATATTGAACTAATGAAATTTTATTTGGTCATCTGTTGGAAGAGTATAATAAAACATGAGGAAATGTACTTCTCTTTTGATGGATTCCGGTCTCATCTAAAACATAAAAGAACTTCACCCTTTTAATGTTAGTTTCTATATGTTCTTAAACAAAAAGGACACACGTGTGGGGGGAAGGGAAGAATTAGGAGAACTCTAGCCAGTTTTGGAGATCTGATTTTAGTGTTGTTTGGTGAGGCTCATCCCTGGGATGCTAATTAATTAAAAACCTAAACCATAGGTCTCCAATCATGGCAGTTGATGCTGTAAGCTTGGGGCAGTCGCAGAGCTGGACAGCTCAGCCTACACGGCTGGAGAGCAGCCTTGCTTCTGGGAGGCTGTGCTGCTGCAGCTCTTACTGAGGTCTGCTGAAATTCAGTACTTCTCTTTAATGAAACCTTGAAGAAATAAAGGGCTTGATACTTTTGATTGGAGATAAATATCTCTGCTAAATGACCTGATCGTAGAGGGTTAGGGGTCTGCAGTTTAAACATTATTGGTTTTCTAAGTTTAATAGAAACACAGACTGTATCAATTTGCCTAGCTTAGATGATCTCATCTGATGAAATACAAAGGTGCAGTGACCACTGAGAATAATTTGTTCTACACAGATTATTTCTGAATTTATCTACTCCTTGGCTTTTTCATTCCTCAAATCGTACCCCTAATCTCAGGCTTCAAAATGGTATAGTATACCATTGGTCTGCAATACAACAATTCAGAAATTGAATTGATAAATCACATTTAGAAGCTGGAGAACTCTTCTCTGAGCAGTACCATTCTGTGAATTATTTAAATAATAAAAGGGAATCCTTGGTAGGTTTCCACTGAAGATCTGCTCTTTATCAGGGTTTTTTATCCGCATAGCACTTGACTAAGCAGAAATGTTCTCTTCTGTGGTTGTGTTTAATTCCACAGCAGTTAAGGCTTGCAGGTGACCACAATTTTCCCTTAATCTTAATAAGTGTCAAATTTTCTTTGGGAACTAGTCACAGACTTCCAAACCTGCAACAGAAATTCATGCATTAGAACATTATCTAGCATGGTGGTAGTGTGGTGGTATACAGGTATGGATTACTTATCTGTAACCTCAATGCTAGTTGTATTTGTAGGTTTTATAGCATCTGCTAACAGTTAAATTCAGCAACTAGCTGAAGTACTGATTAAAGAAAAGCAATTAATGGTGTTACTTCCAATGCCTGTCTTGAGAGACAAGGTCTGTATCTCCATGGCAGCTTTGCCTGCACTCCAGAAAGTTCCTTAAACTTTCATGTGTTAACTCGAAAAAAATCCTTTGTTCTCTAAAAAAGGGGAATCTAGGTTTTGTCAACTGGGAATACTAGAAAATACTCCAGGCTAGAGTGCTGGTCCTGCATGTAGAAATCTATCCAGAGCTTGTTACATCAAATTATGTGTCTCCTGAGCATGAGATGTTCAAAAGTCTGGCAGACAAATAGCCCCTGTAGCTTTTTTTTTCCTACTGTGTGAGTGAGTGGTATCTGAAAACATTTTTATCTCACTAATTACTACATTAGTATGTAAATCTGCTAGGGTTGGTCAAAGAAATCAGGAGCCTGCAGCTTCCACAGGGTTCTTGGAGTGCCTGCTGGTACCACAGTTCAATGTCAGCATTAAAATTCCAGACTCCTCAGTGCTCCCTTGGTGTAGACTTCTGACAGGATTAGCAAGTTACTCTGATATCTTGGACCTGGTGTTGTGAATGGTTTTAGGAATGATGAAGACTAAGTTAACATGGGCATCTAAAGCACTGCAAATAAATGCCTGCATGGAGGTGTGTGCCTGAACTCTGAGTGAAGGTGGATGTTTCCTGACACCTCTGCAGCCTCACCTGGGTTAGGGGTATGATGCAGGATTTTGTCTTCCAGAGGCTGAGGAAACTGAAGACTTACTTTCTGAAGGATTATAAGGCTGAATGGAATGTAATTTCAAATAGGGTTGCTTAATTTTGCATAAAAGTGGACTCTTGATATTAATGAAACCGTTAAAGTCAGACTGGATCAGGGGGAAGCTAGATTGAGGACTGCGCTAAATTAGATTACAGAAAAATCCCATAGTTTCAGTCAGGAAGTTCAGGTGGTTTATGGCTGGTCTTCAGATTATTTGAGTTATGATTTTTTCTTGGTCTTTAGTAAATGACTTGTAGCATTTCAAGGTAATAAGTTGTCTTTTAATCTAATAGAGAAATTAATTAAAATTTATCTGGCCTACCTTTGGGTCTGGAGATTACAGTAATGAAATACATTAAGATTTTTTTTTTGTTTTCTTATCAGAAAATATTACTGACCCCTGATGAAAGTGTCAAGTAGAATTTTGCGAAACTGGTATAACCAGAAGCCACAAATTTTCACAGATATTTTTTTAAGCTACACAAAAATGTATGTAAGTAATAATATATAGAAATCAACGATATGCTTCTTTCTTTGCAAGTTGGTGGGAAAAAACTGAGTACTGTTTGGCCTCATTAAAGGAAAAAATAATGCTGATGGCGAACTTGTGTGGGTGAAATCAAAGCTGAGGAAGAGAACTCAGATATAAAAACTGCAGATTTTGTCTGTTGTTTTATCTTTAGTCGCTTTGTTATGCCACCTAAAACAGCAGCATGTATTAAGGGAGGATATTGGTGTTGTCTCAGAAACATAGCCTTTAAGGTTAAATATCAGCAGAACATTAATCCAAGACATTCTTTTCCGTCCCAGACTTGAAATAATTTAACAGATTGCAGCAGACCTGACTGTACTTAACGTTACAGTAATACAGAGCTAAAGCAGGAATTCAACCTGCTTTATAAAAATGCATATAAAAATGCAAAACATACAAACCATTGCATCCTGAGTCAGCAATTCACAGGGTTATTATGAAGGCTGTATTTTCCCTTTTGTAAGGGAAAACAGTGAAGTTTTAAAGGGTATTGAAAATAGAGCCAAATGTAATTTTCATTTATTCATTTAACTAAACAGTTTTGGTGTAAGTGGGAAGAAGTATTTCCTCAAATACTTTTATAATCATTTATACTAAATTGAATTTAGTAAAGCTTTTTTTGATGACAGGCTGTTTTTTCAAGTCTTCTGGTTAGCTAGATAATATCCAAAGGCACATTGCCAAACTAAAAGGAAAATAGTTAAACATAGAATATGTTCTGAGTACTTCCATTATTCACGTGATAAATGACATTTAGTATCAAAGAGACTATTTTTCAGAGTTGATGGAAAAATGCTATATTTTAGGTGTTCATGCCCTTGGAATGACTACTGACTTCACTAAACAAGCTGATTCCTAAAATCGTTCAGCATGTTTCATTTCTGTTTGATAGTAATTTTAACCCATCTTGTCACTTCAAAGTAAAACTGTAGGCACGTGCCAAAAGGTGAGCATGGAGTGACAGTCAGTAATTGCTGAAATGCCACCAGCTACTGTTTAAGGATATGAAAGAGCTCGTGATCGTGAACAGAAGCGAAAAGGGCCAAACGGGGAAATTTTTTTGACAGTGTGAACGTTTTCCAGAGTGACTAGACCACCAAAGAAATAAATAATAAAGTCTTGTGTGAAGGACAGGAGCTCCCGTTTGTTTCATGATATGAGCTCTGCTGCCCGGGCAAGGGGAATGGAGGAGCAAAGCCTTCAAAGCCCTGTTTGAATGCTCTGCTGTGCAGCCAGACGTGTCATGTATTCTAATAAAACCTGTCTTCCCTGGGACGTGCTCTGTGCAGAAGATATTTTTTTTAAACTTAGATCAATCTGGCTGGTTCAGGCACTTGAACTGTATATTTACTAGGTAAACATTCACAATAGATTAGGACACAAAGTATTTTATTTCTTGTTATTTCTTTCAGCTGTGTTTGTTGTTTTACTGCTCTTACAAAAAAAGCGTGCTCGGCGGGAAGGCATGCCTTGCATTTATGCTGACTTCACCCGGGAACCCTTACTGGCTCATGTGTTTACCTCGTGCACAAACAAAGCACATCCAGATTTGAACTCTGTCACTTGGATTCTGCTGGAAAGACAAAAACAAGTTGCTTTGGCCCACTCTTCCTCAGAGCTTTGGCTTATTTAGGCTCCCGAGCTGCATGCAGCATGTTCTCTGGAATGCATAGCCTGGTTATATCAATCAATAAAAAGCACAGGAGGACACACGTAATGCTGTTTGTCTACTTTACAGCTTGGGAATTGTCACCCATGCCTGTTGCTCTTCTGTCCTCTTGATCTGCTTTGTCTCAGGTTTTCTTCTGTTTTTGTTTGAGACTTGGCTTCTGATCTGCTGGTGCAAGAAGTAGAAAGCATCCAAGTAGCAGGCTCATGATGGAAGGATGCACATTTTCACACAACCTATAACTTAACAGCGGAACTCATTGCTGTGGGTTATTGTAGAGGTCAAATATCTAAACAGATTAAAAAGATCACAGAGGGTATGTCCACTGGGAGCTATTAAATGAAGCAACTTGATGTCACCTTGCCTCAGAGGTACCTCTATCTATATACCTCCGGGAGGGTACATAAGGAAGAATCTGTTGTTATGTGCCCTTTCTTGTATGGTTTTCAGTCCATCTATTACTTGTCATTGAGACATACGAGATGATGGGCTCAGAACAATCCCTGATCTGTTCCAGTATGCCTCTTCCTGTGGTGTAAGCTCTAGGAGAGGTAATTCTGATCTACAGGAAGAGTTACCTGGCTTTTGTGTCTCTTTTCCTATTCATTCCCCATGCTCTGTGTGGGATAGCTTCTAACCAAGCACACTGCTTTCTGTAAGTGCTGTCCTTAAGTGCTCAGTTCCTAGGTCGAAGCAAAACCTTTAGCTAGGTGGAAAGATACCCCGTGTCAGCAAGGCAGGGTTGCTCTAAGAGAGAGGATGAGCTTGGAGCCAGGGGTGACACAGGCAGAGCAGTCACCCCAGCAACCAGGATGCAGTCCCAAAATACCAGAGGACACAATTGGGTTACTCTTGGGTTTTATTGAGAGTCCTAGACATTGTGAGGTAATGAAATAAATCCAGTGTCCACCCAGGGATGCTAGCCAGGAGCAGCAGGAGAGGGGCTGGAGACACAATAACGACATAGGGCTGAGGCTCACCCAAGAAAACCAGTCACCAAGTTAGGACAGCAAAGGACAAGGGCAGATATGGGTGCACCTTCAATGCAACTCAAGGGTCTGAGTTTTAAATAAGCAGAAAAAATTGGGTAGGAGGAAGACCAAAGTAAGAGCAGTCATAACAGTTAAGGTCAACTGATGACCCAGATTCCTTTGCAAACTTAACCCTTTGTGTCAGGTTTGTACTCTTTTGTGGTTGGTTTTGGTTTTTTTTTGTTTTGTTTTCTCTTTTCCTGATCATCAGTAGGTTACTAATACGAGTTGGAGTGACAGATGAATCTCTGGTAAGATTTAATGAATCGGATGACAAGCTGAGTAAGAGTGGTGAGGGCTCTGCAGCCCTTGGGAAACGACAAAGAAGAATCCAAGCTCCCCATGCCACTTCACTATATCCAGTTATTACTGCCTTACTAATCAGTAAAAATTAGCATTCGCTGTTAGGACAACAGTCAGAAGGAAGTCTGCAATAACTAAATAATTTTACTCTCTGAGACTTCTAAGTCAACATCTTAGGCCAATACGAACAATTAAAATAAATGGAAAAAATAAACTGATGAAAATTGTAATCAATACTGAGGGAATGTCCTAAGCCAAGTTCTACACTTATTTGCAGTTCAATGGATTTTCAGGCATGTATATTAGCTTAAATCAGAGTAGAATTGGCTTGTGTTTTAAAGATAGAACACTACAGTATATTTTAACATAAATTTTAATAATCCACTTAACATTTAATAGAATAAGATAAACTTCTTTGTAACGTCCACAATGGTTTATAAATCTGTTGTAAATCAGAAAAAAGCTAACATAAATAGCTTCTGTCAGGTCCACTACATGATGATTGATTTTTTTAATATATATTTTAAAACTTAATTTGCAATTTTCTGACAGTTTCAGTAACTGCTTAGATTTAAATTGTAATTGATTAAGTAGTTTTCACTGTATCCAGCCCCTTTAAATGTCTTGTTACTTATGTATTAGTAACAATTTAGTCCTGTAGGATGTGTGTAGCTCCTGCAGAGGAAGATGGTGGTTTAGGGGATTCAGACACTTGCAAGACTGGGACCATCCTTTGGACAAGATTACCCCAATAACAGGCTGCTGCTTCATAAATACCTCTGCGAAACTGGATTGAAGTGTAGAAGCCCAGAACTGTGTTTCTGAGGTTCATCCAGGAACTCTTAACACTCTTCTGATCTGGAAATGCTGTGGATCTAGGGTTAATATTTTTGTAAATTGCCAGGTTTTTTTAATAGGAATTGTATCATACTTCTCGTGTAAGAATACTGGTGGTATTATACAAGGACATGATAGCAGCTTCTTAGATAACAAGGAGTTCTGAAAATGGGCTTATGATAAGGCATCCTACCTGGCTGAGATGCTGATCTTCCCATGGATATTATGCAGGATCAGCTTATGAGTGCTTTAAAATTTATTTACAGCTTTTTCAGTGATTTTTCTTTATAATGTTATCAGTTTAATCCTGACTTTTCGTGATGCTTATGCAAAAATTCAGATACCATAGCACTAGTACAATTAAGGAAGGCGGCAAAATATCAGTGGTGTCCTGATACACATCTTTCATGTGATACATAGAATAATAGGAAATCAATAGTAAACTGGCTTGAAGATTTGACTAGAAGTATCAATGTAAAATCCTGGCCCCAGTGCTGATCCGAGGGTTAGTTCCGTTACTGGCAGCTGGGCAGAGGAGAAAAACAGGCAGAGGGGAAGTGAGATATAAGCTCAGAGTTATTTTTTTGTGGAGGGGTGGTGGCGGAAATGGGAATAGAAATTGGTTTTACACAGTATTAGTGTATTAGATTTAGTACCTCTGTTTTAAATATATTGTGTATCCAATTGTATCAGGAAAGACCAGTTAGCCTGGCTTATTTTCTTAATCTTCTTTTTCAGAAGCTCTAAATAAAGTCTCAAACATATAATTTATGAAGAAGCCCAGATGCAATTTTCTTGTTTCATATAAGCATCCTTCAATTTCCTGTGCCACTTTAGTTCTAAAATAATATATTTCAAAGCATTTTCATACGTTTTTGATAACACCTTGATAAAAATTGGCTGAACAGATGTGATGTATTGTCTGGCAGAGACAAATGGGGGAAAAAATCCTACAGCTGGTATTGTATACCAACTCTTTTGCAGACTTTTGAACTTGCAAATAATAACAATTAATGGTTATCTATGCCAAGAGAAAGCATATAGTACCAGTTTGGATATAACAATCCAAATTCTGGTTGTTTTACGACTCCAGATTTTTGCATGTATAGCTTTTCTCTATTCTCCTTTGTCATCCACGCATAATCCCACAATCCTCCTTCTCTTTCATCGTTCTGAAAGCAGCATAAGCAAATTGTCCAAATGGAAACTGACATTTATTGTCTAAAAAAAAAAAAGAAAAAAGGAAGCATGATCCAAACCTTGAGAATTTATAAAATGAAAATTGAATAGTATCATTTGACTCTGTTGGTGAAAGGAAGAAAAAGCTATTTCATAAGGCATAAATTTTGTCATAAAACTGTTGTTGAGCAAGTAATTTGTTGTTGTAAATTTTCAGTTGAATATTTTTGGTGAGTGAAGAGGAGTCAAAAGGGTTCTTTTTCAATGCAAAGTTTCAGTTTCTCCTGAAATTTCTCCATGCCAAAATTATTTTGCTGAATTTCTTTAGCTTCTGGTATGTTTGCTCTTGCATTTTACCAACAGTATAGTAAATAATATTTTTCTATAACTTACAGGGGGGAAAAATATATATGTAGATGGCCAGATGACAGTCATCTGCACTGACTATCCTGTCTTTTTCCGTTAAGGCTGCTGAGAAATTTCATAAATCTAGAGCTTAATATACAAAGAATGTCTTCCCATGTGACTTAGAGCTCAATATGTAAAATTACATAATAGGCACCAAAATTCTCTTTTTATTCCTGTAGGATTAGGTGCTGAAACTTCTCTGGAGTCCTGGCCTCTATTGCCAACTCCTGCGAGGCTTTGAACATGTCCTGGAACTAAACATATACTTGGGGAGCAATTTTTTGCTCCCTCAAATTGCTCCCCCATCCTCAGGTTGAACCTGATACTTAAATCTCTGCAAGATAGATTTAAAAAGTAGGAAAAAAAGATACAATTTTTTTTAAAAAGCCAGTATATTTAGCAACCAGTTACACTTTGCTGGGGCATTTTCTTTTATTAGTTTAACTTTAGTCATTTAAAATGCCACATGTTTGTTTGGAAATGACCAGTCTGTCTTCTATTCATTCCTGAGTTCTTAATGAATAGTCTCCTTTTCTAATATTGCCTCCTCTTTCCTTTTATGTATGCAGATGCATTATTAAGCCTTCTTTTCTCCCCACTTGCTGATCTTGTCACCACAGCTTCCCTTCCCCAGAAAGCAGTTTAAACCTAAAGGGAAGAACCAAGTCACAGTTCTGACCTGCATAATGGTTTAATATTTTATCAGTAATTTGGGCTAAACAAAGCAATCCTTGCAGAATTTAGTAGCTTCTGGTTTAATTTCTCCACAGCTGGAAAGACTGTACGTGTGCTCACCAGCAAGAAAATTTTTGTCCTAAGAGAATTCCATGATCTTGGCAAAATGGGGCATGTTCCTTGCAGGGACCACAGCTTCTGTAAATTTTAGAGCTGTTTAAGTGAAACATGTTCCTTACCTAGTGAGAAAATGTAGATTCTAACTAAACAACTTAGGATGACGAGAGTCTAGTTTTATTCAGAAATGTTCATTTTAACAATTTCTGTATCAAAATATTTCTTTCAAACAAAGACTTATTTTGTTTCAAGTGATGGGCATTATTTTAAAAATCAAACATATTAGTCAGCCGAAACCCTATTTTCTGCTTTTTCTACTTGTTGCAAGGGTAACAAAGACTTCCCAAAAACTTAAAAGCAGAAGTGAGACCCTAGCAGACAGCTGGGGTTTGAACAGCTCTAATGCTAAGCACAAGGGCATCAACAAAAGTATCAGCAATCAGGGGGACAGTTGCAGAGCACTGATAATTTAATCTGAATAAATATATATTTTTTTACTAAATATCTCAGCCTTTATATTAAAAACAAAAACAAACAAAGAAACAAAAAAAAAGAAAGAAAAAGAGAAAAAAAAGAAGCAGAGCTGAGGGAGCAATACTTTTTTTTTTAACAGAGGTATCTCAATAGTGGAAAAGAGAATAGCTGAAGATTGTCATCCCCTTGTTTTCCTTGATGCCTGCTACAAAGAACTTGTCTGCTGTCTCCTACACATATTTAGAAAGAAGAAACCCTTCTGAGGAATATATTTTTATACTCTTAGATCTCTAACTTTGCTAAAAGACTTTCGAATCTGTGACTTTACCCTGAACTTTGCTCCTTCAACATTTCTTTTTCAGAGAAACTCATAACACAGAGAGAGACATCTGTGGCATTTTCTGATGACAATAATTACAAGCAAACATGCAATAGCTTCTTTATTTCTGAAAGCTCAGTTTCTGATTTCTGAAAGATCAAATGATGACACCTTAGATTTGCATCTTAAAATCAGCTTTGAAAGAGAGCAACTTCAGTAATAACATTTAGCCTTAAAACCAGATTTGAAAAAAGTATAGCATTACAATGAGTGGAAGATGCAATCAGTTCAATTGTATGTTATTATCCATAGGATAAAGTTACATAAACAGTCCTTGGAGTGGGGTCTCAAGCCCAATTCCCTTTCCACTGATGCCTTGAAAAAAAAAAAAACCAAAGAAAAAAGTGGTGCCACCATATTTTCTGTCAAGTCTGGTCTTGTTAATGCCTAACGGATAAACAGGTGGGCACTTCAAGAAATTTTCTTCATAAGGGATTTATGCAGAAAATTTCTACTTTTTGTGACTTGATATAAGGCATGCAACAATCATCATGACTACACTGTGCTCAAAATTGGGTTTTTTTGGTGTGTGTCTGAAAGCAGAATTTTTAGGTGTTATAATATAGGTTAACATCAATAGTAGCTGCAACAATAGTCTCAGAAAGCTTCTAGGTTAGATATCCAGGTGGACTGGGTATTACCCGGTAAATCCAACTTTATCTAAAATCTGCTTCAGTCCCTGTTTAGATACCTACAATCTTTTTTTTAGCTCTAAAATTTGATATTTTTGCTTACTTTCCCCATCAGTAAAATAAGGATAATGAGTTTTCTTGTCTGTATCTACTTCCTAGTGTTAATTCTTTAATATATTTCTGTATTTGTTCAAACTTAAATTTCAGTTGAAGGCTCTGGATGTACTTCTGGTACATTAATATGCTATAAAGTAACAGCACATAAAAGGATAATAATTAACATTTTCCACCAAGCACTAAATTTAATATAAATTAAATATACTTTTAGCACTGAAATACTATTTCACCCTGTCGACGTTTTAATATAAGTATGAAGTATTATCAGCCCCAAGGCAAAGCAGCTCCTATAATTTAAGAGACCCCAAAGAAACGCTAAAATATTCTTCCAGGGTAATTTTCTAGATGTTAAAAAATACACAGTTATAAATTATCTATAGCACTGTCAACTGTAATATTCAGTTAAATATATTGTTCACGGAAACAAACATTGCTTCTGCAAACACTACTCCTTTTCCCATTAGAGCTTGTTCCCATGGTTCATGGCTGAGAATCTCTGGCCATCACTCTGCCAAGGCCATGGTCAGGGTTAAGGTTCAGAGACAGAACAAACCCACACCTCCAAGTGGTGTTGGAATACAAAAAGGTGCCAAAGGATGGTGTAGACTGCAAAAACAACGCTTCTTAGAGAGCTTGTTCATGCCAACCCTGATGTTGGTCTTTGTCTAAGGCTTGGCCAAAACCTAGATTTCAGTTTTGAGTAAATGATTAGATAAAACCAAAGCCAAAAAAAAACCCCAAGACCAAGAGCTCCAGGTGGTGTAGGGCTGCAAAGAGGCTGTCAAAAGAAAGCGTAGGCTGTCACGTGAAGTCTCTCCTGAGACTTGTTTGTGTTTGACATTGCAATGAGTCCTGGGGTACACCTATCCAGGAGACAGACTAAGCCTAGAACACCAGGTGGCACACAGCTGCCAGGGGCTGCTGAAAGATAGAGAAAGCTGCATGATTTCCTCACTGAGGACTAAGCCCTAACTGTGGACGTGGGGTAAGCCTCTGTCAAGGCCTAGAGGTAGGGTTAGTGCTGTGAGTGGGATGGAGAGACAGCCTAGACCTGCAGTTGGCGTTAGGCTGCAAAGGGGCTGCCAAAGGATGGTTTAGACAGCAGAAGGATTTCTCCCCTGAGAGTTGTTCATATAGGACATGCCTGGGTGTCTTGAGCTAAGGCTCAGCCAAAGCCAAGGAGTTTTTCTGAGGGTTAGGTCTAGAATTAGGAGAAGGACAAAGCTGGGAGCTTTCAGGTAGCGGAAGGATTACCAAAGGGCAGTGTCAGCTGCAAAAATTCTCCCCATAAAGCTTGTTTGTAGGCATCATTGTTGGGCTACAGTAAATGTCTGCATTATATCCATATCAGTAGAGTGTTTAAAATAATAATTTCTGAAATGAGAGGGGAAATGTCCAAATTTTGTATAATGTAGGTTTAGACAGGTTTTTGTTTCAGTTTTTTGGTGGGTTTGGGAGTTTATTTTTTGGAAACTAGTATAAAAAAATACTCCAGCAATTGAAAATATATTTTACAATTCTTGTTTATAGTGAGGCAGAGGACTCTAGAGGAGGAAAAAAAAGATGGATATTGCAAAATGGTATATTTCTTTCTGGAATTGGAATAGTAAATAATGAAGCACACAGTAAAATGTGACCAAAAGCCCTCTGATTTTCATTACTTGGGTACATGATGTTCTGTGGTATTCAGCATCCAAATCTCATAAGAACTTCTAAAAAATATTTGCAGTAAAATTTTATATTTAAGTAGCACCAATCTAGTTCTACTCTTTTGATTTCAGAATGTGTGTGTGTGGGTGGAAAGGAACGCAGCGGTAAATGAAAACTGCAAAAGTTATTGAAGGATGTGCCACTTCTCAGTGTGTATAAACTGGTGCACGGAGAAGCCCACACCACAGCAATGATCCTTGATTCCATTCTTTTCCATCCTGTCTAAAGCCAAGCCAATTAATGAAAACTATAGAAATGAGGCTTGCAAAGTGGGTGCAATTGACATATTTTGTAGGATGTGGATTGTATTTCTTGAATTCTTATTGCCAAAAGAAAGGTATTTTATTGTCAGTTGGGTCCACTGTAAGATGATGAAACCTATCAGTTCACTTGTCTGCATTTTTTGTGACATACTTGATGTCCAATGCATAAAAGAAAATAAAATATAGCTCAGCCATTAGCTAGTCTGCTCTTCCTCTTGCAGGGATGGAATGTGCAGTCAGCACTACAACACAAGTGTTCCCCTTTACTGTTCCTCTCCCTTCACCCCTGGAGACACAGAGTGGGTGGGCAAGCTCTGCCACTGAGATCTTCAGAGCTTCTGCTTTACCATATGCAGAATGTGGACTTGGCCACAAGAGGCACAGAAACATGAGTGAAGTGGCTGGCATAGCCCATTTGCCCCCATGGACAACAGATGCCATTTTCTGAGTCTATATTATTTCTACAGTGTAGTCCCCACACGCTAGGATAAATAGACTAGGATTTCAGCCTGTTCTCAGTGAGCAGTTCACGGACCAGTCCTTAAACTGTGTTTTTACACAAAGTCTCTGATACGGTTACAGATTGTGTCTAACCATAAATTCGTCTTTTTAGCTTTCTGTCGCTACTGGGCCAGAACTCAAGACCAAAATTAGCCTCACAGTACACACAATGCCTTTCCCGAGTATCTAAAAAAGGAGGTGAAGGAAAGATCCTCCAGGCAGGATGAATTACATTTTTCATTCATTGTAATCCATTGCCTGGGAGAATCTTAGCAGGCAAGATATTTGATCCATTTTTTAGAGATGGAGGGCTTGCAAACAGCATAGTCTCTTGGGTATATTCCCTCTCAGCTCCCCCTCTTTCTCCTTCCTGGAGTCCAGGAACAGGTGGAAGTGAAAATACTTGTAAATAACAAACAAAACAAACAAACAAAATGTGGGCTGCATCCACCCTCTGCAGTAATACCAGCAGTCCCTCATCCTTTCCTAAGGATGAACCTTATAAAAATAGCTAGCATGTGTTTAATCCCTTTCATTTTTACAAGACCCTTAAAGAGACTTTGGCAGCACATACTGTGGAGAGAAAAGCGGGTGCACTATTTTCACACCGATAGTGTGTACTCTCAGCTGCCATTTAGACAGTTTAACCCCCAATCAGCTGTAAGGCCTGGATGCAGATTCGAACTGCTCGCTCCCAGGCCATGACAGACTTTGTCTTCAATTGCTAAAACGCACATCTGTGTAGATGTAGCAGCTAGGTTTAAAAGGAATATAGGTCAAAGCAAAGGAGGTCAGCAGATTCCCAGGTTTGTGCTGCTATCTGCTGGAAAGGAGGCTTTTCAGGAGA
This sequence comes from Scolopax mira, assembly GCA_004320125.1. Lineage (NCBI taxonomy): Eukaryota > Metazoa > Chordata > Aves > Charadriiformes > Scolopacidae > Scolopax > Scolopax mira. Next base: position 61,086 of record BJBW01001601.1, on the reverse strand, counting down.
GACAGGGACTAAAGAACTGATCAGGAACTGTTCCCCAGAGGCTTTTTGGAATCAAAATTTGGGATTGGAAGTCATGTCACTATGAACAGTTCACAAGTTCCAGCCGCAAGGCAGCAGGCTAGAAGCAAGAGCTAGGTATGTTAGGTATAGGTAAGGCTAGGTACAGTAGGTAAGCTCTTTCCTGCTATTCCAAAGACATTGGTAGATACATCATGATAGGCATAAAATCATCTTGGACAATGTCTGGGCCTTGGTCAGATTGTACAATGTACAATGAGCAGCAGCCCAGAGGGTAAGATTGAGCTTTGAACTTGGAAGCGTAGCCTTTTCCCCTCGCTATCATGCAGTGCTAAGAGGACAAATTCATGAAGCATTTGGATAATCCTTGATAAGTAGAAGACTCTAAAGCTGCATCAGAAATCTAATTCTTCCTGCCTTCCCCCCTCCTGTCAATCTAACATGTCTCCCTGAGGCAGGAATAAAGAGGAATAAAGCTGTGCATCCCTCCCTGTTCCTCACTGGCCACTACAGATGCTTATTTTTGCTTATTTTTTGCTCTTAGTTGTGCTGCCTATGGCAGCTTCTGGCCTGGCTTGTGGAAAGCCTTGCTTCAGACCCAGGTTTGGTGTTTCCCCTCCTCAGACTTGCTCATTTCAAAGTGGTAGTAGAAGAAGTGTCTGTTGTGGCAGCAGTCTCTTCACTAGAGCTGTGTGTAGAAGGAAACATAAAGAAAATTCTCATGTCACCATACACAATAGCCCTAAGCATCACTGGGAACTAGGAAGGGGAGGATGGGGCAGTTATGGTCTAAAAATATTATCAAGCAGGTATCCTGAGAAGCAAGGAGGACATGGACTGTCACTCACAAGATCAGGCAGCAAGAAGGCACATTGTCTTGGTGCTACTGAAGCCAGATGAATTCTCATGAATGGCCTCCATAGTAATTAAAGGCAACTTCTTCAACAGATAAACTGTTTTAATACAGAGCAGCTAGTCTAATTTTATTTTTGAGGATGAAAGTATGATGAAAATGATGTGCATTCAAGCTCCTTGGTTGGTTCAAATTATTTATAACTTTTCACAGTCTAAGCTTCTGTCAAGTTAAATTTCATTGCTTCTAAAAATTATATTCTAGATTGGATTGCTAAAATGGGGAAAACTATCAGGGAAGAAGAAATTTCTGCTATTCGGTTCTACATTTTTTTCTAAACAGGTTTTATTTATTCTGATGGAGCTCAGGTCAGTTCATTCTGAGAGTCTGTGGCACGCATTTATTATGAAACTGAAAAACTCCTCATATATGAAAAACTTGCACTGGATCCCCCAAATATCTTGCATAATGTTATTTTGTGTTATGAATCTTAACTCACTGAAAAGCTCCTTGTAAATTTAGAAAGAATTGTTTCTCTTTCCTATTGTGTTAAAGACTGAATTATTTGGTTATACATATAATGATAGACACGTCATTTTCATCATGATTTTTGGAGTTCTCAGGTTTGGGGTTATGAATTCACCATTTTACACCTTGGGATCTTTTGGTGGAGTGCCTACTTCAACAGGAAAAAGCTCAGACAAATTCAAGAATGAGCAATAGGAGAGGTATTTTTCAAAAATAGCCAATAATTTAAACCATTCTTGTAGGGTCCATCAGACAACACATTTGTGTCTGTTCTTTTTCTTTTTGTGTTCTGCAGGTGCCTTATTGCAACAGTGGCTTCATCTTGCTGGAAACTAATTATTAAATGTGTCAGAGCTAGATCAAATATTAATTTAGTCTCTTTATGATGTTATAGTACTACCCTTATGTTGTTCAGGGTGAACAAATGTTTGAGCATTACTCTGTAGTCTATTTTGAATGGAATTTCTTATAATGTGGCTTGTTGAGGAATCTGGTTCCAAAATTTGCATGAATGCACATATATTTTATAAGGAAATTTGAACTGGCAAAGCCATTTAGGTGTTAGTTGTTTTTAATGAAAAAATAAAATCTCTCGTGTTTTAAAATACATCTAGTATTTTTTTTCTTAGAGCTTTTATTTATATACTTGCATAGAAACACGGTGCTCTTTTGCCATGTGTATCCCTTTAAAAGGTAACCCTTCATTTACCTGTATAATTGGATAGGAAAATGCTTGCTAACGAAATAAATTCATTGTTTTGGTTCTTAATTTCCTATTTATGATGGAATTGGTAGGTGTTTCTAATATTTCTGCATCAAGAAGGAAGGAGCTGGTCATTTATGAAGAACTCATTTACATTGTAATCACAAAGCTATAGCAGATTGTAACCCCTGATTCAATAACCAAAAAGTACCCATAGGTCCCAGCAAATTGGATAGCCCAAATCTTGCCCATAAACTCAATCCATAATGAACCAAAGGGCATCCCAGCAATCTGTGTAGGATATCAAGACTTGGCTTGGTATTCAAAAACACAGGGTAATATATTTATTACTGTAGCATATAATGTTTCATTTTGCAATTGCATTCTTTCCTACCAGAATGCACTGACAGAAGTGTTTTAAAACATTTTTAGCTTTGTGCGATGTTGTATCTATGTAGAAGCTAGACTTTTATTTAAATATTCATGTTTGAAGTATCATTCTCATTTGTTGTAATTTGCTTTAATTTCTATTTGTTTTCATTTTTTTTTTCCCAGTGATAGTACTTCAATTAAAAGGTATTTGAGCCCTTCATTCTCATTGATTCAAAAGGAGGAAAGTAGACAGGCATGTTGGAGGAACTGGCCTGAAGCCCTTTATGTATCTCCAGAAAAAGACTTAGAAAAGCATAGACAAGATAAATTCTAGTTCTGACTTTGTCTTTTAATATTTTTTTTTATTAATACCACAGGTAAGAACCAAGAATATCGGTAGATTTCTTTTATGACTCAGAAGACAATTCAGTAGAAATTAGATGCAGCTGTATTCAGTAAATCCTATATACTAGTCATCAAGACTGATATGGCTTTCAGGATAAAGCTGAAGTTTTTCTTAATTTGTGAAAACCTCTTTTCATTTTTACAGTAGGATAAACTTGATGGTTTAATGGATCAGCATTTCTTTGAGAATCTTTTACCCAAAAGCTAACTTAGAAAAAAATGTGACATGTAGTTAGTACAAAGTGTCACCTGAATCATTTATATAACATTCCTCCCACCGCACTGCTCATAATATCTTTAAAAATGCAGGTGAACAGCTACAACAAAAGTGGTAATGTAAGGGAAAAGCCTGAGATTTGAAATGACAGCACAAGTACAATTTATACTTCACTTTATAAAAATGATAAGACCAAGGCATTTCCAGGTCATAAACAAACCAAAAACCGTTGTATGAGAAACCCAGCATCTCTGTGCTTTTATAATGCAGTGAGCATGCATTTACATTGTTTTACATATACATGCACTAGTCAAATAACCATGATATTTGTCTACAAATCACTAGTGGACATACCCAAAATAGATTATTTTTTTTTTTAATCATGTTTAGTAGCAAAAGATGGCAGTTGAAAAAACGTAAATATATTTTTTATTTGTCAGCTTCACAGAACAGAACAGATGTGTTAGAGACTGGTTCTCTGTTAACGTTATGGACACCATGTTAATATGAGTTGGAGTGTCACTGGATCTGATAAACAGTTTAAATTTTGTTCTGTGTAGTTATTATGGTCCTAAAGAAATTTGCACTGCCCTCTGCGTATTTACTTACATTTGTACAACATGGGGTCATTGGGCTTATTAAGGTTGAAACAGGAATTCATCACAAGCAATTAATTGTAAGACAACTGAAAATTAAATTTAAGGACTTAAATCTTGTCTGTTGTAGGCTCATGTAAATTGAGATTAATACCTCCAAAGTCCATATAACCAAGGAAAGAAGGCTTGCACAAGAACTAGCTGGGAGTTGGTTTTGTGTTGTGCAAATGCCTGTGCTGCAAAATGCAGGTCACTTAGGGTGCAGGTTTTGAACAAAATAGGCATCGGACTTCTCTTCAACCAATATTTTGATCACAGCTTCTGCACCCCAGCACTTGGTCTCAGGCTTTTCCCATTCCTAGGACAAGTAATCTAGATCTCCACCGCAGGACTGGTACCCCCACTTCCAGCGTGCAGCACAATGGCTCTTTTCAGAGATCCCACCTGCCACACACAACGGGTTAGGTCATCTAACATCACCTACATGAATTTGCCACACAGAGTTGGAAACAGAGACACATTTAATCTACAGCAATATTTTAATACAAGTAATTTCACTGAGTGAGGGGCCAAACTTGCAGGTCCTCTCCATGATACTACTCATGATTGTTTCCTTGGTGGTTGCTCAGACTGTCACTAAGAGGCAGGGATCCTCTGCCCACATGTCTAGGACCTCCATTTAAGCCCAGCGCTGGATGGTTGGTCTGTATCTCAGTTAAAGTGATTGTTGCACTTATTTTTAGCCTTCTCTCCTGCTCCCCGTGGTTGTGGGAGAGTCCCAGGGTCTTGGGTGGTCTCTAGACTTAATTAATTCATGGCTGTGGCTGTGGCTAACCATGGACCTGTTCTAGCCCATGGCTTTGTTTGTCCAGCTAAGCCCCTGCAGAGGGTGAGGACACTGCCCTGCCAGGGTCACCTTCAGCTCCCAGCCTGTTCCCCTTGCTTCTGCTGCTCCCTCTAAAAAACAAGTACATTTTAATATTTTCAGTATAAGTTTCTTTTCTCTTTCCACAGTAAGGCCCCTTCAGCATGAGATGGTAGAAGTTACACTGTTTTAATAAGTTATTTTTATAACATACATTTGCATTAGAATGCCATAGTGATATATATTTTAAATAACATGAAGAGATGGAAAACAAAACAATAAAACACAGATGGCATATTTTAGCATGCACTACTCTGATTCCTAGTTTACTGACAATATAAGACCTCAGGGGTGAGTTGTTTATATTAATTTAGTCTTAATACCCTATTGTGCTTTACCGTTTTGTGTTATTTTTCTCAGTCAACTTTTGTACTTTGTCAAAATGTTTCTTGACTTTCTCCGGGAGCTATAGTTGGGACATTACAACCAGCAGGTTTTGCCATTATTTCCTAATTTTGTAATTCTGACCCAGTATTGTAAAACCATGAAATAGCTGAAAGCAAAACAGCACTTCTCTCCTAAGCCATATACTAAATCAATTTATGCGATGAATAGAGGAATGGAATTCAGTGGCCTCTCACATAAATGAGAGCTATTCATCCATGTAAGGGTTTTCAAGACCTTATCCATATAGTTTAGGTAAAAATATTTGTCATAAACCTCCACTGCCGATTAGAGAATCCAGGATGTCTTGACAAGATTCATTGTGAAAGCAAGTACACCTGACCTGCTGAACAACACGGCTCCGGGGCAATTACACTCGGATGAGTCTTTTTGCATTGAAGAGACAACTGCTTGTCAGCAAGAGGCCCTGTGTAGCTCATGGCATTAGCTCTCACCCCCCCCCCCCCCCCCCCATTTACCTCACAGTTTACATGGCACCTGCAATGGTGTATTTTCTAGATATTGCTCTATCAGCTATTGAAAATTATATATATATATATGTATATATATATGTATACATCAAAGCAGTCATTCAATGCAAAGTAAGCAGGTAGGGTAGTATCTATACTAATAGCAATACCTGAAAGAGGAAATACTATGGAAGAGGGTCTAGCCTGGATGACACACTCAATAAAACCATTCATTCTTACATTCTTGTTTCTCGGACAGATGAATCATTAATAGCTATACATGCTAATGCCTAATGGGTGTTTTATGTGACAGAGGCCCATGATAGTGAAAATCCAATCCAAGGGAGAACTGTAATGTGTACCAAAGAAGTCTGAGCTGATGGTCAAGTTCTCATTAGGATGTTAAAGACATGGTGGATCCAAGCCCTTTTTTTTTCATATTGAGGCTTTGCTGTGGTTATCAACATGTGTTGTTACAGAGAGGTCTACCTCAGAACTGATTTCAAATTTAGAAACTGAAACTAAAACAATGTTTAACAAAAATTCCTTCCTTAGGTTGTGTAATAGAATATTCTGTACTGGGATACTGGCAGAGGGCATTTCTTGAGAAGGATCTTTGTCAATTAAGAAAAATTGGGTCTGGTACCCTAAGGCTTGGATTTACAGGCATCAGTGTCCTGCTGCAATGTGGAACTTCCACTCAGCTCTTTTCTGACAACAAATCTGAAGTGAGAAGGGGAGTAGATTAAAAAGGACTCTTCTTACAGGAATTGGCCTACATTTTATTAATTATTGGGGTTTTCTAGTCTTTTACATAGATCACATTTTAATAAATCCAAGTCAGTAGAAAGGTAATGTACAGTGTCATCTTGCTCTTTTCAGGCCTGTGTTGTAAAAGAGAGTGAGGAAACCATATGCCTTGCTTATAACATTATCTTACTGATTTATTTTTATTTAAATACACTTGTACATATGCCACATGGCTCAGAAATTTTATAATAATGAAAAATTTGTAATATATCAATATTGTAATAATCACAGTTGGGAATCCCTTTGGATAACAGAACAATTGTCCTCTAATCATCTTCTATACGATGCTGGGCTGCTTTACTCTGTTAACATTTTTGTTCTTAACTTTCAGCTTAGCTCAAGTGTAGCACTGACACGTAGAATATTGGTTATTAGAATTCCATACTGCTTCAAGACCAAGAGCTGTGCAACTGTATTATATTGTGAGGTTGGCTCTGCATGGGCTGTTTTGTTGCCCTATTTTAATTAAGAATATGAAGTTTATGGTAGTACACTAAGCTCTTCATGAAAGTATGGAATATTCAACAGTAAAGAAATATAATGCCTACATTAGAAAAATGCAGGGGTGTTTGGTTTTCTTCCTGATCTTCCTTGTTTGCTTGCCTTTAGAGATACCAGGGCTGGCCCAGAAGGCTTGAGTACAGGTATCTCTGTCATAACAGGATTCATCTTACAGAGGTATCACTAATTTCAGCTGTAGTGAATTTGACATTAGATTCTACATTTTTTAATTCATTGCCAAATTATATACACTGTAGTTAGATATTTGTAGGTATGTAATTAAAGTTTGCAAAAGGGGGGTGTTTTGTTTAAAGAGTTATTCAAACATGTTGGAAGGTAGTATATGAATTCATAGAATTATGGAATTGCCTGTATTTGACTATGGCGCATGGTTTTTCTTCTTACCTGGAGAATACTAAGCAAAAGCTTGCTGAAATTATTTCCATAAGGCAAGATACAAAAAGTTTAAGAGACCTTAGGCTCCAGTTGCTTATGACTACAAGATCACTATTAAAATTATTCACCCCAAGCTGATACATTACTGTTTCACTACTTTGTGCAAGAAATGAGGCATCATTACCCTGATTTATTTCTATCCCATAGGCAAATTTTATTAAAATACTGTAAAGGGGAACTCATAGTCTAAGTGAGTTTCTACAAGTTGCAAGTTTCTGCAACTAAAATGTAAGTACCTAACTTAGTACAAATGTCTGCATAACATTGAGAACAATACTGTAGAAGCTAAACAGGCTTATTTTGACATTTTAGCAGCATCTCACGCTAACAAACAGGGGAATTGTGATTCAGTGCAGGAAAAACTGTAAAACAGAATTTGTCAAACTCCAGGAAGAGGTAAAAGACTTCTGGTGGATTTTTACATGCCACTCCTAGACAAAAAAATCTTGTACAGAACTTCCACTTTCTACAGCATTTCTGCTCTCTAATGACCTCTTTATTCCTATGTAGGTTTTTTCCCCTGATCTTTACCATTTACACATACAGCATGGCTTGAACAGTCCAGAATTAAAAGCAAGGTATTCTTCAGCTGTGCCTCTAATAGGTTTCTGCTATCCCATAATCAAACCCTCTTATAAAAACTAAGCAATATCAGAATACATCATGTGGCTAGAAGACCTCCAAGAAACACACAACATTAAAGAAGTGGTTTCAGTGATTCAGTAGCTGGTAGCCCTCTCTTCCATGTCGGCAACGATCTGCTTATGGAGCCTTGCATCACAGCTATTGTTGAGTGTTGCATTTCAAGAGGTATATGTGTAAACCATCTTTCGTAACGCCCATGATCTATAGATATGACTTGAAAGAATTTATTTCTCCATCAGACTTTTTCCAGAATCAACATTGGTTTGCTTTTATCACTTTTTCTCCATAAGTTTGGATGCTTGTCTGAAAATTAAAAAAATCACCCCAAACTATTACTGAGTTAAAAAGTAGCTACTTTTTGTGTTTGGGTTGCAAAAAAAAGAGAAGGATATTTTTGTTCAGGTGGATTTTCATGGAGCACCCTAAAATTTAGCAAATACAGAAGTTTTCTACTGAATTTTCTGTTTCATAACAGAGGTTTTAAATTAATAATTTTGACCTTAAAGATCTTAAAGAGTAGGTGTCTGTATGGAGGAAAAAAATCTACCATGCTTCCATACAGAAACAGTCTTAATCAAAAATACTTTTGCTTCAGGGTCTTTTCTTGAGGCTGTTGATGTAAATGCTGATGGAGCTGAGACTATCCAGAATCAATGACATTCTGCCTCTGGATATTTGGTTAGAACTTTGATACGTGAAATTATTATAGGTTGCATTTTCCTTCACAGTATTTTATGTCCCTCTGTTTCTCTTGAGGTTACCCCCCTGCCAAATATATGTTGTCATAAAGCTTGATTATGGTGGCATTAATGTTTTCTGTGTTATTATTCTTGATTCTGCTTAGGATCAACAGTATGGAGCATCAACACTAATAAGTCTAAAAGCAAAGGACGGAAGGAAAGAGCCATGCTTGTAATTCATTTAAAAAACAGAACAAATCTGAAAACTAAATCAATTGTTGGACAAATAGAAGAGTCTGCTATTCCAATGTTTTAAAATCCAAAGGGGACACTCTCACTGGCATGTGCTCAGCACCATTTTCAAGAATGGTAATATTCAGGTGGTTCAGAGATAATTTATCTTAAGTTGCATGAATTTCAAAGTTCAGGGGTTTAGTTTACTTGAGGCAAAGGTGGGGGATGATGACTGACATTCATAAAGCAATACTCAGTGCTTTAAATATGATTGTCTATTGAACTATGTTGAAATACTACTGCATTTTTCTGCAGTTCTTTCTACATCACATTTTGCTTTACCTTTGAGGGGTAAACCACAGTCAGTACAGATAGATAGATAACACTAAGGAAAGTTTTCCTTGTAAATAGGGAGCTTAATCTCATCCTGGAGAGCACAATCCTACAAATTAACTTTCAAAAATTTTAATTTCTTTCTAAAGAAAGATAATGCTTTATATTTTTGCTCTTAGAAAACACATTCTGGGGAGATATATCTTTGGATATTCTCATGTTATTGATTTTCTAAGACACTCAATGGGATGGAATGCAGAGTTCCTTTCTTGTTTTTTCAGGGAATACCTTAAATTTCTCGCTCCTCCTTCAATTTGGCACTGATGGCCAACGTCCTGATTATTCCTAATATAAGAATAAAATCTCTGGTAACATTCTGAAGTCAAAAAAAAAAAGAGATCTGTGTCTCCACATCTCCTCAGGAAGGGGCATTTCACTACATTTTGGCTGCTACAAGCTCAGAGGCTTCTCTGAGATACCGCTAATATTTTATACAGATTCATAGCTAATTTTCACTTAAAAAGGAAGAGAGGAAGGAAATATAAGCTGGGTGAATTAGAGTCGTCTGGTTTTAGGATTTGTCCTAAACTCCAGATCAAGCATAGTACAGTATAATTTATTTTAAAACTCTTTTTCTTTTGCTATACATTATGATCAGGTAAGGGTCTTGCTTTCTGTCTGTCTTTGAAGAAATGTTTGTCAGTAAAGCAAAGGTGCTCTAGGTTCCCTGTAAAGCGGCATCTCTGCGGACTTGCATTTGAGAGGTCTTGGTTGTAGGGCATCAAAGAGACAAGCAGGGATGATCTTCTCTTTAGGTTTACACACACCTCAAAAGAGCATTTAAGATTACAGATCACGTTCTACCTAATAATCAGGAAACTCCTTGAATTTTACAATTACTGTACCGTTACCAGTGTTTGAGGTTTAGGGTTTGGGTTTTTCAAATACATAACTGGACAATATTGCTTGCTACTTGCAGTATGTTCACAGGAATAATTAAAGGCACCCGATAAATACTTAGATTAGGAGTAACATTATCTATACATAGACTAGAAAGAATAACATGCTCTCCTGCCTTCCTCAGATACCCCTAAAGAGAATGCCTTTCCATGTCTGAGGATATTTAAGTACCAATTCTGAAGCATTTTTAAATTTATTTTTTTAAGGGAAAATGCTATGACATCTCAAATAAACAGTAACAAAATAACCCTTTTTAAACTTCATAAAATAGCTTTTTGATGTTAGTTTTATTCTGTAAGATAATAATAAACAGGATAAATGTCTGAAAAGTAGGTTTAACATACAATTTAGCTAAAATTCATGCAATTCTTTTGGAAATGCAACAAGCAATAATTTTGTTTACAGTCTCACAAAATGCCTTAATCAGGACATTTTCTCCTTTTTTAAAAGAATGGGAAAAAAAGCATTAATAATGTATTATTTAGAGTGAAGTACATTAAAAAGGATGCAGTTAATGTTATAGCCCAATACCCAAAGCCCTTGAAAATCAGGACAGAATTTAAGCAAAGCTGTCATTCAGCCTTTGGCTGCTTTCAGTATAACTAAGGAGATTAAAGGAAAGTGCACTCAACCCCCAAATCCTCTTTTATCATCTTCATAACTTAAATTCTTTTGTTTTCTAGACTTCCAAAAAGCACATTCAAAGTTTTCAGAGCTTTTTCTTTCCATTAGATTTTGCTTTTTCTAGGGACTTAAAAAAAAAAAAAGACTCAAAACTGTACCACAGTGGCACCTGGCTTTCAGTTGAATAATTAATCACCCTCCCCCTGTCATTCAGATGGATAATAAATGCTGCCTAATTTCATAAAAATGAGTTTATCTTTTCACTGGTATGAACTGATCATAAGTTTTGCTTTTATATATCCTTTTCATTTCTATGTGCTTCAACAGCAAGTATATTGCTCATGTATCAAAAACTACAGCTATACATTCACAAGATTCAATGCAAGCAAGATTACTATACATCATTTCCATTTTGCTAGGCATTTTTTACTTTTCCTTTAGCAGTATATTCAATGTTGAAAATTATTGAATATATTCAATCAGGGGTGCCCCTGCTGACTGCAGGGGGTCAGACTAGATGACCTTTGAAGGTCCCTTCCAGCCCAGATGATTCTATGATTCTATGATTAGTATTCCTTTATTTGTTCCAGAAATAATTTTCTGGCATTACTAATTCTTTTAAGTTTTTGATCTGCCTTGGTTTTTTTTAAACAATTCACAACTTCAAGTTTCTGGAGAGACTTAAGCACAATAAGAAATAGCTGTGGGTTTTCTGTAAGTTGATTCATCATCACAGAATGTTTTTAATGAAGTTAAAATAATTTGTTACAAATATGTGTCCAGTTCAGACTTCTATAGTGAAACAAAAGATATCATAAAATTTATATTGCTTATATTACGAAGAAAAGTCAATGACTTGAATATGTCAGTCATAATGTTTATGCACTTATCACATGTGGGGTGAAGAATTATGTCTTCAGCTCTGCAAGGACAGGAAAAGCACAATGCAAAGAGGTCAGTAAGTATTTCTCCATCACTTAGATCACATTCTGGAGGCAGCAGGCAGTAGAAATATTTGACATCAAAGTATTTCCCTTTTCCTCTCAGAACAGGAAAGCTAGTGACAGCATTTTGTACGGTTGTTATCAGCTGATGCCATTACATGGCACGTTAATTATCACGTGTTGGTAGCGCACGAGGCAGGGGATGTCACTGCCATCCCAGGTGAGCCGCACAACGTGACACAGAAGGCTACAACCTTCTCCCTCTGCACACACACTCCTGTGTCTTCTCCACCACATTTAGAGCTACCGGTTAAAGCAGTATAAGTAAAACCTGTAGAATAGCCATGCTTTATCACATGGAGGTTCTTGTTGCCATATTTTTTATTCCTGTCACAGAAGAAAGAATGATAGGAAAAAGTTCATAGTGTCTATGAACTGTCCTGGTGCTGTTCTCCTTTAATATAGCTGTACCCTTATTGGCATGAAAGAGGACAAAACACTTCTGAAGTCCCTCAATTATGTAATTCAAAGAAAAGGAAGACGCACATGAACTATACATGAAGAATAAAACCAGCCATATTTAGTTTACATAGGATAAAGTGTAGTTGCGCTTCCAGGCATAAAATATCCAGTAAGTTCCAAGGGTTAGAAAGACACTTTTAGCTCTTTAATTGTGGTCACTGTGGCAGTTACCTGGATATAAAGAAGCACCTGTCAATGACTATTGCCATCAGCAGGATGTGATACTGGAAGATGTTGTTATCTTTAGAAAGGCCTGAAAATTACTAAAGCATCTGTGCTGTGTGGTAAGCAAACCTAGTGTAATTGTGGCATTAAGTCCATTTAAAAAGTATCACTTCAGTTTAGGCTTTCAATTCAACTCTGTGATCCTGAACAGAAAAGAAAGGATTATTTCATTAGTTGGAAACTGGATTCTTTCTCTGGAATCATAACCTGGCAGCCACTGGAAATAATAACTTGAACATTTGTGTGTGGCAAATGCAAGTAAATTAAATGGTTTGGAGCTAGTTGCCAAATGCCTTCTGAGAAGCATACCAGGACCCAATGGGTACAAGGTGGAGAGGTCTGATAAATAGGTTAAGGGGGAAATGGAGAAACACAGAGGTGCAAGACTGAAGAAATGTAAAAAAAAATTTAAAAATAGAACATAATAATGTTTCTGAGACTAGAGAAATTAAATAATTTTAGAGAAATAAATTAACAAACTGCTTATTTAATCAAATTGTAGATCTACAAACCAGAAACTTCATCCCCAGCTGCTTGAAAACATGACTGCTTCTAATTTATAATCCTATGAATTCTGAAAGAAAGAGATAAAAAAAAACAAATCCAGGTAAAGTATACGTATCATTTATTTACATATTCTTCTAATATGGCATTTTAAAAGTCAGTCTTTTCTATATCAGGTGAGAATTCCATTTAAATGGGAATAGGTTACTAAATTGTATGAAGATAACACAGTCTATAAAGAAGCCTCGAGTGGAACTGCGTGGCTGGTGTTCCACTCCCAGCAAGCTTTTACTGGAATTTCATCTGACATGCTGTTGACTGGCTTTTCACATCTTGGCTATTAAACTAACAATTAAGGAAAATCAGAAAAGCCTATGATTCATAAATTGGTATGTATGGCCTAATATATGAAGTATTTTTCTGGAAATGTACGGAATCAGAGCTCTAAAGCTAAAGTAACTATTTGAATTGAGAAAGGAACAAGTAGAAACACCAATCATTAAATACTTTTTATTCAAGAAATGGCTCATTATCCTTTTGTGTGACTCATGAAGTCACCATCAATCAGCTATGTAATCTGTAATTATATAGTATTTCTCTGCCAACATGGATGCAAAAAAATCCATGGCTAGAATTTTATTAACTCTGACTCAAGGGATTGTTAAAGGATATTGGACTTTACAGTCATGATTTTTGAAAATTACTGCTTAATTCTCATGCCTTAATATTTGGATTTCAGATAGAGATATTTTTCATGACAACTTCAGAAATATCAAGGTACCCATCCTTTGAAAGCCAGCCCCTTTTAAACCAGTTCAATTACTTTCTTCTTCAATGTCCAAGATTAAAACCATCATAGAACAAATCAGAAATACTGCAGTAGAAAATTATTAAACAACATTATGCATTTCTTAGTGCCGTGAGGTGACATTTTGCTTGTAATAAACATGTAGTATAAATATGGGGCATTTTCCTTAGGCACATACATATCTGATCCTGTTTAAAAGCACAATGCATTGAGTAAATAAATGAAAATTCTTTTTTCTGTCCTTAATTGTTGCATTTCAGATGCATTTTCTTCTGTTTACTTGGCTCATTGACTGCCAATAAAAACACCTGTCTTTTCTTCTACCTGTTTTTTAAAAAATATATTCTTATTACTATCACCAAAGTTTGAAAGATCTCCTTACTCAATATATTTTTTTGAAATACAGAATTAAATCAAAGACCTTTCAACATTGCTTGATATGCTCTCTCCAAAATGTGACTTCTGCTGTTCTCTCAAACATCTCTTCCAAATTACTCCCCTTTCCTCCCCAATCCATACCCCCAAGGAAATCTTTTACATTTCTATTTCAATATCTGATGACAAGATAAAAAGCAGTATGTAAGGTAAGGATAGAACGCTAATTGATATAGATGAGAAATGATAGTAATGGTCTCTGTTTGAGCCACGGCTGGAGACTTCTGTATAATGAAAAATCCTCCTTACTTAGTATATTTTATCCCTCTAGTAATATTACCTAAGATAATGTTTTATTAGATTTTTGAACTAAAGTCGTAGTTCTGTTGTGACAAGTTGAAATATAACAATACATAGATTTTTTTCATCTTTACAGCATTTCTAAAATAGGTTATCTTTTTTCCAGAAATATGGAAGAAAAAAAATATTGGCAACCTGCATTGTAATTAGTCCACTTTAATAAGTGATAAATGGTTTCATTATTATTCACTTCTGGCCTCTCAGAGGATTTTAGAAGTTTTATTCTAAATTAGAAATTTTTCTTATGAATAAGATTTCATGTATGCATGTGACTGTAATACAGAAAACTGACAATTACCTTTCCTTTCCTGAATCAAGCAGTGTGACTGCTATACAAAAAGAAAGATGATGCAACATTCATTGCTTCTGTGGTAAGAAGAAAGGGTTCTGGCAAGGTGTGAAAATAATGCCATGTTGCCTTTTACTTTACATTCTGTTAGAATTGGATCTTGCATTTTAAAATTTTCTTGTTTGAAATACTGCTTGTGAACTATGCCAAAATAACAGAAGTTTCTGCAGCTCTAAGATTTGAGAGACAAGGAACATCACACCACACAATGAACAAAACCCCACCATTGGAAATCATCACCAATGAAGATGAAAATAGAGAGAACAGGTAAGTTTAAAGTAAAATTGACAAGAGTCTTCTAGGTGACCTGCGAAAGTCTGTCTCTCCCCTTCTTTGTCTCTGGGTCTTTCTGCTGCTTATGGACCACTCAGGCTGGTTTGGAATAAGCAGCTGTGTTGCACAGCAGCTGAGGCAAGACTCTTTCTCCTTGCATGTACTGACCTAATCACAGTTTCCCAATTGCCTCCCTGGAAAACTCTTAATGATACTTTACTTCAGGTGGAAGAAGGGGATAGCTTTATAGGTGGATATTTATTTAAAATTTTGAAATAAGAAATACATACTGTCCCAATAATAACATGCTAAAGGCACTTATACATTTGAAAATCATTCTAAGAGGTATTTGTCAGACTATGTTTCAAGGTTTATGTGGCTTTTGAACAGCTGTGATTGAGACTTTCAGATACTAATAACTTGGTCAAATTTCAGTGACTAATTCATAACATTGCCAACAAAGCCCATATTTACCCAAAAGGAGATGATCTGTTGTCTTGCCAAAATTGCAGTCTTGCTCACAAATTTCCAGTAAAACTAAGAATTATTAACCTCTCTGAATTGACACATTTCCTTTCTATTTTTAAATATCCAGACAGTTTTCAGTGTTTTCAGTTTCCAAAAAAAGCCTAAGAAAGAAATACAACCTGCAAAATTTCAGCCTAAATGCCTGAAGACAGGTGATATGATACGTAACTGGAGAACAGCATCCTGCAAGGAACAAAATCTGGTAATAAAAAATTACAGATACTGTACATGCGTTGGCTGCTCCTGAAAAAGGCCACATTCACTACTTGTATGGAATGTTTTGCTTAAATCTTTGGCTTAAATCTTACTATTTAAGGTCAAAGAATCTAGAATGTGGTTAAGGAAGGTGCGCTGTTGGACAGGATGAGAAGGAAAACCACCATCCACCAAATGAAAGCTGTGAAACTATGTTTCTCTATGGTTTGAAAGGCAGGCAAAATCCATTCTTAAAGCAAACAGCCGCATTCACAGAATCACAGAGTGGTTCAGGTGGGAAGGGGACCTCTGGAGCTCAGCTGGTTCAATCCCCGCTCAACCAGGCCCACCCAGATCTGGTTGCCCAGGCCATGCCCAGAGAGTTTTTGAGTATCTCCAAGGAGGGAGACTCCACAACCTCTCTGTGTAACCTGTGCCTGTGCTCAGTCGCCCTCACAGTAAAAAAGTGATTCCTGGTGTTCAGAGGGAACCTCCTGTGTTTTAGTTCATGCCCATGGCCTCTGGTTCTGTCTTCTGTGCACCCTCCCTTCAGCTATTTATATATATTGATAAGATCCCCCCCTCAGTCTTTTCTTCGCTCAGCTAAACAGCCCCAGCTTTCTCAGACTGTCTTCATGAGAGAGATGCTCCACTCCACACTTAATCATCTTTGTGGTCCTTTGCTGGACTCTCCAGTAACTCCATGCCTCTCCTGTACTGGGAGCCCAGAACTGGATACAGTACTTCAGATGTGGCCCCACAAGTGCTGAGTAGAGGGGAGGGATCACCCCTCTGGATGTTTCAAAACATTAGTTTTGAGACTAAATATGAGAAAAATTTACTTCACAGTGAGGGTGACGGAGCCCTGGAACAGGCTGCCCAGGGGGATCATGGAGTCCCCTTCTTTGGAGATTTTCAAGACCTGCCTGGATGCAGTCCTGAGTGACATGCTCTAGCTATGGACAATCCTGCTTCGGTGGGTGAGTTGGACTAGATGATCTCTACGGTCCCTTCCAACTCTAAAAAAATTCAGTGAAATTCAGTGAAAAATGGACACAGCAGTTTTGGACTCTACATCAAATGAAGCAAGTTCATTGGACCTTGCTCATGGGTGAGGGTTTGAGATATGTGGGTTTAATTAGTCATCAATTTGATGAGTATAGAGTGGATAAAGCTGGAAGGATTCCTAGGAATGTGAGTTGCTCCTGGCTGTTTACACAGACAAGTACTCCAAGAAAAGTAAGTACTATCAGGGCTTCAAATATGATGTTGTGTGTTTCCTTGCATTGCCACAGGTTAGCTAACTGTCCAGTTTAGACAACAGTAATTTCCTCTGTGTGTACGAATTACGTTTGTTTAAGTAATTAGAAAAAAATGAGCTGAAAGGAGCTTTGATCCTCTCTCACCCTCACTACAGTTGTCAGGGCTCATTTGAGACATGTATTTTAGAGTCACATAGAAATGTGGATTATCAGGTATCTCTGATCCTGCAGCCAATGCCAGCATTGAAAACCAGTCAATCAGAAAATATTTTTGAAAAAGCATGCCCCCTTGTGCTGTTGTATGGTATGAGACTTAGTTTTTTTGAGCCTAGTTGAGCCAAATCGAGCTGGAGCCCGCAGCAGTGACATTCCTCCACTGTCCTGAATGGCAAAAAGCCCTGGCTTCCACCATAGACATGTACTAGCAAACAGCCCCACGCTGTGGACACAGCACGTACTGGTAAAAAAACATGCACATTTACTGTACTTGAGCTGTCTCTTGTTGCACCCAGCTCTGCCAGGATACACTTAAAATTACAAAGTTGTGATTAATTTAACACTTACTGTCATATTAAATTTGTCTAGAGTATC